>OX411309.1:82001814-82443499 GCA_948150685.1 Rhaphigaster nebulosa | reverse complement strand
GAGGAAGAAATTTTAAGGGTAATTAGGGGTAACTAGGAACGGATTGGATATGCATTATTGAAACAATTGAGTAGCACTACTAAATCAGGAAAAAGTTTGGAGCTTTTAGAGAATTCTATGTAGAATTGTATCGAAAGCTTTGGAAAAGTCCAGAAGAATTATGATAGGTATCTATTTGAGATGAATATAAGGCATAATAAATTTCTTGGTTGATTTTTAGAAACGCTGAATGATTGTAAAAATTATGATGAAATCCATAATGAAATGTGTTTTGTATAGTTTCTCGCTCACTGTAAGAAGATAGATGCGACTGAACGAAGCAATCTTAGGCCTTGCAAAGTTTGATAGAATGAAAATCGGACGGTAATCACAAGGAATGATACCGGAGGGATTATTTAGATAATATGGATGAATGGCAAGTTTTGATTATATTTTCGGTATAATGGCATTTTGGCATATCTGAAAATTTGTGGAACAGAGAAAATCAGGTTTGAATTATGGTTGCAGAGGTAAAGTAGTTAATTTCTTAATTATGGTTAAGAATTATGAATTATCATACAAATGGTTGTATTTTGTATTTTTAAGTATTCATATTCTTTTTTTAGGCATAGCAAAGGGAATAGAAAACCACGCAAAATGCTCAAAAGCCATAATCAAAAGCCACGCAAAAGCCCAAAATAGCAAAATTTGCAGATACGCCATTTTGGTATTTCACAGGCGATTTGTGTTCAGAATTTAAGTAAAGAAGTTTGGAGAATTAGAAGAGAAAGATGGGTGAAAGAAGCCTTCCATACTTATTAAGAAATATGGAAAGGGTCGATATTGAAAACTAGATTGGAAAAGGTAGTATATACAGAATGTGTGGTAATATTTTTGGATGAAACTTGAAACAAATTAGGCCTTTTTTATTTTATTGGCACTTAAAGGTTTACTTCAATTATACTGATCATATCAAATAATATTCATATTTACAAGTTAAAAAAATTGTAAATGTTTGTTAACTGATTAATCGAATAATTATTTAATCTGTGTTATATAGCAATTATAATTTTTACAGCTTGTATTACTCATTGGATATTTCCTCTTGCTCCTCAAAAACAATATTGAAAGTTCCCAATGTCGTGTTATGTTGATGTAAAGGCTTCAAGGAGTCGCTAATCGCATTACCTACTTAGATCCAATCAATAATCTGTCGAGTTGACCAAAGGCACACTGCACTATTATGGATACCAGGTGAGTGTAAGGGCTGTATATATTTTTACTTTCACTTACCTATACAATTAAGATATACTAGCAAATATTTAGTCCTATTAGTTCTACCAACTTATTTTAATTATTTATTTGCTAACCTTGATTAATGTGTGATTAATTCTGTAGAAGTTATTACTCATGTTATAAATACACTATTTGGAAACCAGCATAAGTTATTTAATTTTTAATTTTTTTTTAACATTCATATAGTTAACAATTTCAAATGCAATTTATAAGCCTTCGTTTGTATCACCTACGTGCTAATTCAATATCTTGTTTATTCCAGTAATGATTCATTTTAGTTTGATTCACTTATATTATTTTTTATTTAAATAAATGTATACATGTTTTTTTAAACATATGCTGCTATCAGGAATGTTTAATATCTATCATTTGAGTGTTTTTTACATTACAAAAAAAACAAAACTGAAGCAATTACCACTTCACTTTAAAGGAATTATAAAAATTTTGGTTTATTTCAGATAATTATTTGTTAAATTTATTAATCAATGGCTAAAGCACATTTATCAATCAGAAACAGAAAACGAGGTAAAAGTACAAGTGAATACAAGACAATTGATAGTAAGTAATCATGCACCATTTTCTATTTATAGCATATTTATTTTGCTTGAATCAATACAGCCTGCATTTGTGATTTATATTTCCGAAATTCTCATTATTATTTCATTACCTATAATTACATTAGTTCTTATAATTAAATAATTATATGAGTTTTTAAAAACACTAAATAGATATTTCAGTCTTAATTGTTTTATACCAACCAAGGCACCACACAATTATTCTCGGATACTAGCACAACTCATGGAACACTGTAATATAAAACACTAATTCCCACGTTTTAACCTGACATTATATGCTTGGCTGATGGGAAAATTAAACTTCAGATACATAATGGAAGACTTCAAGCTCATTGAATATAATAAATCACATTAAAACAAGAAACCTAGCCACAGACCGAATACGAACTACTCATGGAATTCAAAGCGGATTTTTTTAAATTTAAAAAAAAAAATAGAAGTGTTTCTTATCGTACTGACGAAGGTACGATAAGAAGATAAGCAATCTTATCATGCTTACTTTTTTTGAGTTTATTCTAAAAATTATTATAACTGTCATTATGAATAATATTATTCTATTTTTATCGTCATTATTATTTGTATATTTATTTAGGACTTGTTAACGTATTTATTATTATGTTCAACTAGTAACTTTCATCAATTTTTAATGATTTATTTAGCCATATACAATATAGCAAACAGCATGGAGTTATCCTTTGGAATGACTATATTCTATGGAATGCAGGGAACACCGGATAACTAGACCGGATAACTAACCGGATAATAATAATTTTAATAATAATATAATTTTGAACTACGCTTTTTAGCATGGAATCATCATTTTCCATCTATATAGCAATTATAAATATGCATATATTTATAGCAAAAAATAAATTATATAAAGCAGTAATAATAGTTCATAATCCTATCTCGAAACATGACAGGTTCCATCAAATGGAGCTATTTTTTATTTCTACCTAGACTCGGTTGTAATTTGCAGAGTTTTATGAAACAGAAACTGTAAAATTTACTACCTTGTTTTATGAGAGAAAAAAAAACCGTGAATTTTTAAAGTCGGTATTATATACCGTGCTATAAAACAGGCTTGCTTATCAGACAGGGCTGAAATCGTCCAGTTAAAATATTCAGTGGCTGGGCTAAAAATTTAATCCAAAGGTCTTGAAAGCATTTGAATATTTTTTTAAAAATAATTAAGTACACCTAATAGACTAGACCAACATATTATATTTAGTTTTCATTATTTGTATTTATAGTTAGGGAATATTCATATCAGGTTCGAAATTTTTTATTTTTATTGGAGGAAAATTCTAATAATAATGTTGTTATTCCACCTGTCCGGTAGTGATCAGCTGTGACAGTTACTGGCATTTACTGTCTGCTCAGATAGTCAATCAGCTCTTCAAGCCCTTAAGTCTCCTGAGTGACCTCCTCACTGATGAAGGAGTGTAAACAAGTTTTGGAATCACTGGCTTGTCTTAAGGCGGCCACAGACTGTCACTGAAAATAGAAAATGGAACATTGAATTGGAACAGCTTGTGTACTTGAAGTTATGACAATTTCAAAGGCCCCACTCGCGATCACTCCATTTCATTGTTCCATTTTTTACAAACGGGTAGTGATTTTTGCTCTTATCTTAACCCCTTCTCCAAAAAATATAAAAAATGATGGACATTTTATGCATTTAAGAAATTATAAATCCACTAAAAATGTTTATTTACTTATAATCAACATTTATAAGTATTTTATAACATAATTATTTGTAAAAAAATAAATAAAATTGTAAGTTATTCATATCAATATTTAAAAAAAGAAAATTTTCAATCAATATCGTAAATTTTAACCACAATGTATTTAGTGACAGACAATTTTTATAATTAGTAGTATAGCGCAGCCTAAAAATTGTGTGAAAAACTGTGCATTCCATCCGTTTTCCACATTCAGGATTAGTTAGAGTGATTGGATTTTGTAATAACACGGTGGAATTTAAGGCCGATGGAATTCTAGCTGCTCTCCTCTACTCCAACCACTCGACATAGTATTTCACACTCTCGCTTGTTCCATGTTCCATTTGGTGCGGAGTGATTGGATTGGATTGATCGTCAGTAAATTGGGGTGATCATCCCTTTAAGAAATTAAAACTAGTATGGGACTCAAGCCACAAAGGAATTATAGTCAATGAGAAAGATGATCAGCTTACTGGAACCGGTGCTGAACTTTCCCTTTTGGGACCAGAATCTTCAATAAATATCTCCTGACGACTCCAAAGTAAAGAGGTTCTCGATTGGTCTGGAGTTCAGAGAAGGAGTTGAGGGATTAGTAGGTCCAAGAATGGCAAAGCGATTAATTTTAAAAACAATTTTTGCTTCAAGAACCAAATGGCTGCTAGGCCTGAGTAGAAATGAACTCCAATCAATCAGAGTACTATCAATCGATAATAATTGGAGTACTTATAGGCCACTGCAGATTTAAAAGACGTTTAAGATTTGAGGATTGATTGCTGATGAAACCTGGCACTTGTACGGGCAGGCACATGAGATCATCCTACATTACATAGCAGATATTCCGTCACTAAGATATAGTCTACTGGGCTCATACAGAATCCAGGAACACAAGGCTTCCTCCATTGACTGGCCGTTCCTTTGAATGGCCGTCCCTTTGATACAGTGGGACAATAGATTTCCAGACCATATGGTTATTTTGAGGTAGGCAAAAGCAACTAACACGCCTACGGACAGGCTACCTGTTCCGCCAACCATTACCAGTACAACGTAATACATAAAATATTATTTTGTAATAATAACAATCCATGAAGAGTGTCAAATGATTTTTAAATAATATAGACTATTGCACTGTGATAGGTTGTGAAATGATTATGGGGGTTTCGAAGATATATATATATATATATACATATCATTTTTTATTATTTCCTCGCTTGGATCAAATGAGCTGAAATTCGATATGTAGGGTTGATTTATAGGCAGAACAATACCTAGAAAATGGGATTAAATTTAGTATGTTTACCTGAAATTTCGCGGTTTTAAATGATTTACGCATATCTTACAGTTCCTCAAAACTGGGTTGATGATTTGTAATGTGAATTGAGATGGTATTAGAGAAGCGCCTTTTGGAATTCTCGACTTTTTTTTCCTTTCCTCGCTATTTTGCGCACTTCTCAGACTGTGTTTGAAAGGTAATTGAATTCTGTACAAAACAAAAAATAATTTTTTTAAATCAGACCAGTATTAGCGAAGATACTGACAGCTAATAGGCTTTGTGGCCATGTTTATTTTTGAAAGTATCCTGAGAATGTTTGTATGGAAACCACTATACTTTTTAGTCCTCGAAGCCAGTCACTGTTCCGAAAACAATAGACCTTTGCACTGTATCGGAGGTCATCAGAAGGGGTGGCGATGCATTTGAAATCCGTTTCGAAACCCGTACATACTGCTTTGGAGGTTTCCTTTTGGATCAAATGAGCTGAAATCCGTTATTTTATAGGTTATGCACACCACTATATCACCTGCAAATTGAGTAACAGTGTTGTAAATTTGTGCGGGAAAAAAATTGGTACTGGATAAAGTGACCAGATGTTTTACAATGGTATGTGGGACAGGCAAAAAAAAAAAGGTGGATATCTGGCCACCATAGTGTGTTAGAAATGTGTCTTTTGGGATTTCTTTGTGACGACCTTAGTCACGTAGTTTGGTCACGCTATTTTTTTTCTTATTATGTTAGCAGTATATTAATATATTTTCAATAACATATTTATTTGACTCTAATAACAGTATCATAGCATTGTTAATAATATTTAAAGACAATTTCTGACATTATTACATAAATTTAATGTAGCATCATCGTCGCGATATAACGATAGTTATTCATTAAAGCGATGAACTGTTAACCGTTAACATTGAAAGGGTCAAAACGTCCTCTGCCTTCTGAACTTTGAGGACTATTTATGGTTGGGACTCTCGCATCCGGAAAAATTCAGACGTCATTGGAATGGACACAAAAGAGTTCTGGCCTTCGTACTGCATTATTTTATTCTCGGTAGACAGAAAGGAAAACATAAAATGCTATTAAATATAGGTTAGTTAATTCAAAATTTATCAAATGAATAAAAAAAAAAAAAATGACTGATATGTTTTAACTCTTAAAACAGAAGTCAACTATTCCTCTTTCTATATTTAATCATCGTCGAATGAACGATCTGAATATTCTGTATATATTATTTAATAATATAGTCTCTATAAGTATAAATATAATTTACATTATATATAATTGGATATAATTTTTTTAGATACATTTGAAGAACTTCTTCTGTTGGTGTACCTTCTATTGGCATTAATAGTCGACCTGTTATATTGGCTCAAGACCACGCTACTCGACACATCCGTCGTGGCAATTCACTCAAAGGGTAATGATTTTATTTTTTTAAATTCTTAGGGCATTTTCACACGGTTCGATAAATATCCGATCAGATTCCAATTCAGTTTACTCAGAAAATATGCGTTCCTTTCAGACTATCAGATAATTATTGGAGTCGGGTCCTATATTTCCTGCAGTCTTCTTGTATGTTTCCCCCGATCGGTTGGATGTCGGTCCAACATCCGATGCATTGAATCGTGTGAAAACAGCCTTAGTGAAGACTATGAGAAGTCATTCATGCGTTCCCAACTATTTTTTCATGCACGAAATTGGTTAAAACGTTTCTGAAATACGGATTTGCATTTAATTTTTCAACAATTAATTTTTCAGAATAATAAAGTCAATAAAAAAAAGAAAAGAAATATCGGACTCAAACTATTTACATTTACATTATTCCATATCCTTAGTACTTAATATTAACTGATCATAATTTAACGATTATTTCAATATCTTATCATTGTTATTTTACTTATAGATGTTTGTGAATCCATGTCAAATGTTAAAATAGATACCATATCCATAAATGGTTATCCATATGTATATGGATATATATATATAAATATATATATATATATATATATATATATATATATATATATATATATATATATATCCAAAATCGAGGTATATTTGAACACATAATATATGATTTAAACAAATAATTTATTGATGTTATGTTATACTTCTTTTGGCGCATTGAACATCAATTTGTTATTGTAGCGGAAATGAGAAACCATGATAGTTGTTAGAAACTGTCAAATTAAATTCTATATATAAAAGCCTTTTCTACGAACTGTTGCATCTACTTATCAGCTTAATCTTGCCTACTTATGAACTGTTTGTTTTGATTATTTCTTGGCATGGATTGAATGCAACGTTTTTTAAGTTATTTAATTCTTGGAGGAGGAATAAAGGATAAAGGAGGACTAGGGACATCATTTAGAGTCCTGAGAAAGTTTAGGAACTCGCTTACGGCCTCGTCGAAATCCACAGTGCTCGCATGGTTCTTTAACATATTCTTGAACGTTGCAGACCACTTAGCAATGTCCTCTTATATTTTAGATGATCCCCCTCTCCTTTTTTGGGGTCTACTACATTTTTAACAATGCCCCTCAATGTATTGGTGTTAGCCTTCCTGGGATGTTTTTCTGCAATATGGGTTCCAAGACCTCTCTCGCCCTTAAATGAAATGCCACAAACAGGACAAGCATTATCATCAGGGCGTGGACTTTTATCATGTTGTCCACTGCCAACCTCCGTGACTCTCGGCTAATTCTCTGCCATTCGAGGAAACACTTCATCTGCAGGCACTGTTTTCCCTTATAGCACACCTGCGTCCGACCATTCCACTTTTATGATTTCCTTTTCGCCACCTTCCGCAGTAGTCAAGGACATCACAGTGGCCACAACCGCCTCCTGAACAGGCCCTCCAGTTTTTAGAAACCCGACTGTTTGACCAACATCAATCATCTTTGTTGGTTTCATAACTATTTTAATATTATTTTTAACCAGTACTGTACCAACACATGCATGATTGAATCAAAACATATATACTAGTAGCGCATTAAAAATAACTAAAAATACAACACATGTATATATGCACATAAATAAATAAAGTTAATATGGCAGCCAATCAATAAAATAAATTATTAAAAACAATTATTAAAAACAATTTTTAAAATCAATCATCAAAAACAATCTTTAAAATAAATTATTAAAACCAATAAGTAAATAAATAACAAATAAATATTTTCGTTAACTCAAATAAATAATGTGCTACTTCATACTTTCGAGAGTTACTTAAAATACATAGATAAATGATTAAATAACAAAGCCAATTTATATAATAATTTAACAACAGGTTTTAAAAATCTAGACCTCTGCCATGTTGGGGTTACAATTCTGGAATTTCACCGAATAAAGGCACACGTTCTAAATAAAGACACACTTTGTAGATGTATTATATCGCCATTTCAGAACTAATCGTCGGCACATCAATTTCCGCTTCATCTCCTTTTCAAACGGAGTCAAAATTTTCCCTTCAGTTAGATTCTAGCCACCGCTAAACCGCTAGATCTTCTACCAAAAAACCGCTAAACCAAAATAGGCCAAATCTCGGAAAGTTATGGTAGTTTCTTTATTTTGAGATAGGTGATTCCCATCCTCGATGCTGTCAAAGAGTTGCATCACTACTTCCTTGCGTTAAGTATCTTAAATCGTTCAATTATGGCCGTCTAGAGATTGCTGTTCAGAGGTTGTGTCGGTAGGCAAAAGCAGAACAATAACATCGCTGAGTGATGGAGTACAATTATCAATAAACAGTTGACGATTTTCGCTGTTTTTTATTCCATATCTGATTGTACACATTCCTTGAATATTTAGATAGAAATAGATAGATATCGATAGTAAATATCAATTTTTCAAATCCGGCGTATCGATATGTCGCCTTTCGATATCCCAACCCTAATTTAAAGTAATGTTTATGTGAATCCCTTAAAAAAAAATTAGAAAATGGATACCTAATTATGATAAGTTGGTAAGTGAAAGTTGTGTGATGCGCGCACCAGATTTTAATAAGGGGAGGTATTGCAATCGTGAAAATTTTCGATTTCGAGTTTTTAGCGGAAATACACGTTTGAAGGTCCCCTGAGTCTAAATAACAGTATGTACGCAAAATGAACTTTGTGTATGTGAACAATCTAGCCCAAAAACGAAAAGTTATACCAAACTGAAATTACGTATTTAAGGTAGGCATATGCCTTGGATGATACAGGAACTTTTTCGTCAAAATCGAATCCTCTAGAAAATACAGGGAAAAATATTATGACGAAAAGAAAATTTTATTTCCTCATAATTCAAAAAGAATCCATTTTACGGTAAATTATGTATGAAATTATATGCAAGGTTCTCTAAATAAATAAAAAAATATCTAAATTGGAATTTAATTACGTTAAATGGAATTTTTATGAAAACTAAACCGAAACTATAAAATATATTTTCAGCTTGACAAACTAAAAATATGTGGTGTACAGAATTGTAGCATTAAAATTGTTTAAAAAAAAATACTTTATTGTACGTTTGTTTCAAGTAGTGTTTATGTGAACTCTTTAAAATTGTGTCAAAAACATATTTATTACAGGGTGCTAAAGAAAACTTGTGTGATGCGCGCATCGCACCAGATTTTTGTATTCTAGGTATATTTAGTTGCGATAAGATGTTATAACAAAATAAACTTCTCATTGCTTGTAATACATCATAATTAACAAATAAATTGTAACGGAAATTTTTAAACAGTTTGCAATCTAATAAAATTAATTTTAAAAATCTTTATATATCTGAGATGGTATCTGTTGAGAGCGATTTGAAGTCGACGGCAATGACTGTAAGTAAACAGTTTTAATATCTGAACGGCCTAATAACAATTTTTTATATATTACCTATTTCTTCCTACTTACGAAATAGATCCACATCCTTTCATTGCCACGCTCAAACAAATACAATATTTTAACATTGTTTTCCAATTTATTCCCAAAAATCTTCTGTGATATCTAAGAAGAAAATGACACCGGGATCTTCACAACAGTCATCATAGTGCTTTCATGAGTAGTTGCCTCAAAAAGCCACGTTCATGCCAAAATAGTCTGCATCAGCCAATTAATTAAATTTTCACTAGAAGAAGTTGTTAAGTTCTCTGAATATTATTAAAATAAAAATAAATGAATATAAATAAAACAAAGATTCACGACCCCCCTGCAACATCTTGACCAGTGGTTCCTAAACCGTGGTGCGCGTATCACTGGTGGCACGCAAGCACATTCCAGGTGTTATGCGAACGAGAAAACAAACGTCATGAATAAAATCATCTATTTAACACGTTCATTGAGGGATAACAATTTTATTTGTTTTAATTATTGAATGTGTTAATTATAAGATATAAACACGATTTACAGTTAATAAAAATGATTCAGGATAGTCATGGTAGTAAAAGATAAGGTGAGCAATCGCACATCGGACTGCACCACAATTAACCTTATAATCTATTGTTCCCAATAGTAAAATTATCCCTTAATGATTGTACAATAAGAGATTATTTTATAAATAAAGTTCTTTATTGTTATCAGTTACCCGTATGCTAGTCATGGTAGCTAGGGAGAGAAAAAAAAAAGAAAAGGTTAGCGTAATAAATGCTTAAGAAAGGTTTTCAACTGAAACATATTGTCCAAATTTCTTATTTTTGATGGATACACTTTTATTTGATGTTAATTTTACAGTTATTGTTGTTATATGATATCAATTTCACTTTTGATTTTGGATTTTTGAACTTTATCTTGAATTGATTATTTTCTTAAACACATACACTGTAATATATATATATATATATATATATATATATATATATATATATATATATATATATATATATATATATATTGTTTAGTTTGTTTAATAATCTTTTGTAGATCAGTTTGAATATTTTTATGAAGACGAATCTTGTATATTAATATTATGAGATCAGGTAGCGGTACGCCCAGTTATCAGAAAAGTGGAAGTGGTACATAGTGACATAAAGTCTGGGAACCCCTGATCTAGACGATCTGAGAGATGAGATCCAGAGGTAAATGGTGTGTATAAGCCTTAGGCTTATAACCCTGGAACCCCAAGAAATAACTTCGCTGATGTCTTCCGGCCAAGAAAAGCCCAGAATTTCCGGGCACCATCATATGAAGCAAAAATTGTCTTAAGTCTGGAATAAAGATGTCTTTGAAAAGGTTACTTGAGGAAGGGGTGAAAGCCTCCCATTACGAAATCGAATATGGTCCGTTTCTTCCTTGGAACGTTTAAATAGACGAATACAATGATAGAGGAGTGTAGCCCGACTTAAATAAAAATAAAGTGATATGGCTGCAGTACTCAGGGCTTCAATAGGTGTTATTCTCTATTATTCTATTATTCTCTAGATAGATAGAGAATAATAGATGCACTGTCTCATAGATAACATAAAATAATTTCAAATTGTCCATCTATCAACCAATGAAGTAGTACAAAACATTTTGGCCCGACCAAATTAAATTTAAAACGAAATATTTTGCATTACCTAAAGTAAGTTATACAAACCCAAAGGGCCAATTCTGAAATCTACTTTAACTATTACACAAGAAAAAGGACCCCGCAGTATTATAATGCAAAAAATGGTTTCAATCAAATGCTCTGAAACTTCGCTGACAAAGTTATTTTCATTTTGAGCAAAAGTCCTCATGGGAAAAAAAGGTAGCACATAAGATTTTGAATTATTTGTGAAATAAGATCTCATTTTACCTATACCGGAATGGTGGAGCACCGGATTCAATAATGTATTCAACAATGTATTTACTTCAATTCCCTCTTACTGATTCAGATGTATAAATTGCTTGAATTATTTAATTTAATTAAATTAAATTCATGCCGGTGCCGGGATTCGAACTCACAACCTTTGGGTTTGTGAGGAAGTGCATTAACCCTTAACCGCTTAGTGCATCACAATCGATTTTATTTTCTTGACAATCCGAGATAAAAGAAATCACCCATTTTTTTCCACAAATTTGGGCTGTAAAAAGTGGCGATCCCGGAATTAACAAATATTTCACGAAGAAGGTAGGTAACACCCAGTAACGTTTTTAAATTGTAGCATTCGTCATATCGGACTTACTGCATCACTGAATCAACCCCATTTGGTGACGTAAGAACGTGGTTGACATGTAATTAGGGATATATAGATAACAACGGATGTAGCTGTCGCTTGTGCGAGCTAATATCTATCAAGGAATATCTGCAAGCCTAATACCTCAGCTATCAAATTAGCTTGTGGTCAGCTCGCCTGATTGATGAGTCTCTGTCGTTAGTATTCCCTATTAGCAATAATTTGGCAGATGTTAGCGGAAATTAATTACTTGTTCTAGTATAATTATAATTTATTTTTTATTGGATTTTTAATAATTAAAATTTACTAATTTTATTTTAAAACAGATGTAATTTAACATCACTGTGATTTATATTTAATTCTGATTTGAAATAAATCATAGAATTCAATCACGAAAACTTATAAAGCATATAGAAAACTGATTCTTAGTTTTGTGTTCCTCAGATTAATTTCGCGGTGTGAAATTAATGGAAATATACAAGTGTGAAATACAAACAAGACCGTATGAAATCGAATCTGTTAAATGTCATAAGGATGAATTCTTCTATCTAATTTTTGATGGTAAAAATAACATTTTACACAAAAATAACCAGTCAAAATGACCGAACTTCTCTTAGACTCCAATATAAGAATCTTCGTGCATTTTAGTATAGCCTTGATTATATTTCTGATCAGTATTCTTAAGGTTTACATGATCAAACTCTTCTCTCAAGAAGAATTCAAAGATCTGAGGAATATCCAGTGCAACCAGGCCCTCCTACGTGCCGAAGCACTTCTCAAAAACAGTCATCTTCTAGTTCCACGATCTTACCTCTCAAGAAGACTCTTCTTCTGCCACCAACGAAGAGGTTTCTTCACAATCTACGAAGCGAGGGATACTAAGAATGAGGAAGAGTCTAATAAGAGTTTCATCAAAGATCTCGGAGCCCTAGCTGAATATTGCAGGAACAATCTAGTCAGCGTTGTACCGTCTATCTTAGCTGGGACTTGGGTGCACTTCACCTTCGGTGGACTTATTTGTACCAAAGTACCTTTCTTCATAACTCACCAGTTTAAGGCGATACTTCAGACCGGGGTCGATGTGAGTGCTTTGGACGCCTATTGGGTCTCTTCTTCTTCTTGGTATTTCATGAATCATTTCAGTTTCTCTAACACTGGTAGAATCGTTCTTGAGAGTGACGAAAACGATTTCATGGAGTCTGCGTCGCCTAGAGCAGTAGCAGCGTTTTTCAAAGAAACTAAGGAACAGGTCCAGAACATGCGGGAAAACTTGGAAACTTTCAAACACAAATGGTATTTGTCAAAAGGTTTTGAAGACTAATAAGTTCTTGTGATAAATCCATGGGTAAGTATCAAATCTAAACAATACACTTTTTACTTTCACTTATCTACATATGAAATATCTTATTTATTTATCACTTAACTATAAGGAAAGTATTGCGATTGTAAAAAATTTCGAATCCGAGTTTTCAACGGAAATATATGTCTTTAGATCTATGTATAGTAGATATATGTTAAAGTTAATAATTTAGACATGTATGCATTAAATGAAAAATAAATGTTTCCATGGAAACTGTAAATAGAAAATTTTCAAATTTATTTTCAACTTGTCAATCCAAAAATATATAGTGCACAGAATTGAGATGCTGCAATATTTTAAAACACTATTTTATTGTACTTTTGTGAGAGAAGACCTAAATAAGTGGATGATTTCTAGAATGGTTTCTTTTATTGCTTATGTGAATTCTTTAAAATTATTTTTAAAAAAGGCTAATTATTACAGGGTAGTAAGTGAAAGTTGTGATGCACCCACCACAACAATCATTTTTTTTTAAGAATAAAATATTTCAAGCTCACATGTTAATCTACGAAGTAAGCACATCTTCGGAGGGAGTATTTGAACCTAAATACCGGGAAAAAATCCGAATCAGGATGTTTGTGAAAAACTCCATTAAACCCATTATTCTTCAAATCTTTAATAATCTATTTTTATCTCTCTAAAGTCTTTCAGGATGTCATATAATTCTCTCCTAGTGAAATTCTGGACGGCTTCAATAGAATTTAGGTGAAAATGCCAAAAACAATTAGTACGTTGAAATAATTATATCTTTTTACTCATTAAAATTAAAGTAATAAAGGTAAAATGGCGGAAGAAGACGGAAGATTTTACTCTTAAGATTTATTCAACAGATAAATAATTGCATACTGCCTACAAATTTTAAAGAAAAATGTCAATTTTCTCATGGGAAAAAAAGCACGAAATGCAGTGAAATTAATTTTTGTTGTTTTTGTATTAATCAAACAAAGTTGACAATATATATATATATATATATATATATATATATATATATATATATATATATATATATATATATATATATATATATACTAACTAAGAAAATCGAAGCAAATCATAAATAAAAAACCAAAAAAAAAAAAAACAGCATAATTTGATTTTAATTTTTGGTATTTTGATACCATGCAGAAGTATGACTATGTTTCGATGTTTTATTTTATTCTAAATTTAATTTTAATTTTCATTAGTTTAATTTATTATTTTGTCTGTAAAAACGGTGGCTTTAAATGTGGAACATTCGAAATATTCATATACACGACGACAAAAACAGCCTTATCCCAAGATAAATTATTAAACGAGAAGGAAGGTATTAATGGATTAGATCATTAATTTTATTTTTATTTGATACCTCTTTTTCCATTTTTTTTTTTAAATTATTGGTAGGCATGTCCTACTGGTCAATGTTCATGTTATATTTTATGTAATTTTATCATGCTCTACCTAGAAACCTAGAAACATTCTGCATTACCCTTTGGCATATCAGTTGTAATATTTTTCACCTCCGATGTGCCCTTTATTGTCGGTCGCTTCTCTAGCTGTTTTTATCTTGGACACACCGCAAGGCTACTTTAGTTGTGAGAGGAATCACTCTCGGTCTGGTAATTCGCCTACCTACTGCTCTCCTCTGTCCAGAATTACTTATTTAGACGGGTGAAAAGGTAAGAGGGATGGAAAGGGAGTAGCTTGCCAGTGCGACGCTGCCCTTACCCAGTTGGGTGGCTGCCGGGGTTAGTTCCAAGGGATAGGCATGGACCTCAGCAGCTGAAGGCGCTAACTAAGCAAGTAAGGAAGCCCGAGAGCCGGGGTACGAATCCGAATATTCGAGGAAGGAAGGAGAGAAGGGAGGCCGAGGGCCGGGGTACTAGCCCGACGATCTCGAGGGATCCTGAGGACCGGGGTTCGAGCCGGACCACTCAAGAAGGAAGGAAGGTAGAGATGCCGAGAGCCGGGGTACGAGCCCGAATATTCGAGGAAGGAAGGAGAGAAGGGAGGCCGAGGGCTGGGGTACGAGCCCGACGATCTCGAGGGATCCTGAGGACCGGGTTTCGAGCCCGACTACTCAAGAAGGAAGGAAGGTAGAGATGCCGAGAGCCGGGGTACGAGCCCGACTATCCGAGATAGGAAGGAGAGCTTGATAGCACAACGCTGCCTTTACCCAGTCGGGTGGCTGCCGGGGTTAGTTCCAAGGGATAAGCAAGGACCTCGGCAGGTGAAGGCGCTAACTAATCAAGCATAGGAAGGGACAAGGTAAGAGAGAGAGAGAGAGAGAGAGAGAGAGAGAGAGAGAGAGAGAGAGAGAGAGAGAGAGGGAGAGAGATAGGTAGGTGTGGAAAAGAGAACACTGGCGGGCAGCCACACTAGGTCTTCCTAAACTTCGACCCGAAGGTGTTCTGATTTGGCCAGTAAATCGGAGCTCTATTTATACCAGTGTGCAATGACTGCTGGGTAATCTCTATTTTCAGAAGCCTAACTTATATATATTTTTCTTGGCCATATCAGCACACCTTTTGGTCTTATTTTTATTTTTATAACTACAATATTTATCACAGTACATTTTAAAACACATTAAAAGTTGATAACTATATTACATATAATTGAATTGTTGATAAAAAACAAGCATACTAAAAGTTCAGTGAGTTAGTTCAGTTGGTGGTGGACAGATAGCGCTATCCACCCTCTCCCGCGGTATACAGTCCTTGTCATTTCTATGCCAGCCTTCGACCAAGAAGGTTCTAGCGCCGGCCCTGGCTCGCCTAGTTCATCTGGTGGGCGTTAGATAGCGTTGCCAACCATCTCTCGCAGTCCACAGCCCTTGTCATTTCTATACCGGCCTTCGATCAAGGAGGTTCTGCCGGCTTGACTAACAGCTGTTCCGCGTGTTAAAATAAATCTTTGAATTACATTAATTTATAGTATATAATTAAAATAACGTGTTCTTTTAAGAGATACCACGTATTAATTATTAATGACATAACAGAAGGGCCTTTTTTAAAGGTATTATACAATAAAAGAAAAGGGCCCCCTTTTAGGATCTTACACAGTAGATGATAAATGTGGGAGCTATAACACTTTTTTTTGAGCAGCCAATTAAAAGGCAGCATTCCTCGACCTAACCTTAACTATCGGGTCAGGCCCCTTTCAGTCACCTGACCCATGGCACCAAATTTGAATTTTAATTTAAATCTAAACCTAACTTTAACTGTTACATGTTCTTACATCGACCTAATCTTAACTATTAGGCAACGCCCCTTTTTCATCCCTAACAATGCCTAACCAGCCAATCACAGTGCTACATCCTTCCTTAACCCACTCCCATCTGAGCCGCCATTTTGTTTTTCTTTAAACTTAAGGTTTTGAAGATGCTGAGCGTGCCCGACCGCCATTTTGCATACGATGAGTCGCCATATTGTTTCTTTCATTGAAACGTAAATAAAAAAAGCTTTTGGACCCTGGACTGTTAATACTTAAAAAAAAGACATAGATATAGAGCTTCTTAATGCTATAACAGCATCTGGACTTTTAATCCCTAAAACATGAACAAAAATTAGGACTGCTTAATCTGTTGGTATTTTTTGGACTTTGAACTGTTCATCCCTAAAGCATAAACAAAGATATTGTGATTCTTAATCCTATAACCAGTTTTTGACTTTGAACTGTTAATCTGTTAAACACAAACAAAGATTTAGGGTTTCTTAATCCTATAAAAGCTTTTGGACTTTGAACTGTTAATCCCAAGATGTAGTGCTTCTTGATCCTTTCATGATTTCAGGCTCAAACATAAACAAAAAACGCCTAAACTTCTATGCATTTTTAATCTCTGATAGTATAAACAATGGATTTTGAACTTAAAGCATAAACAAATCGGTTTATAAATAGAGGCGTTTTTCGGAGCTCTTCCTTATTCTCTAATCTAAACTTTTTATTCATCTTCTATTTTCAATCAATTTTAATTTTTTTATTATTTAACATTTTAAAAAGTAAGAATTTTTGTTATCGATTCATTTTAAATTGTGACAGGTTTTTTGTCAGAAAATCTACCAAAGTTCATCATGAAAGGTCATGTCCGTCATAGTCGCTGAAAAACAAAATAGCGAACGGGCACACGCAGCCTCTACAAAACCTTAAGTATCTCAATTCGAATAAAAACAAAATGGAGACTCAGGATGGTAGTGGGTAAGGAAGGGATGTAGCATTGTGATTGGCTGGTCAGTCATGGGTTTGGATAAAAAGATGGAAAGGTAATGATGACGACAAAAAAGGGGCGGAGTCTAATATTTAAGGTTAGGTCGATGCAAGGCTACGTGACAGTTAAGGTTAGGTCAAGATTTAAATTCAAATTTGGCACCTCGGGTCAAGTGACTGGGTCATGCTACTAAAACAGTGCGTGGCTCTACAGTAAAGGTTAGGTGGAGGTAAAGCCTCGTGGCAGTTAAGGATAAGGGCGAGGTTTAAATTCAAATTTCTCGCCACGATCACGTCACTAAATGCTGGCTTCTGATTGGCTTGCAGAAATCACAGTCTCTGCTCCCTTGTAGCTGTGATTATAGTATGTACCTTGTAATGAAATCCATTTCATTTTCAGCAATTGTACCACCATTTTTTCGTTCTTTTTTTTTTGTAATTTATTATCAACATTCTTTTTCTTCACTCATTTAAAAGTCAATCTACAGCTGCAACTCGTTTTATTGCCAACCACCTGTACTATTTCACCTGTAATTTCGGAGATCCGGAATTTCATTTATCTAAGATCCCAATTAGGTACTTATCTCCATAATCTCTGGCTGCATTTACTTACGTCGAAATACATTTAGAAATAACAATCGGCTGGGAATATCACCCTAAAAGCCTATTTCATAAAGAGCTACAAACTAGCATTACTAACCTTGTAATTTGTAATTATTATAATTAAACAGCACTATTCTTTGAACTAAAAATTTTGTAAATAGGAAAATAAAGTGAATTTTAAAAACGTAGCCCAAACTATAATAAAAATATTATAAACACATTGTTATAATATTCAATGTGACAGTTCAAGAAACTGAATTACTTGTTGTTTCATTTATAAAATTTACACGAGCCAATATAATATAATATAATACAATGATAAAACAATATAAAGGAAAAAGTATAACTAATTTCTGCCTGCAGGAGGAGAGGTTGAAAGCAAGAAGTTTCCGTTGGACATCAACCGGGATCGGCCGCCGTCAGTAAGTATTATGGAATAGGCCTAAATAAACAGAGCATGTGTGTAATAGGTTTCATTTGTGTAGTCAGCTGTTTGGCAAGTAGTCTATCTGTTTACACTAAGTGATGAGCCTGTGTTTTATCACCCACCTCACCTCTAAAACATTAAGTGTTGACAAAGTCATGACAAATGGAAGTTGTTCTCGGTACCAACCATTACCGAACGTTTTATAAGCCAGTTAATCTGGGATCCTGGTTGAAAGTAAGTGTTGTAAAGCTGGAAATGATTTTAATCTCTTCATATGGCGTCAGGTAATAATATTTTGTTATCCCTGCTCTAAGTGATATGCCAAGGCGGGAGGGAGGGGGAGAAAACCCCCAAATTTTCAGACTTTTTTCAGTTTCTGACCTATAACTTTTAAACGGCGCACTCTAGTGAAAACTATGTCTCATTATAAATAAAAGAATATTAAATTCTGCGTAACATGAGTACCTCCAAACATTGAATTCGGTTTGATGAAAGAGTCAAAATTGACAGCTCAAAAACTATTGATTTCCGAATTTGCTTATAAAAATCCTGTATAGCCATTTGCAATCGTTTTTAATTTGAAAACGGCTATTATAATTTTTTTTTTTTTAAACAGAATGAAAGTTATAGAGCATTAAATTCTGCATTTAGTGATTACCTATTTGTTTTAGTTCCATCGATGTAAAGCAAAGAAATCCTGAGTTTTTAAATATTGGTCATACGTTCACTAGGTGCGGTTTGAACTCTACAACTGCACTATTTGACTTAGGAAGTAGTTTCTTACTTGAAAAATAGGATCGAATAAATTGAGGAATTAATATTTATTGACATAATAAAGAAACGCTGTTATATATCACTAGAAATGAAATTATTTACAATAGAGGAATTTGTAATACGAATATGCTCTTAAAATGATTAATTAACTTAAAAAACAAAATTTATATTCATAGAAAAAAGAAATTTACGAAACAATTCTTCGTTTAAAGGAAAATCATGGTCGTCATTTTAGTAAGAATCAAGGGTCGCACTTTGGAGGACCTTCTGTTATTCATCTTCAAGTACCGAAATAGAAAAATTACGAATCTCCAATTACAGAAAATACTTAGCTCTGGAAACTAGTAGGTTCTCTGATAGGAACTCACATCGAATTCAAACATATGCATCGAATATATATATTCATGCTGTACTGGCAAGGTTGTGGATTGATCCTTATGAGTATTAAAACTTTAGATGTTGTAACCATTGAAAAGTATGAAAGGTTTTTCGACTTAAACATCTTCATCATATTCCAGTTCAAGTTGGCGCATGATTGAACCAGTTAGAGTAAGAAATGCTAAGGATGAACAAGAATTTAAGGACCTCTGCTTTATTGTTTAAATAACATCTGAAATTTTTATGCTCATTATACTGGTTACAGTACCCTAATTGTACCTTTTGGCAAATTGTAGAGCATACATTAAAACTATGGTACAGCATAAAGGAGAACAAAAAATGGGAAGATAGAAACAAAAGTTAATTCAATTTATTCAGATGTAATCCTTGAAAAGTATGAAGGGTTTTTCGACTTAAACATCTTCATCGTATTCCAGTTCAAGTTGGCGCGCATGATTGAACCAGTAAGAGTAAGAGGCGCTAAGGATGAACAAGAATTTAAGGGCCTCTGCTTTATTGTTTAAATAACATCTAAAATTTTTATGCTCATTGTACTTGTTACAGCACCCTAATTGTGCCTCTTGCCAAATTGTAGAGCATACATTAAAAATATGGCACATCATAAAAGAGAACGTGTTTGGAAAATGTTTAGTTTGTTTCCATCCCCAATCAAAGGGATCTTTCTCATGAAAACGAGCTGCAGCCTGAGTGGGAGGAAGACTTGTCAGGTTCAAGTTTGTCTTACTCATTGTTTTCACAAAGTAGGCGTATCGGGTAATGTTCAGTGTTTCGCCTTTTTTTGCCACTGTACAGGACTAGGAGAAATTTCTCTCCAGAGGAACTTATCTCATCTGCTGTGGCATAATCTTTTTTAAAAACTTCTGCTGCGTCCTGCAAAGGAGCTTTACAAATTTCATTTTGTCCTGCCGGAAAAATGCAAATGTTGTATAACATCCGTTATAGGTATAGAGAAATAGAATATTATTTTTTACAGAATTTGAAAGATTGAACTTGAAGGGAGCGTACAAGGTTCATTTGCATCTTTCCCACGTTTCAAGAGCCTAATACTGGACGAAGTTGGCGCTAGTCCCGCGAGTAGAACCATGTGATCTGTGACCTCTCCAACAATACTCGTGATGACACATTGCGACTTCAATTCCAAATCAATTGCAGTTCTTATGATGAGTCTGTCTGCATCTTCTGGAGCTTCTTTAACAATAAACCCTTCGTGTTCCAGCTTCCGACAGAGTATAGAAATTAGTCGTTAATTGTTCCTCTCGTTGGAGAAAAAATTCTCTTTTGACATGGTAGCTGTCATCGTTCTATCGCATGCTATGGTCGTTGCTGACAAACTAGCTTTTCGTCGAATTTGCTCGACTGTCTTTGTACTTCTCCTAGATGCATCGTCAGGGTACCCATCGAATACAATGGTAATCCGGGCTTGTTGAAATTCTGCTTTACACAATTGGCATACTTTGAAAAAACGGCTGAATAAGTTTCTTTCGACTACCAGATCACTTGGTGCAGCAAAAATCCACCATCAATTACTTAGAGAGGATCAACCAAGTTTACTTCATCTTCTTCAGCAAAAGAGTCATATAAATCATAAAAAAAAAAAAAAAAAATTATTTTCCACATTCCCCCTTCATCAAAAATGGAAAGAGGGTAGGGTTCAAGCTCAAATTTTAAAGTACGTCTTGAGATCATTTTCAGACTTTTTGAAAAGAGATACTCGTCTGAATATGGTGTCAGGGTGCATAGGCACATATTCATCATGGATCCTGACTTTAGAGGTAACACATGTAAGGGTTTCACTCGACTTTTTCTTTGCAACTTGAAGTCTTTAAAGTTGCTTCCAATCGTTTTTTCAATACTCAACATTCCAATCTCATAAGCTTGATGACAATTAATGTCATCATCCTCTATAATTCCAGTGTATAATGGCATGAAGATTTCACCTACAGGAAAAGGGTCATGCCGAAAGCCGGTCCATAAATGTCTGCACATCTGAGTCGTCCCTTCGAATCCTTGGCAGCTGGGCATCTATATATTTGCTCTGTGATGATAAAACTTTCGCCTCAAAATTTTTCAATTTGCATCGATACTTCCATAATGGAAGGCATTGACGAAACCCATTAAACAAGAACACTATCGGTCACACCTTATCCTCCACTCTCACATCCTTTATCTACCATGTGATGCATTGTAGTTTGTTCTGTGGTCATGTCCGTCCATATGCCTGACCAAGACTTACTTGAACTTCTTACTGTGAAAAACTCTTTTGTCACGAAATGATTGAATTCTTTAGCAGTCAGTCTTGATCAAAGGTCAGCCATGTCCTGTAAGTACAATTTGCAGGCCAATGCGTAAGGAAATGGCCACTAGAATGAAAGTACGGCAACATTTGTTGCACATTTCCTAGATGGTCATGCCAGTCATCACTCCTTTCAGCGCGTATAAATCTTTTCAGTATCGTTACCATATGAAAAAATTGTACCCAAAGTTTGGTTTTTGGGCCATTCTGTGTCAGTTCAAGCAGTTTGCCAAAGAACTTGTTACGTACGTTTTCTACGGTAGGTGATTCAACATTGCCAATGTTATTTAGGATGTTCAACAAACATGAGTTTTCTTTATCGGATATATGCTGTATGGATAACACACATTTGTCCATCGCCAGATGAGCCAAAATGTGTGCCCTTACAGATCTGGAATATGCGTGACCAGCCAACATCTTTTTAGTTCAGGCAGCAGCGTTTTCGAAACTAAACAAATTCTATATATAATCTACTCTCACTCATTACACAACGAATTGTACACATAAAATGCAAAGTGGTTAGGCACTGTGTTATTATGCATCCGGTTCCGGGTTCGAGACAGGCTGTGGCAGATAATTATTTATTCTGTTATCAGCCATGGATCGACCCTTTGGGATCGGGTGTATAGTAACACGGTGCCTTACCACTGAGCTACTCCGCTCCCTCCCAGGTTTTCACATGTTGATGTATTCTATACCACCCTTTCCTTAAGTACATTTCTTGCAATAAAGATATATCTATATGTTTATTATAATATAATTATTTATATAGTATTTGTCTGTTTTGATATGATGACAAGTTGTAGTAGTTTTAGTCCAAACGCCATTTTTATAATTTAAAGTAATTGTAATGAGTTAGAGGAGCTGAGTAGCTCAATAGTAAGGCACTTTGTTACTATGCTCCCGGTATTATTTATTCTGTTATCAGCCGTGGATCGACTCTGTGCGATCGGGAGATCCTCCTGGGGCTCATCCAGCCTGTATAAAGTGGGTACCCTTAATTGGGGGAAAAAACCTGGCGGTTGAGCGTGATCTCGGTCAAATCACCTCCTTGCACAACCGTTGGCCTAGAAACAGTACGGTCTTACCAAGTACTGAACCCAAGCCCCTTCATGGGTTGTAGTGGTACAGGGTTTTTTTTTTGTTTTTTTTTTAATATACAGGTGCCGGTCGAAGGTCACAAAACAGCTTTCTTGTCCAGCTGATTTGTTCCTTCCAACTGCAGAAAGCAGCACTGAGTATATTGCGTAATGTTTCTCAGAGGGGGAGGAGGGAATTGAGAAAAGGCAGGAACAACATACGCGATTTATTGAAAGGTTTATGATTTGATAATTTTTCCATAAAACCAATCGCTCCAGGAGTATCTGCACGCTCTCTCCATTTACCAAACATCCACAGGAAATCAGAGGGCATGGTTGTGACAGGGTTAGTAGAATCAATTAGGTGATTCAATAATAATCAGTAATGTTATCAATACGAATTTTTTTCAACACATCATTTGAGGTTTTTTGAAAAGGCAGTAATGATATTTTTTATTTTTTCGCAAAAGCCTTGGAATATTTGAATAATTCTTGTCTCCGAACAAACGGAATAGTATGGAGTGGAACACTGGAACACTGCCATCCGTCAAGCGTGTCCACATTGACATCGGCATCATCAAAAACAAATTGACTGAATGAGTCAGAAAGCTTATTTTTTATTTTATTTTTTTTGAGGATAGTAAATGCATGATGGCTCAAACAGCCTGACGTCATGGCAGATGCAACTGAACCCTAAGGCTGAGATATATAGCATACTTTTTGGGTAGCATTGCCCCAAGTCCAATCTGAAGTGGAGATGTAAAGGATCTTGACCTTGCAGGACTTACCACAGTATGTAACTAGCCAAAACTTTCCTACTGACAGAGTAAAAATTTGTAATCTTTTTAGGCAATATTATATTCTGAAGATTATGGAACTTAATCTTCAACTTCTTCCAAAAATCTATCCAATTTGGGGTAAGACTCAGTGTGGGAAACTTTAGATCGCGAATCCTCTTTTATTATAGCCGCAGCAGCTTTTATGATTCGAAGTCGTTGTTGTGGATTTTTACTACTACAATCATACCACTTCTGCGTCAAAATTTGTTACTCTGTATTCCGGAAACAGATTATATGGTTTCGATTGTTTTGTGTCGTCTCCGTATTTCTTTATAAGCCTAGCGTCGAGCGCCTTATAGCTTCGGACTTTCCGTTTGAAATCATTCAGAATTTCAGAATACGTGAATCGACAATGGTCTTCATTTTCTTCGAAATAATTGCAAATGTAATCAAAGCAAGAGCTAACGTTATCAGCTTCTGGACGGTGAACGTGTCGTGAAGACGGTAATCTGGCAAGATCTTACTGATTTTGACGTCCTTTCGCTCTTGACGCACTTTACACTAACTAATTACTAAATGTTTTAACTAAAAACGAAATTAAATTAAATGAAAGTTAATTAAATTTATCACATGAATGTAACTTGCAGAAAAATGAGCTATGGTCTGAAAACCGATAGCAAATGAAGATTCAAGATTGTAGTAGGAGAAGTGATTGTACAACAAGAGTCATTGTTAGAAGGATCATGCGGGTTTTTTCCCTTCCAATTGATGTTTTTGTTCTATCTTCATTTTTGTAAATGTTCCAATACAAATAATTTTTTAATAAATAATTATAGAGCACAATATATAATTTACCAAAATTTCTTAATTAAGTCAATAAGGTATGATTATTTTGGATAATGGTTTATTATTTTCAATAATAAAGCTTTATAATGAGCAATAATATAAAATATAGTGTTTTAGAATCCTTATACCAAAGTCGTTAAAAAAACAAACAGGTATTTTATGATTAATTATAGATAGAGGGTGAACACTAAGATTTGAATAATAGATAACAATAAAAAAAAAAATAATAAAAAATTAAATTCTATACCCTTATCTCAAAATTAAATGGTTCAAAATAATTCTAAACTCAATCTAATATTTTTTTCTCATATAATCCTGTCATATTTGGAAATCAATAGTTTTTGGACTGCCAATTTTGACTATTTTGTCTAACCGAATCGAACGGTCGAGGTACTCATTTTACGGATAATTTAATGTTCTTTAATTTATAATCGAATAAAGTTTCTACTAGAGTGCGCTATTTACAAGTTATAGGCCAGAAACTTAAAAAAGGCCGAAAATTTGGGGGCTTCCCTCACTCCCTGCTTTGGCTGATCACTTAGAGCGGGAAAACATAAATATACTATTACCTGACGTCATGTGAAGAGATTAAAACCATTTCCAGCTTTCCAACACCTACATATAACCGTGGTGCCCAAAAAGACTAGACTAACTGGCCTATTAATGTTTAAATCTCAAATTATTTATTATAAGATCTCTTTGTAATCATAAATTTGAAAACTCGTTTATATTTTATTTGTCATTATATTTTTGATAATTGCGCTTCATTGACTTAAAATATCCATTGTAAATAAAAAATAATTTCTGAAATGTATCAGTACTTAAAGAGTCAGAGTGAGATTACGATAACTTTAAATTAGTTACAAATAAATTTATGCTTATATATTTTGAAAATTATCTTAAATTGTACGTTTGATACTCTTTGTCATTAAGGTTACCGTAAGAGGGATCGGCCTCATAGCTGCCTACTCAGGACGAAGGGCCATGTTCGCCGTCAGCCCCTCCCTCCGAGACGGCCTGGAAGTGAGCAGCGAAGGGCCTGCTACCATACACTTCGAGTACAAACTGAAGGACAGCATGCTCCTTGTCGGCTATATCGCTCCTAGCCCCGGCCGCTATTACCTGAGGGTGTCTAGGTTCGGCAGATCGGCTCCGGGCTCTCCCTTCGTCCTCACCGTTGAAGAGGCTCCGCCAGGATACAGAGGAAACTTCGGAGCGTCACTATGGTACGATATTCCGGTCAAACCGCCCATCTTGTCTGGAATTGTGGACTTCATCACTGAAAAAATGTACATGGATGAAAACGGACAGTTGTTCAGGTTGAATAAAGACGGGACTGTATCTGGCGACAGATACATCATAAAGAGAAGGAATTCGGATGTCCGAGAAAATACTTCAGTAGAATCACCTGATAAAACTGTTAACAGCGACAACATCCCTTCCGTAAGTTCCGAAAATTCAAAACCGCTGCATATCACCAATTCAACAGAATCATTCATCAATGATGGCCGTGTGAAAATATTAAGCAAAGATAATATCTTTTTAGATTCTTATCAGCACTTAAGGAATAACCTTTCTAAAGAACTGAACACTGACCACAAACTATTAAACATGTTAGGAACAAATTGTGATGATTCTAGAGTCAACTTAGACTCAAGATTTAATATTTCAGTACCTAGAATAACTATTAGCGAATACGGCGTTACGGAGGAGCCACTAACCGAGCATGATCATTCAAGAGAAGATCAATTTTTATCGCAGTTGGAATCCCGTTACACCGCCCGACGAAGCGCGAAATTGGAAAGGGCGGCAAGGGATGATGCAGTTAGCAGCGAACCGTGTGATGGTCGGGGACAAATTGGGGCCCTAGGGCAGAGCCGAACCGCTTTTCTGAATGCCTATGGCAACAAAACTGTTTGCTTCGTTTCCCAATCTGCTAAAGGCTACAAGGACTGGAGAAAATATCATCCTTCCAATTTGGCCTTCAATCTCGGCCTCTCCAAGTATCATCGCAACCTCACTGGTATCAGGCTCCTTCACGACATATACAAGGTGGAGGAGAGCCCAGAAGAGAAGGAAAACAATCGGAACCATCGGCGTAAAGGTATTTTTAACAACGATAAAATGTTAAGGAAGTACAGCAGCAATACTCATATGACAACTGCTGATCGAGATTTGGATATCAACAATCTTGACATCGAAAAAATCCCACCTAAAACATATAATTCTAAGCAGCTTCCAACTTCCTTGAGCGACTCGAATTTGCAAACCAGAAAGAACAAAACTAAAAGTAATTGGTCTAGCAAAAGACACAGAGAAGCCAATAAAATCTCGGAAAGTTTCAGAACTCTATCTCTTCCCGACTTCAATAGAATCTTGTCCCTAAGTGTTCGCGGTCTTAGGAAAGCTAAGTCTTGTGGTGACAAGTCGTTTCGTGCCCTATCGTCGAACGCATTATCTGCATCACTGAAAAATTTGTTCGAAAGAGACCAAGTCTACCACGTCAACAAAAAAAATCGTACTGCTAAAAGGAAACCTGTTAAGGACGCAGCTACTCTGGTCCGCATAGCTCATTATGGATCAGGTAAAGAAACGAAAGTAATCGAGACTGGCTCCAAGTCCGTCGACGAATGGAAAAAGTACTGGGAAGATGGTGCATACAAAAAAGATACTGAAGTTATAAAAGATTGTCATGTGGAAGTAAATGGTATTGTGACCAAAGGGAAAGAGCTATTTGAAACAAATCATGAAGAACTATATATTGAAAACAATATAAGTCAACATTTATATAGGCATAACTCACCAAAAAATGCATCTGACAAAGATAGTGATCCAAAAGAAGAAAATAAAACAGCTTTCCAGAAAGCAAAAGCAATGTTTGAAGGTAATTATACTAGTCTGAAAGATTTTCAAGATCCAAGGTACAGGCGTAAGAGAAGCATTTCTGAAAGGTTTCACATCTCATCACTATCAAAAGATATTTATTCTGGAGTTACTCCTCATCACCTAGGAATTCCGAACAGGATCCCAGCAGTGGCTTCTCTTGGTTCTGTTTACCGCTACAGTCCAGTCTACCCCCATCTATCCAGAACTCCGTCTCCTGATAATATATCACCTTGGAATGATTTATTATTTTCAGACCCTAGTTATGTGTGAAATGTTCCAAGCATTAATCTAAATTAATAATTGAAGATATTAGTGAATGAAAGTGCTATGTAACAAATTTTGGAAGAAATAAAAAAGATCTTTATTTGTCATTTTCTCAAAACTTTAAATTTGTAACATAACACCTTCATCCACTCATGGTTTTAATTGAATAAACTCTTCATACTGTTTATAAACTTTAAATGACATTAGTAAATTTTATTGTTAATGCTATAAATATTTTGGTGATTATGCTATTACAAAGTAATTTCATGAATATAAGTTGAACTAATAGCGCATTCGTACTGGCAAATTAAGAATTAAACAACTATTGTGGATGGAAACATTGGCTTTACAGTATGGCAAAATTTTAAAGGATTAGATTTACATGTAAACCTAAATAACACAAAAAAAATAAGTGTTTAATTTTTGAAAAATAGTCACAGAATTTACGTTTATTGGTTATGCATATAATCAAAGAGCTTACTGTAAAAAGGAAGTACTGTATTTAATGGCAAAAAAAACTTTCATTTGAGCTACCTCCTTTTTCCAAAAAAAAAAACCTTCATTGTAGTAAACAGAAGACAGCTCAATTTCCCCTCTCCTCCCCCCTCTACACAGTATATATGAAATAACACATTTTGAAAAAAATTTGTTGCTCGACATTTAGGATTTTGATAATTGTTTACCAATTATTCTCTATCATATGGTGAGTTCAAAACTGTTTAAAATATTTTTTAGTCTCATACTTTTTTTTGTGGCCAATTTAAATTTACTTCGCAGGTGAAAACAAGTTTTGGCAAAATGCCTATAGCTCTGGTAACTTTTCAGAAATCAAACAAAACAAATACTAAAATTATGATAATGATGTGCTCTACATTTTTCTCCTAATAGCACATTACCTAACTATTGAGGAAAATAGTTTGCATGGTGGGAAGAAGAGCGAGACTTCGACTTTTTCCTTCGCCATTGATAGAGTAGAAGGTTTTAGTTATAGAGGTTGATGTCAGATGAATTTGAAATTTCATTATATCCAATTTCATCAATAAACTGAACACCTCAATTGAAGTTCTAGGCATAATCATAGCATCTTCAGGTGTTTCTATTTCCCAATTGAAATTGAGAAATAGCTATACTACAGTTTGTTCCACTTCCCGAGGGCTTGAAAATACAGACATGATGATCAGACGTTCTCTCCTCCCTTGATATCAAAGAGAGAATGTATACTCCTGTACTAGGAAAAATTGGCTTCTGGAAAAGTAAAAACTCATAATTAGAACATAAAAGGAAAACTAGTAGGATATCAACAAAAATAAAAGCTGCAGTTAGACATACCAGCCAAGTAAGTGTTAACAGACACTTACTCAGTGTTAACAGACACCATATATATATGGATACAATTGTAAATAATGAAATACTGAGTTGATTTTTCTTATTTTTTAAAAGATTTTTTGGAAAACATGATCTACAAACCTTAATTTCAACAGTGTCAGCAGTTTGTATTGACATTTTGATTATCTAAGCTGAAAAAATAAAGTTCAAACTTACCTTTTTCTAGGTCTTGCCATGATGCAGTCCAACAGCTTCTAGGAATTACTTTCAATAATGTAAAATGTGTACACTGCCAATAATGTGTACACTGCCAGTGTATAACCGAAGAAAAAAATTTAAAACTTTACATTCTTGTATTTTGAGTTTTAAATTTTTTTCTTTGGTTATACACTGGCAGGGTGTACACTAGACCAGGACCCTATTTCAGAATAAAGTACAAGTATATCTATGATTTATTGGCATATGGCACATTGTAAATTGTTAAAACGCGATAAAATTTAAAATAGTTATTAACTATTTTAAATTTTATTGTGTTTCAACATTTCACAATGTGTCATATACGTAGTAAGTCATAGGTCATAGCACTTTTGTACTTAATTATGAAATAGCACCAACAACTCTGTTATGTTAGCTTTTTTTTTTAAATATAAAGTCATTTTTTCCATTTGGATACCTCGGTTTAAGGTAATTTATGTTTTATGTTTTCAAGATTAAAATTTCTACAGTAAGTAGTACAATGACAAAACTATACAAGATAAAAAAATTCTCATTCAAAAAGTCTCATTTCCTTAATACAATTTCAAACCTCAAAAAGTCTCAGATAAATCTTGGTAAATGTTTTTAACTACTATACTCTATACTTAGGTGGCATGTTGTGAGGACAAAAAATATAGAGCGCATCGTTATCATAATTTTAGAGGGTTTTTTTTATATCTGAAAAAGTATCCTGAGTTAAACATTTTTCCAAAACTTGTTTTCAGCTACAAAGCAAATTTAAAAATTCTCATTTTTAGGGAAAGGGTAAGAGAAAATAAGTTTTTAACTTCATTTAGTAGTTTATTTTATATTTTAGGTGGTTAATAACTTTAAAAATTACAGCTTGTTACTGTCATTATATTTAATTATGTTTGTGCAGATATTATTTGCTACTATCCATTTTTCATGTTTTTTATTGAAACGAAGCGGAATAAATATTTTGTTTTACATTTTTTAATATATTAGATAAACATGAAGAAACAATACTTTTTAAAATAGCACATGTTAAAGTAATAGTCACAAGTAATTTTACACTATTAATAAACTTGAATAATGAAAAAAACAATATATTATTAAATAAAAGTGAAATTCATTATCCTTTGAAAAGGACTAACTTGTCATTTTAGCTGTTATTTTTTGTTTGTGGATTTGAATGTTCAAATATCTAATAAGTTATAAAGTGATGAATTCTTGTTTTTTTTAAAAAAACATTCCAGTTGACAATATTAAGGTAGAGTAATAAGAATCTTCTATTATAAAATGCTCAGATTTACAAAAGAATCGTTTCTCTATACACTCTATTAATAAATGTTTCGACTTTATCATAAGGATTTTACCCTTTTCTTTTAATCAAAATATTTGTTCACAATTTGGCATTTTTATACTGCACCACTGTCAGGTAGAATTAATTAGATAGATAGATATATTTATTGGCTTATATATGCAATACAGCCATGGAATCTGGCTCAATGGGTGTTAGTAGGAGTTATTAACCCTCTAACGGTAAGATGAGAGTCGCATACGACACATGACGTAACATTTCCGTTCATACTACCTCCATGCATGAGGTAGAGGGGCATGACTTCAGGAGTCCTTGGTCCCACTCTTTCTCTATCGGTATATAAGCTCACATCACTCAGTTAAGTGAAATACCTCCTCCACACTTCCCTGACTTTTTTTTTGTCTGATGGCTGGGTCGGATGCGACCCACCTCACTGTTAACACTATAAATTTAATGTAATTTTTTTACCAGATTGTTCTGAAATATCAGAAAAAAGAATTTTCACCACTCCCTAAGAAGATCTTGCAGAATTACGGCGACAGCAAGAGGTAGATTCAGACTTTTTTGAAAGTGAAGTATTTGAGGCAGATGGCAAAATTTTGCCGAACGACCACGATTTTGATGCCGAACAAGATCTCAGCTCATTGTCAGATACGGATGGGGAAAGAGAGTTTGAACTAAGGGATGAGGACACCATTAGGACAAATACTCCAGTTCATTCAAAATATGCCAAAACACCAGCTTCTAACATCGTCACCTATCTACCTGGGCCGAAAGGAAAAGCCTTAGGGCTCACAGATGAATTACAGTTATTTTCTCTTTTCATAACAGATCAAATTATCGACAAAATTGTACATTGTACAAATCCAAAAACCCCCAAAATAATTATGAATTAGAGCAGTGGTTTGTATCAACTACTGACGCATTGGAGTTAAAAGCGCTTATAGGATTGTTGTTCATAGAAGGAGTTTTAAAAAACTGCAACCTAACCCCGAAAACTTTGTTTTTCTCCCGTTTTTGGGCCACCTATTTTTCGGTCAACAATGACCAAAAAGAGATTCGATTTTCTTTTAGCAAATTTGAGTTTCGATGACAAGGACACCCGAGAAACACGGAAGTTTTTAGATAAATTTGCAGCTTTTGCACCTTTTTGAAATGAATATATGCTCGTAGTTTTACTTTATTTATGTGTTCATTTGATTTTTCTTCACTTATTTTATTTGTCCAATGTGATAATTTCTAAATCACTTAACGATTGTGATAATGCTATCTGGAGCCAATGTGATTAACTTCTATTTAAGACTGAAAACAAAATGTTTAGAAACAATAAAAAAAGAATTAAAAATTCATTTTGGTGTCATTTATTAACATTTCAACCATTTTAGCTCAACAAATAAGCAGAAAATAGCTTCAGGTCGGATCCGACCCGGCCTTACCGAGCAAGTACCAAGACTTCACCTTACCAATAGAGGGTTAATAATGTTATAAACCATGAACATATCTTTCACAGATAGCCTGATTTCAATAGATAATTGATAAAATGTATAAATAATAAGTTCTTAAAATAATACTAGCTTTGGCGAGGATAAAGGTCCTTATTTAAAAAATAGTCAGTTTTAACATTGATACAGGTTTCGATAGATCCTGCCTAAAACAAAGGAGAGAACAACTGAAAACATGAAAACAGTAGAGGAATGAAAAAATAAAAACATGTTCATGTTAAAGTAAAATTTAAGGCAAGGATAGAGTGACTGAGGTGGGAGTAGCTGGTAACATGTTCTGTGGAATTTATATATCAAGATAAAGAAAGTGAAACCACAAAGATATTACATCCCTAATCATAACTGCACCACCTCCAAATCATAACTCATACTGTTATATTACAGAGTAATGCTCGCCTTACATTTAGCCAACTATTGAACGTAAATGTGAAACATATGATCTATGGTTTGAATTGGAAAGAGTACACTCTTTTGTTTGTTTTTAATTCATCTTATTTTCTTCTGAGCAAATACTAAATTAGCTTTTAGATTACATATGGAGAGCTTTGTTCATGTGGTCAGGCATTCTAGATCATAAACGCTAATCTTAAGATTTCTTATTTAGCTGTTATTAGCTTTAGTGGAGATATAGAAGAAAATCACCAAAGATGTCATACCAAGCCTTATTAATTGAATATTATAGAAAGTTTTATAGGTTTGAATTCTAGCAAGAGAAAGTAATATCCATCCTGAAAAAATAAATAAATTGTATATTGAAAAACAAATTGTCCCTTTATTCTAAATATAAACTTTTTAAAATATTAATCACAAAGTTACTAAACAAATGAACTAATTTAAAAAATGTAGTTGAACTTAGCAATATCAAGCACAACTCATACAAATGAATCTTTCAAATTGTGCTTCTTTTCGTCATGTTTTTAAAATATATTTTCTTTTGTTTCAAAAGCTATATTTTGTATACTGAATGTTTCCATGTCAAACGATTCAAATATGTAACTCTTCTTTATACTAAAAAGCTGTATTAAGGGCATAAAAAATCAGTATTGTTTGTAAATGTTATGCTGTTAATTTGCTATTCTATCAAAGAAATTTGATTTACCTATTACTCTCCACTTGCTGTAATCAGTAAAATTAAAAAGAAAAAAGAAACAGTTGTTTAATTTTTTTTTTTTATTTTCTAATTTTGATCCCACAATCATTTTTAGATTTTTTTTGTAGCTGAGACTCTTTTTCACATTTTTCTAGGTCATTTGGGACATTTTTCATTTCTTCACCACTAACTTCGAGAGGAGCAGAGATACCAGAAGAAATGCTGAAAATTAAAATCATAATTATGAATTTACTATTTTTTTTTTATATATATTTTTTTTTTTTTTACATGTCAATTTGTTTAATTTTCTCCTCATTTCACTATGTCAGTATTCTGAGATGCATCTATTACAAATATTATCTAATATTTAAATAAGAGATGAATAATTCATTGTTAAATTCAAGAACATTCTCACCCCATCGGAGCTCAGTAGACCTTTGAAAATGAAAATATCAGAGAGATGACAAGCTATGTGGGACGCAAGCCCCCCTAATAAATTAAAAGTGATCAAAAAAGTGATAAAACCATGGTCAATATCGTACCTCAGCAGCTGCAGAGAGAAAGGCCACACTCGGCTCACTCACCCCTTATGAGAAAACTGGCACCTCCATCATGCCAATATTGCAACTCCATTTTTACAGTTAGACATCTTTTTTAGGAATGCACTCACTATGTCCCCAACAATAAATAAAATAGGACTGACCACAAATTTATCTAGCGCTTTTAATGACAATGAAACTTGATAACTTGATATTTAAACTTTTGAAAGCACGTATTAATTTATTTTTATTTTTTATCTTTAATAATTAATTTATTTTTTAATCATCTATTATTTTATTTTTTATCTTTATTTTTATTATTATTGTATTTTTATATATATATATATATATATATATATATATATATATATATATATATATATATATATATATATATATATATATATATATATATTTTGAAAGGCTGAGTTTAGTCCTAAAAATACGAGTTTTATATATATCGGCATTTTGATATTTTTCTAATATCCCTACGAAAGAGGACTCAACGGCATGAAGATTCACACACGTTTGATGGAAGTGGATTGAGAACACATAATGCTCCTAGAATAATTATTTGGCCAACCTCCTCCCCTCCTGCAATTGATGCCCCATCAATTTTTTACCTTCTAAATCTCCAGAATAATTATAAAAATAAGCAATTTGAGACCAAACATGTTAAATGAAATGTTTTTCCAGCCAAAATATCCAAAATATTTGAAAAAGGTAAAATATCTAATAATATGTAAAATTAAAAGTGCTCTATTTTACTTCAAATTGCCTGGAACGGATTTTGGCTGATGTTTTAAAAATATTTAAAATATAAAAACCCTAAACGATTGTACGTTATAAACGGTTTCCTATGCATTTTACCTGTGATATTTCACAGGACCAATTTGTATGTTTCGACTAGTGGTTCCTTACAAGAGGTGTCGTTATAAACAATTTCTACTATATTTCTTTTTTTTTCTATATTGTTATGAGCTTTTCATTCAAATTTTGTAAATAAAATGACAATACCTGTAAAATATAAAAGATATCGCAATGGTAGCAGCACTTGCATAATAGAATGCTCCAGGAAGTGCTGTAGAGGTTTTAGTGTAGATGTAGTCATAAAGGTAAAACATTCCAATTGGTAAAATGCACTCACCAACAAAGCAAAAACTGACAAACACACCTAAGAAAAGTATTTTATCAAATTAAATGATATATATTTTATTAAATAATATATTTTATTAAATTTATTTTTTTATCTTTCATAATAGTTACCAACCAATTTCATTTTCATCCACACACTTCGAAATGATGGACTTTGGAAGACCATAAAGTAATGTCCTCATAAAATCAAATAAAGCAACTAAAATAAAAACAAAAACATTATAATTCTAACTGATTAAATTGTATTATCACTATTTGTATTTTTATCAACAGAATTTACATATTATCAATTCCCACTTAGTCTTGGCATAAACCATTGAAATGCATGAGATAATTGTCATTGCGCAAGCCACAATACCAATTTTAAAATCTTCCCATTTTAACAATTTTGTCAGTATGCGAGGAACTAAGATAGTACCTGAAATTTATTATTTTTATTAGTTAATGAAGAGAATTAAGTTTATTTAGTTTTACTTATGCATAATAATTTATTACTTACTTACTGCTCCAACCATTTGTCGATATGAGCTATAAACTCCTACTTCCTCTATTGTGAAATCAAAACCTTTTTGAAGATAATAAAGAAAAACATTTCCCTCAGCTGTAAATGAAATTTAAAATAAAATATTAATTAATTACCATATTCATTAACTTTTGCAAAGATAATCCTATTTTTCTACTGCTCTTCCAGCCTGTAGACCACCATAAATTAACCAATACAAATAAAAAATGCATATTTACATTATAACAAAATAAGAAACAGTTAGTATTGTTAAATATCCATTATGTACATTTAAAATAGTCATATACAAAAAAAATATAGTCTGGAGAAGGCCAGGGATGGATGGATGGTGGAAAGATGAGGTTAACATCAAGAGAATTTCTTAGTCTGAGATCAGTCAATGTGATATATATCAATAACAACCAATTGCCATGCATTTTTTTTACTTACTTGAGTTCATTGCAGAGTTTGCCTTTACTCGAATTCAGACATATATTTCTCATATTAAAAATATTTTAGGTGATTACACATTCAAAAGTAACTAAAAGTTCTATAAAAAATTATTGCTGTCCAAATTAGATGAATGTACATACATAATATATGTATAAATAAGTTACCAATAAAGTATAATTCCCATATATCATTTGAATATCACTTATTTTTAAAAATATAATATATGTGTGCATAATTATTAAATATTTATAGTATTTACCAATAGTAATTGTAAAACAAACATAAAATGTCTACATTTAGTCAGATCAATGCTTGCATCTATATTTTATTTTAATTATGAAATAGCTTATCCTCGAATTATTTTTTTGAGCCTGTACTACTATTTAGGAACCAAGACTGTTCATGTTTGATCCATGAAGGGTCTTTAGTTATGCGCTCAGTAAGGATTTACAATTTCTTGACTAACAATTGTAGAAAAAGATGATGTGTTCAGTATTCATGCTTAACTAACAATTAATGATTTCCCTCCATCATTGAAATGATTGAAGGATCAGGTACATTCATAAGAGAGAATGAGAACGCTGCAGAAGGGTCTCCCGATCGACAGCTGATATGATGGAAAATAAATTTTCTGCTAGTCAGACTCAAAACCAACCCCAGAATTCAGAAGTCTAAATGCCTTACTCACTGAGCTACCCCACTTCTTTAATTTATTATGCAAGTAATTTAATATCCCACAAATGCCAAGATCTAAGATTTCAGAAGGCCTGTTGCATCTAAATCCATCTTTGACCGAATCACTCCATCAATATTTTATAAAAATAATCTTAATTTAAAATAGTAATTATATCAGATATTTACCTAATGCTATAACAGTCATTGAGCAAGAAGAGAAAACCATTATCCAAATTATTATATTGTTTGTTCTTCTTTTCAAAGCAGTTATTTTAAGTTGTTTGAACATTTCGTGAATGTTTCCCTTCACTTCCTTTGGTTTTTTATCCTTAACAAAAATCATAACCAAGAGAAAACTAGCTATTTGGAAAAGGATTGCCAAAATTAAGTACCATTTGTAGCCCATATATGTTAGGCAATATCCAGATGTTACAAAAGCTAAGCAGGCTCCCAAAGATATCAAGGCAGAAATCAGTGTGAGACTGAAAACACAATTAAAAACAAATTTGTTAGTATTTAAGAAATAATTGATAAATTATATATATATATATATATATATATATATATATATATATATATATATATATATATATATATATATATATATTATATATATATTAAAATTGATTCAAATTAATAAAACAATACTGTATTTTACAAAAAAACAGCATAAATCTTATCTTTTTATCGCTTAATAAATAACTGACAGGACCATATCATCGTCCCCATGGCAAACTTAGGAATGTGAAATCATTACTTTTCAGGAGAGCAAAAAAACTGTTGCATTATTTTGTGTATAGGAGTCGATTTCGATTGTTTAAAATTTTTTTGTTGGTGTTGTTTTTCTTTTATCTCCTAGTTTCAAATGTATTTATGGTTTTACTTTTATAGCAATACGAATATTCGTTAGATTAACATGGGAGCTTCAGACTTTCAGACGTTGTCCACAAAAATGCAACTGCGATTTCAGCATTTTCTAATACCATAATTTTCTAATACCAAACAGATTCGTAACTTTATTACAGTCTGTATCAACCGAAATAATATCGAAAATAACAAAAACAAAATATCGATTTTTTCGCAATCGTGAGAGTTTAAGATGGAACCGACGATATATATATATATATATATATATATATATATATATATATATATATATATATATATATACGATATATATATATGTATATATATATATATATATATATATATATATATATATATATATATATATATATATATATACTATACCTATAGTGATATATTTAATGGGCCATAACTCACAAACAGATGAAGATATGAAAAATTATACAATTTTTTTATTTCAGTTCATTCGCAACAGAAAATATTAAGTGCCTTTTTTTTTGTGTACAAGCACTATGGATGGAGTTATTCTAAATCTAATGAGTAGATGTCACATCAACCACCATGGATTCATGACGTCATAAAAACTACACCATTATGTAGAATACAATGAAGGGATTCTGCATTGTCGCACCTTCCCTTCACAAAAAAAAAAACCGAAACACAGTTTGCTCCTCCACTAGGACTCAAACAGTACTCATCGCCATTAAATATTCTGGGACTCAATTCGGATTCATCCATTCCTAGGTGTTTTAGAACCTACGTTATCCGCAAAAGACCTAGATTTTCTTTTTATTTAGTTATCACAGTTTTTTACACAAACCTTCTATATCATGCATTAGTTGTTTACATTCATAGGAAGAAGAAACTTCCCTCTTTCCAACGAGTCCAAGGATATCGAAATCGGATCAACTGAAAACGAGGTACAGAGCTTCAAATCGAAACGTAATGTTGTATCTTAAAAAATTTGAGCCCCTCGGAACTGAAAAAAAAATTGTTTTCGAAGATATTTTCAACTTAAAGTTTTTTTGCTGCACTGAATCAAAATCTGCCATAATTTTTGGAGTAAAAAAATCTATAAGGCTAATTTACCCAATAATTTAAACATTTTTAAAATTTATATGACTAAAAGCAATTATTTTTTAATGTTAATATTTTTCCTTTGATATACTCTGAAAAACAAATAGTTTGGGAGTTGAATCAAGTCGTATGAAGCTAAACGGGATGAAGTTGGTCTCGGGACTGATATAGCAGAGACTTTAAAAAATAGCCTCAAGGCTGCAGAAAAATTGATACTATTCCTTAAACAAATTGAAATTTATATTAACATTTGAAAATCTTAGCAGTTTTAAACTAAATTGTATGTCATTTGGTTGTGATTGAACTTAAATTTTTTAAGTTACTAATAGATGTAAGCTTAGTGCAGAGCAATAATAACCCAATTGGTTGAAAAGCACATAAGTATTAATAAATAAATAAATAAAACACGTCGATATCTGTTTCCAAACTTGGGATATAAAATAGAGCATTTTCAGCGAGCTTAATTTTCTTTTCTCGGCTCCTAGTGCCCATTGGAACGAACGCCGGGACACATATTCAATATTTCAGGATGAGGAATCAAAAAAAAAAAAAAAAAATTGGTCAAAATCGGGGACGCATTGACATTGCTCTCCCCTTGTGAGTCGCAACTCAAATTGACGGAACTCGGTTTTCCATCGCGTCGTCTCAGAATTGAGAGAGTGTGAAGAGGGCCTTATCCTCATTGAAACAGTCTGATGTGACATAATCGCCGAATTTTCAAAATTGCTACCTCTAAAGTACCTTTATTTTATTCAGTTACTGAGTATTTCTGATTTTTTAAATTTTCATAATTTAAAGGTATATCTTATTTTATTGAAAAAAATTGTTTTTATTGTATTTGCTCTTTTTCTATTTAAGCCAAAAAATAAAATAAAAAAGCATATTTATTTTCCGCTAATTATTTAAATATTTTAATTAGTCACATACATTAGTATTATAATATTAAAATTACAAATCAAGTCAAACATATTAGATTGGCGACGCTGCCAGCATTAAATCAGTTCAATACTAAAGCCATATTCTTATAATTTTATAATGTCCAAATAAAGTAAAAATATTATAATTTATGTATATATAATAAATGTGCATACCGTTCGGTTCTGTTCTCAGCTAGAGTATTTTCAGTTATTGCACAAGTAGCTCCTATAAAAAAGAGCTTGCTGGCTCCTCCCAGGCCGTTTATGGTTCCTTCTGTGATGACAGCTGTCCAAGGTGAAATGGCCCAATTTAAATAAGCAAAGATCTGAATAGAGACTCCAACAATTTCCGAAACTATTGCAAAATACATTATTGGCTTATTGAGCGATGTCGCATCTCGCCAGCAACCAGCAAAAAGTATAATAATTACTGGCAGAGCGTCCCTTAGTGTTGATCGAGTTATAACTATGTCTGCAATCATTTTAAAAATATATGTTAATGAACAATATTACTACATATTTTAACTGACACGATTACGTACATTTCCATTTTATGTTTATAATTTTCTTAGTTATAAGAGAATATTTTTCATATAATATACTATACTCATCGAAAACAGTTCAGCTGTCGATCTAATACACATGGAATTAAGACAAAATGTCCTACTGGTGATGGAAGAAAGAAGACTCATATAGTATAGCCATGTGATACGGATGAATGTTAACCAGGATATCAAGGATAATAATGGATTGGGAGGCTGAGGGGAGAAGAAGACTATCTGTTACATGGAAGGTTAAGTGTTGGAGCGTATGTCTGGTAAAGGACTGTCGGAGGAGGACGTGATGGACCGGCATAGATGGAGGGACTCCTTCAGGAGTTTGTTTGAGGAGACCTTCATATTGAAGAAATTCCTAAAAGAAGAAGAAGAATTTTTATTATACATGGTAAGAAAATTGTTTTACGACTTATTTGGCCTCTATACAGGTACCCTCTTTCCTGCGTGAAATATCGATCACGATTAATTGAGTGTGTGTGTGTAAATATGTCATAAATAAAGTACGCATAATTCGGAGAAGAAGCACACAGGATTGTGTCTGTTCAGTCGCGCGTGCATTCCTGTGGGAAAGGTTTACATTGGGCCTCTTTAGACGAACACTCTTTCGCGAGTGCTTCGGAGCAGAATTGGCGCATACAACAGCTTATGTTGTAACAACATAAGGCTAAGATGAGAAATAGCAAGGAGTAACAACAGTAAAAAATACATAGAGGATGATTAAATAGTCTGATGAAAACCATTTTCTTTATAAGCATTACTTTTTCTTTTTATGCCTATTTCTATATCTCTGAAAACATCAATGATAGTAGAAACGCCCTCGAAACAACTATGCGCTCTGGTAAAACTATATTTTTCACACACTCTAACTCAAGCCAGTTTCCGCGGTTAATCACGCGAGGAATCTCCTATAAGCTCCAAAACATTTGCGAAAGATCATATGTGTAAAGTGCCCATTATTATATATCCTTTGCTTTGGGTTGTCTATGAAGTGTAAATAAATAAAATAAAAAACGAAAAAGAAAAATGTATAATGAAAAACAGTTATTATTAGTTCAGAAGAATCCCAATACAAATGGAGTTGTTTCATCTCTATATAAATAAATATGAGTGTAAAATATGCTAATAATATGAAAAGAAATGTTTTGAAAATATTATAAATAATTAAACACAAAAGAAACGCAAAGTTTGCCTGAGCATGGACGCTTAAAAAAAGTTTTTTTATACAAGGATTAAATCTAGTAATTTTATTGATATATCGTCCTGAAAATTGTAAAGTATCTAATGTGAAAACCCGCATATCACCGCAAGAATGGAAGAGGTGGTGATATGGAACCCCACTTTGTGTTTGACCTACCAGTGCTAAAGTGTATTAAAAGAAAAAAATATTGTCTCCTATGGCAATTAATTAGCTTTATATATTAGTCATACACTATCAATTTCAAACTTATTCTCCTCCAACCACCAAATGAGAAAAATTCCATTTTATCTACTGTTACTGGTATTGGTGGGGGGAACTAGTCCAGGGAATGGGCCTTATGATCCTTGACGGCTACCTTTACTTCACCGCCGCGTACTAACCAGAGTGGGAATGTCAAGATTCATTGCTAAGGATCAAAGTGAAATAAATATGGACTGACCCAGATGGGAATCGAAGCCACACCGTACCGGGCACAATGGGACCCTCACCTCAACGTGTTCGGCCGTCACGTCCTCTTCCATTTTATCTAAAAAATCAAATTGGCCTCTCTGGCTTGACGTGTGGGTAATATAGAATCACTTAGATTTTTTTTTTGTAATTTATTTAAAAAAATATCGTTTCAAGGAAAATCAAGATAGAACAATATATTTAAGACTAAAATTAATTTTATTTTATGACCACTGCTTCATTTCCTATTCTGTCTCTTCCCTCATTTCTGCTAGTGATAACCCATAAATATCTATTAAATATAGATTAAAAAAAAATTGAAGTTTTCAACATGAATAAAAATTTGGTTGAAATCGGTGACCCATTGATAGTGCCCTCTACTTGTCAGTTTGGTTGATATTTTCGTGTAGTTAAAAGGAAATCAGTTGTGAGATATGGTTTCATGGTTTAATGAATAATATTATAATATAACCTTGAACTTAGATTACATATTAATCCCCTCGTTCAATCGTAGATAAAACTAAAATGTTAAATGTTCGCTAATGACAGTTTTAATATATCTTCAGAAAACATTATTATATTTTTTAAATACTGAATTGAATTCGAAGATAATTTCTCACAAAAGTGGTCACTTTTGTGTTCCATGTTATTTATTTTAACTTGGAATATCTTAGGACTTTAAGAAACAAATGTTACTAAAGCAGGCTTCTTGTAAAAACTAGTTCATATTTCAAATGTTTTTAAATTATACATATATGCACCAAAACATACTCCCGAAGTGATCCAGATTCATTCCCTAGTGATGTCCCAACCTCTGAGTCGGTTAGCCATACAGGCTCTGTGGATGTCTACTTCATCTATTTTAATTTTTTATTTGGCTAACTGTGTTTTAAATGGCTCACAGTTTCAGAAGGATGCTGTGGCGACTGGGCAGTGATAGTGATATCAGTGCCAGGGAGGTTATGGTTGTAAAATGGGTTTGCCAATGTATATAAAATTAATTATTTCATTTTTTTCGTTTTTCCGCTAAACATCATCAATTAACTAATTTTCTTATTGCAAATTTCAATAGTCAAATTTTCTTGCGTGTTCATTAGCAAGCCTATTAATTACCTCCCTGAAAAAGGTTGTTCTGTTGAGAGCTCTCTCATGTGTGTATTGTTGTCCAATAATTCTTATTCTGCTATTTTCTCATTCTGTTCCAGTACACCTTTTATGTACCAATTGCTTTGGGAAATAAAAGCACTGCTTTGAATTATTATCAATTATTTAGTGTACATCGTACCCCGACCACCAAATTACACTAAAGTGGTGACCCCGACGTGATCGGTGAGTACAATTGTTATTATATTTTTTTGTACGCTAAGGACTATAAGTGAAGATGCCCCTTAGCAATAAATTCGATTTATTGACACTCGATGGAGCCGATGAGGGCAAAGAGACGGGGTTTGCTCCCCAGGTGATCGAAGCTGCTTCGGCGGCCACAGTTGCGGTCCGAATGCCCACATTTCGTAAGAGTGACCCGGAGATGTTTTTCTTACAGTGCGAAATGGTTTTCGACCTGTACCGGGTCACTAATTCGCTTACTAGATTTAGATACGTGGCCACGCAATTGGACAGAGAGCCGCTCAGAGATGTCATAGACCTCATCAGGCAACCTCCGTTGGAGAACCCCTACGAATTACTCAAGGCCAGGCTGATGGGGAGTTTCGGTGATTCCGAACATACTCGAATCAAGAAACTCCTCGAAGACCAACGTCTCGGGGACCGCCGCCCATCGCACTTTTTGAGGGAACTGCAGTCTTTGGGGGGAACCACACTGCCTAGCGACCTATTATAGTCAATCTGGCTACGGGGACTGCCAGATGGGATGCAGGCAGCGCTAGCAGCTGCGGAGCCGGCCGACATGGTCAAACTCAGCACCATTGCTGACCGCATCGCCGAGATCCAGGGGTACCGAACCGGCGAAGTAGCTGCCATGCGGCCCTCCACCTCCAACGACAGAGAAGACAGGCTTCTAGCGGCCCTGGAGAGATTGACTGATCGCGTTGCAGCTCTAGAAACCCGAGGAAGGTATGAGGGGAGGAACCGGCCACGAAGCCGTAGCAGAAGTAAGGGTCGCCGCCTGTGCTACTACCACAACAGGTTTGGGAGTAAAGCGACAAACTGCCGCCAGCCGTGCGATTGGAGGCCCTCACCCATTCCGAAGCCATCAGGAAACTAGTCGCAGCGACGGACAAGGCGGACTCCTTCGCTCAGGTAATTAACCGCCGACTCTTCGTCACGGACAAGAAGTCCGGGCACAGATACTTGGTGGATACAGGAGCCACCCTATCTGTGTTCCCGGTGAAGACGCCGACGAGAAGAATGAGCGAGGAGTTCACGCTGTATGCAGCGAACGGCACCCCTATTCCGACCTACGGTAGCACACTGCTGAACGTGGACTTGGGGCTGCGGAGGAGCCTTCCCTGGCGTTTCGTCGTGGCAAAGGTGAGCTACCCCATTATCGGCGCGGATCTGCTATATCGCCATAACATATTAGTAGACCTCGCCGGTTGCCAGTTGGTAGATGGCATCACTGGGCTAACGACGCGCGGCAGGTTGGCGACAGTACCAGTTCCCACTGTGTACTCCGTCCCAGCAGGAGAATGGTACACAGAACTCCTGCGCAAGTACCCCAGCGTCACGAACCCGACCACGTTCACGAAGCAGCCCAAGCACGACGTGCGGCACTACATAGAGACACGGGGAGCTCCAGTCGCAGCGAGAGCTCGGCGCCTTCCACCGGAAAGGTACATCGCCGCCAAGAGGGAATTTGCCCAGATGATGGAGGAAGGGATTTGCAGGCCTTCAAACAGCCCTTGGGCTAGCCCTCTCCACATCGTGCAGAAGAAGGACGGTGGAATCAGACCTTGCGGAGATTATCGTCAACTAAACGCCAAGACAATTCCCGACAGGTATGCAGTTCCGAACTTGGCGGATTTTAACATCAATATGCACGGTAAGAAGATCTTCAGCAAGCTGGACCTCAACCGTGCATATTATCAAATTCCGGCGGCAGAGGAGGACATACCGAAGACAGCAGTCATAACTCCCTTTGGTCTATTCGAATTTCTCCGGATGTGTTTTGGTCTCAGGAACGCCTCTCAGACCTTTCAGCGTTTTCTCGATAGGGTTCTTCAAGGTCTGGAGTTTGCGTGGTGGTACCTGGACGACATCGTCATATGCTCCAGAGACGAAGAGGAACACCGAGCACATCTGGAGGAAGTACTGCGACGGCTGGATGACCAAGGGCTGACCATAAACTTGGCCAAATGTGTCTTCGGGCGTCCGGACGTCGAGTTTCTCGGATACCACGTGAATTCGGAGGGCGTCACCGCACTGCCTGCTAAAGTCGAGGCCATCTCCACCTACCCACGACCTGGCACTGTCAAGGATCTCCGACGCTTTCTGGGTATGTTTAACTTCTACCGACGTTGCATACCCAGAGCGGCAGAGCTGCAAGGTCCCCTTAACAAGTACTTGGCTGGAGCGAAGAAGAATGATAGGTCGCCAATTCCTTGGACTGAAGATTCAAACCAGGCGTTCGAGCGCTGCAAGGCCGCCATCAAAGCAGCGGTGGTGATTGGACACCCCAAGCACGATGCAGATCTCGTGCTGGTCTGTGATGCGTCCAACACTGCAATGGGTGCTGTCTTGCAGCAGAAGGAGGGCGACGCCTGGCGGCCTCTAGGATTCTTCTCTAAGTCCCTCGCTCCAGCCCAGCAGAAATACGCCACATACGACCGGGAGCTGCTGGCGATCCATCGGGCCATCAAGCACTTTCGAGGCCAACTGGAGGGGAGACAATTCGTCATCTGGACTGACCACAAGGCTCTGGAGTTTGCATTTTTGCAGAAGCCGGACACAGCGACGCCCTTGCGGATTCGGTTGGTTAACTTCATTAGCCAGTTCACAACCGATATCCGCCATGTAGCCGGCATTGACAACACGGTCGCCGACGCGCTGTCGAGAGTGGAGGTTATTGACTGCACGGAAGACTTTGCTCGTCTAGCTGAGGAGCAGGCGAATGATTCGTCGATCCAGGAGATGCAGAAGAATCCTCGTCTCCAATTTCGCTGGATGACACCTCCTGGAAGCTCAACAGCGGTCCTCTGCGAGACCTCCACTTCTCAAGCGCGACCGTACGTTCCTGAATCCATGCGTCAGAACATCTTCAAGCGGCTACATGGGCTCAGTCACCCCGGCATACGAACCTCAAGACGCTTAGTTGCCCAGAGATTTTTTTGGCCGAGCATGAATGCCGACATCTCGAGGTGGGCTCGCTGTTGCATACCCTGCCAGCGCTCCAAAGTGGTTCGGCATACGGTCACCCCTCCGGGTAATTTCGAGCCGAGTGGGCGGTTCGAGCACATTCATGTGGATATTATCGGACCTTTGCCACCCTCTAATGGACAGCGATACTGCCTCACGATGATCGACAGATGTACCCGTTGGCCCGAAGCGTGCCCATTGGAGGAAATCACCAGTGTTGCGGTAGCCGAAGCAATATTGGGCACGTGGATCTCTCGATGTGGTACGCCTGCAAGGATTACCACCGACCAGGGACGCCAGTTCGAGTCAGACCTTTTCACTAGTCTCACTAGTGTCCTTGGTATCCAGCGTTGTCGCACGACGGCGTACCATCCGCAGTCCAATGGGTGCATCGAGCGGTGGCATAGGTCCCTTAAGGCATCCCTCATGGCAGCACTCAACAATGATGGCTGGACGACTGTGCTGCCAACAGTTCTCTTGGGTCTCAGGTCGGCCGTTAGAGAGGAAATCGGGGCCAGCGCTGCTGAAATGACCTTCGGGCAGCCTCTACGTCTCCCTGGCGAGTTCTTCGAGCCTTCCAGACGTCCTGAAGACACCGAGTCGACGTTGAAGTCTCTTCGCCAGGCCATGAAGGACCTTCGCCCAGCTCCTCACCGCAGCAGCACAGCCAAGACGTTCGTCCACCGAGGGCACTGCAGTCATGTGTTTCTGAGGGATGACCACGTCCGTAAGTCGCTGACTCCTCCCTATTCTGGCCCTTTTAAAGTCATCTCGAGGGAAGAGAAGAGCTTCACTGTCCAGCTGCCTTTCGGTCGGAAGGTCATATCCATGGATCGACTGAAGCCGGCCCATCTCCTGGACGACAACGGAGAAAGCACCGCCACCAGAGATCGACCCACTCCTACACCTGCCGCAGGACCTTCAGGCGACCATCCGAATGACCTCGACGCAGACTCTCCTACGTTGCAACGTGGTTACCGCACTCGCTCTGGTAGGGAGGTGAAGCCTCAGGTGCGGTTCTGTGCCGATGTCATTGGGGGGAGTGATGCGGCGACTGGGCAGTGATAGTGATATCAGTGCCAGGGAGGTTATGGTTGTAAAATGGGTTTGCCAATGTATATAAAATTAATTATTTCATTTTTTCGTTTTTCCGCTAAACATCATCAATTAACTAATTTTCTTATTGCAAATTTCAATAGTCAAATTTTCTTGCGTGTTCATTGGCAAGCCTATTAATTACCTCCCTGAAAAAGGTTGTTCTGTTGAGAGCTCTCTCATGTGTGTATTGTTGTCCAATAATTCTTATTCTGCTATTTTCTCATTCTGTTCCAGTACACCTTTTATGTACCAATTGCTTTGGGAAATAAAAGCACTGCTTTGAATTATTATCAATTATTTAGTGTACATCGTACCCCGACCACCAAATTACACTAAAATGCTATAACTGAAAACTTGTCTCTAAACTATGCCATAGGTTATAGTTCATTCCTCTGTCATGTTTCGAATCTAAATTTCCACCTATCTGCTTGGGCGGGGAAATAATAAATAACACACGGTCATTTTAGTTTGATTCCTCCTCTATCATCCAAAACTGTTTGATTCGCTCTCAGTATAAAACTAATCTTCCAGAAGGAGATGATTTCCTAAAGCGTAATCGTTATGTTTAATGGTGTTCATTCCCCTGTAACCTACAGTTTTATGGGATAATTCTTTTCTTAACTTATTTATTCAATGATTAAAATTTTTATGTCAAATCTCTAGCAACTTTTATCTTTTAACTATATTTTAAAGAAGCTTTAAAGTTCATTCTTCTGTAAGTTCATTCTCCTGTAAGTTCATTCTTCTGTATTAATGTGAATAAAAAAATATAAAGGAATGATAACACTGACAGGGGGATGAAACTTTTGACGGAATGAGGAAATTTTTAACAGGAACATTTTAGCTCTCGATGAACCATTGAGTCATTGTGATTTTAGTGAAAATTACAAAATGAAATATGCCACTTTAAAACAAATATTTCATTTTGGTGGTAATTGGCAACAATCCACTCTTCATACAGCTGTAGTTAATTACAGGAAAAACGAATATGCATCTCTCGATCAACAGTGTGTCTGTACTTCATTAAAAGCATCTTGTTCATGGACCTGCTGCTGTTTAGGCACATTAGTTACCTTTATTCGGCAACATCAAAACATCTCTACCTTGGATACTCCAATTTTTGATCAACTGTATTTCAAGTCTGTAATGAAATCTAACGAACACTTATGAAGCTTTTATTTAGTTAAACATGGCGTGGTACAAGAATATACAATCATGGATGCAAACAAGGTTATAGTTACTTAATCACATGGTTACCTGATCACATGATTACTTGATCACAAATATATTACATTTTCCCCTCTCTTTAAATAAACTACTAATTCAGTTTATCAGGAAAAACGAAGTCTTTGAAATAGAATGGTTTCTTTATTATTCTTTTTGGTCTGTTGATTTCCGGTATAGTCTCTTGAGCTTCATGTGAATTTTCTGAGACAAGAGTCGGGGTATCCTTTCCAATCAGGGCTGATTTATCCTTTTGAACAGGAGACATAGGAAAATCTTCTTCAGCCTGATTTTTTTCTTGCATCAAGGTCAGTCTATCATCCGACTCCTCCATGGAAGGTTCCTCATTTGTTTTAAGCTCTTTCCCATCACCTCGTGGTGCAAGGTGCCTTAAAGATACTGTGGACTCTTTTCCGTCTCTATGCTTTATCAAGGCATATTGAGGATTTGCTTCAATTAATTCAACTTCCTCCACTAAATCATCATATTTGCTTGTGCGTACCGGCTTGCATAACAAAACACCTGGATTTAGTAACCAAGACGGTAGGGTATCCCCATTTATGGTTCTACGAGCATGCTTAAAGAATCGTTCATGTGGTGTGCAGTTTGTCGATGTACACAAGAGGGATCTAATCGAATGAAGAGATTCCATTAGTACATCTTCCCATTTTGTTGTTTCCAGTTTTTTACATTTTAGAGCGAGCAATATTGTCCTCCATAGGGTCCCATTGAGTCTCTCCACTTGAGAATTTCCATGTGGGTTATACGGAGTTGCTCGACTTGTAGCTACTCCACAGGAATGCAAGAATGTAGTCAATTCCCGAGAAAGAAAAGATGATCCTCTATCAGAATGTATGAATGCGGGGAATCCAAAAACTGAAAACAATTGTGAAAGGCACTGGATGACAGTTGATGAGCTCATATCTCTACAAGGAAAACGCAAAGGGAAAACGAGAATACTCATCGATAACAACCAGAAGATAGCGATTTACTTTCCCACATGGTAAAGGTCCCTTGAAATCTATGCTTAAACGTTCCATTGGTGAGGTGGCCTTGATGAGATGATTATCAGAATGATAAAATCTTGGTTTAACTTCAGCACAAACCGCACATGTAGAAGATATTCGTCTCACTTCGTCGATGCTGTATGGTAGACTTTTGCTCCTTACCCAGTGATACATTCTAGTGACCCCGGGGTGGCAGAGAGCTCGGTGGAGATCAAGTAATTTATTTTCACAGGCTGCACCACAGATCCTCGAAAGAGTATCAGCCTTGATATTTTCTTTTCCCGGGCGATAAATTATATCGAATTTAAAGGGAGCCATTTCTAATCGCCATCGCATTATCTTCTCATTTTTTATTTTGCTCGAGTGTTTCCAGTTGAATATAAATGAGAGTGCCTGTTGATCAGTTATAAGTTGAAAAGGTCGACCAATGAGGTAATATTTCCATTTCCTCAAGCTTTCGACTACAGCGGCAGCTTCTTTCTCAATGGCTGAGTGATGCTTTTCTGATTTTGAAAGGGTTCTTGAGAAGAAGGCCACAGGTCGTCTATCTTGACTCAATGTGGCAGCTAATGCAACATCAGAGGCATCAGTTTCTACTATTAAGGGGAGTTTCGGTGATACAGTCATAATAACAGCATCTGAGATATCTTTTTTTATCGTAGCAAAATCATCGGCTGCTTTTGGGGACAGTGGAAAGGTAGAAGTTGTTACCAAATTCTTTATTTTCTCCGAAAATCGGGTTACCCACTTTGAATAGTGTGCAAAGAATCCTAAGGAGCGTTTTAGTGAGTTTGTATCATCCGGCAATGGAAGATCCAAAAGTGGTTTCAGGCGTTCTGGATCCGGTCGAATCGTTTTATGTGATACAACATGTCCTAGCAAGGGGATCGTGGTCTGGTTATATTTACATTTTTCATTATTTATTTCGAGTCCATACTTTTCTACGGCAGATATAAATTTGTTTAAATTGTTGTCATGTTCTGCTTTTGATTTGCCACAAATGACATCGTCAATATACGCATATGTACCACATAAATTTTCGTTTGATATAATATTATCAATCACTCTCTGGAAGCAAGTGACACCATTTGTAACTCCAAAAGGTACTCTATTGAAGTGGTACAAACGGCCACAAGCTTCAAAGGCAGTATATGGTTTTTCTTCATCAGAAATAGGTAATTGATGATATGCCCTACGCAAATCTACTGTACTGAATACATTGCTCATTGCAACTTTCCTGACTAATTCATCAATACATGGAAGAGGATAAGCGTCTAACGGTGTGAATCTATTTATTGTTTGTGAATAGTCTATGACCAATCGTTTCTTTTTCTTCTCATTTTCTACGACAAGTACCTGGGCTCTCCATGGTGAAACACTTTCCTCAATAATCCCCTCGGTAAGCATTCTCGTGATCTCTTTCTTTATAAACTCTGCATCAGTATCAGAATATCGTCTCGATTTAATAGCAATCGGCTTGCAATTAGGATTCAAATTTTGGAACAGGCGTGGAGGTTCCACTTTAGCATGGGTTGAAGAACAGATTGATAACGAACATTTCTCGCCTCCAAAATTTATTTCAACATTAGAATGCTGCTTTAGCAGATCATGACCTATCAAAACGTCAGCACATTGGTTCTTAAGAACAGCACATTTAAAATTGAAATATGAGTGATTTTGCAAAACAAGATTGATAATAACAAAACCCTTTATTCCAGATGTCAAAGTTGTTGATGCCATGGAAACCTTACCTACTTCAGGGTGTAATTTAATTTTTTTTTTTTGTAAACTCTTCATCAATAAAACTTATCGAGCTTCCTGTATCAATAAGACATCTTGCTGGTATGAGGTTAACTGTAGCAAGGACTATTGCTTTCTTGAGAACACCAAGTGAAGGCCCGTTCACGCTAGCTAAAAGGGCACTTGACGATACCGAAGTGTCGTGGTGAGGCTTAGAACGACAGACTTTGGCTAAATGTCCAATTTTTCTGCATCGATGGCAAGTAAAATCTTTAGCAGGACAAGAAGAACGTGAATGTCGATTCCCTCCACAGAAAAAGCATTTTCCCTTTTTCTGAAGAGCAGAAACTAAATTGCTCTCGTCAAGGACATTCTCAGAGTTAGATTTTGGAGACGTGATCTTCAGTTCAGATGGATCGATCGAACAGACATAGTTTGGCGTCTGGTAGCGTTCAGCATTTTCTTGTGCCATTTCCAGGGCCTGAGCCTGTCTAATTGCATCGTTCAGAGTTAAAGTTTTGTTTTCAAGAAGACGCTGTCTTATGTGAGTAGAAGTTAGGCCATTGATAAATGAATCACGGATGTATTCGTCCCTATGCTCTGTTGCATTGACGCCTTTGAAGTCACAGTCACGACTTAGGTGTCTTAAAATCTATACATATTGATCGATTGTTTCGCCTGGATGTTGTTTCCTCACAGCCAATAAGTGTCGGGCAAACACTTCATTTTTTACTTTAATGAATGTTGAATTCAACAATCCGATGGCATCTTTATACAATTTAAAATCACTTATGATTTCGAAAACTGTCGGGGAAAGAAAATTGATCAATACCTTTAGTTTGTCGTCTTCGGAGGAGAATTCAGAAAGAGCAAGAAATTTTTCAAATGTCGCCAGCCAATGGGTCCAATCTTTAGCAGCGCTTGATGAGTCAGGCAACGTCTCCAGCCGGGCTGGTCTGAGGTATTTTTCCATTGCAACATGAGTAAACACAACTTGAGTTTTAATTTTAATCTTTAACCGTGTTTAACGCGAAACGAACTTCTGTTTTAACAATACTTTTTCTTCTTTAACTAAATAAAATTGTAATGAAATCTAACGAACACTTATGAAGCTTTTATTTAGTTAAACATGGCGTGGTACAAGAATATACAATCATGGATGCAAACAAGGTTATAGTTACTTAATCACATGGTTACTTGATCACATGATTACTTGATCACAAATATATTACAAAGTCTAGATTATATTGGTGCTCTTGGAGTAAGATTGCTTGCTTTTGACAGTTGAAGGAATACTACGAATATTTTTTTTTTCTTAAATCCAGTTAAAAAGCGTCCATATTTGAGTAAATGATCCAAGATCAAAATCATAGTAGGTTTTAATTTATCACTATGCACGATAAATAATTAGAAAATTAGAAGTTTATAAAAACTTCGGATCTCTAAGTATTTTTAGAAGTATTCATTGGTACTTTAAAAAATTAATTTAAATAGAAAAAAATATATTCCTAATAATGCTTTATTAATAGATTGGCAAAATTATTATAGGTGCCATGAAAAACATATTCCCAAATCATGAAATCATTTTTACAGATGGATCTAAATCAGATAATAATGTGGGATGTTGTATGGTGATAAAAACAGTAGAAATGAATGGAGATTGAATAAATTGAATTTTATTTTCATTACTGATTCAATTTCATTACTTGAGAAATATTGTTCTAACAGAAAAAGTGTACTGCTTGAGTACGTTTCGTTGTCATATCCTAGAAACAAGTCGAGTACACAAACTTTTTAATGTTAGTGTGATTTTTGTAGATGTAATTTAGGGAGAAGTTGGTAAACATATGTATTTACATATGTTAACTTATATATTTTTGTTTTATTCTACTAAATTTTCATACTTTAATGGCATGAAAGTAAAGAAAAAATATCTGATGTGGACAACACATGACTTCCTTGTACGCCCATTAAATTATAAATTCGTGGCTCAAAAGTGTTACTGAATTTGGTTACTAGTTTCCGAAGATTGCAGTAAAAACGACACTCGGCGTCCCCTCATCCATCTATTGACACACACACTCTTGTCACTGGAGGTATCATTCCGTTATTATATGTCGTTTTCCTTCAGTAGGCAACTAGTTTCCAAGATATTTCTTCATGTTCCATGACAACAATAAAACTGTCAATATCACTGGATAAAGCATTAGAAATGGACAGTTTCGACATATTAAGCGGAAAAACCCACTTAACTAATATCTTATTCTCATGATGAAGACTTGTTGATCTCACAAATGGGGAGGAAAACTAGTATTTTAGTATTCAATTTTAAAACTTAAAATAAGTAATAAAACGCTGCAAATTATTACACAATGGTTTATTATTTCCACTTAGTAATATTTCAAAAATTTCTATTCTGTTCAAGTAAAAAAAATTAAGCAGTAGGCACCAAAGGGAAAGAAATTTGAAGCTTTTCACAAGACGATCGACGTGAGAGTGCTGAACTGGGAGTGCTAATTTAAAAACTCTGTCAATGCAAGTAGGCTGTGATGTAAAATGATACAAAGGAAATATTTGATGTGCACTTCAGGAGGAAACAAAATAAAGGAAAGACTAAGGAAGCTAAAGGAAGTAAAGAAATAATCCAAGGAAGAATAAAACAGAGAGATATGAGGAAGTCAGGAAGCAGGATGACTAGCCGCCAGGAGAATCAGTCTCAGAAGTTCCTTACGCAATATCTCAGCTAATAATGGTCCGATTTAAACGATTTTTATTTCGTTTTGTAGGGAACTTCATTGGCTTTCGTTTAAACACAATAAAAGCTCCAAAAAAATAAACTATAATAAACTATAGCTAAAATATATGCACTAATAATAAGGACTCAAAAAGGTTTTGAAACGGAAAATAAATATAATATCACTAATTAATGACAACCTGTTTTTTCATTTGTAAATTAAATTTAAATTAGCAATTAGAAACCTGCAATCTTCCGACAAACACCATACTATACCAATACGAAAAGTCAAATTCGTTAAATTGCACTCAAAGTTATTGATGCATAACTAAAGTAATGAAGTTATAAAGTTATGATTGCATAACTATTATAATTTTTGGCATTCACAAAAACAAAATTAAGTAGAGCGAAACACCTGCCTCACACGCTAAAGATGATTTCATAGTGAGTTATTGCCAATTAAGGTTCGCTGACACGTGAGAACTCGCCGCGGAAGCTCTCGAGAGTTGCTCTCGAAGTTCTTTCCCAATTCTCGATAGTAATCTTCACGCAGTTCGTCTGTGACATTTCTCACAGTTCTGATAGTTATTTTAAATCTTTTTAAATATACAAATATCTCAAAAGAAAATAGCGCTAGCAGTAACTTTATTAATTTTCTGTATGCCAAAAAAGAAACGAACCGAAAACGGAAAAAAAAGATTTGCTGACGGATTTTTTCCCTTTTTGTCAAAATGGATTCAGGGATACTAGACAACTAGATTCACAACAATCCTAAATACAAAATTTGAATTTCCTACGGCAAACCGTTTTTGAGTTATGCGAAATACGAACGTACGTACAGACGCCACGGCGAAACTAGTCAAAATGGATTCAGGGATGGTCAAAATGGATATTTCCGTCGAAATCTGAAAACCGAAAATTTTCACGATTACAATACTTCCTTTACTTCGTAGAAGGAAGTAGAAAAAAATGTTTGCGGACGGATTTTTTTTTATTCGATATTTGGATTCTACGTATCTTGAAACGTAAAACCTCAAATTTTGAGGGGGGAGGAGGGGTTACAAAAATTTTCTATTGAAAGTCTAATGTCTGACCTTCAAGTAAAGTACCACTTCCGGTTTTCCAATTTAGACTAAAATCTAGTATGTTATTTAAATCAATATATAAAATATAAATACTAAATTTGAGAAGTTTTGCATAGTATTTTAATATAATTTTTGATGGAAATCAATTATGACCTTCAAGTAAAGTACCACTTCTGGTGATCAAGCAGTGGCCAAAAAGGGAGGTTCACAACTAGATTTTACAACAATCCTAAATACAAAATTTGAATTTCCTACGGCAAACCGTTTTTGAGTTATGCGAAATACGAACGTACGTACAGACGCCACGGCGAAACTAGTCAAAATGGATTCAGGGATGGTCAAAATGGATATTTCCGTCGAAATCTGAAAACCGAAAATTTTCACGATTACAATACTTCCTTTACTTCGTACAAGGAAGTAGAAAAAAAATTTTGCGGACGGATTTTTTTTTTTATTCGATATTTGGATTCTACGTATCTTGAAACGTAAAACCTCAAATTTTGAGGGGAGAGGAGGGGTTACAAAAATTTTCTATTGAAAGTCTAATGTCTGACCTTCAAGTAAAGTTCCGGTTTCCCAATTTAGACTAAAATCCAGTATGTTATTTAAATCAATATATAAAATGTAAATACTAAATTTGAGAAGTTTTGCATAGTATTTTAATATAATTTTTTATGGAAATCAATTATGACCTTCAAGTAAGTACCACTTCCGGTGATCTAGATTTTACAACTAGATTTTACAACAATCCTAAATACAAAATTTGAACTTTCTACGGCAAACCGTTTTTGAGTTATGCGAAATACGAACGTACGAACGTACGTACAGACGCCACGGCGAAACTAGTCAAAATGGATTCAGGGATGGTCAAAATGGATATTTCCGTCGAAATCTGAAAACCGAAAATTTTCGCGATTACAATACTTCCTTTACTTCGTACAAGGAAGTAAAAATGATTCAATTAAAAAAAAAACTCGACTGCGGAAATAACCGTATCTACTCTAAGGGTCGGAATTTACTTGATATCTACTTAAGCAAATTGGTGAGTTTATAGTGAAGTTGATACGATGATTGAAATTGATAATTAATATGGATATTGAATCTTGGTGTATCAGTCAGGTGTCTTCCATACTCGAATAGAACATAAGACTCTTCTGGCATACATTAATTTACTTTATATATGTATACATGCGCAGATGCAAGGAACTTTTTGTATATTGACATGCATAGAAGCATAGGACGAAATGTACTTGCAAGGAGCCATAATGTGTAGTGGAAGGTACCCGACTGGATCCTGCAGTAGATTTTCGGAAAAAAAAACCTGGCGGTTATGCGTGATCATAACCATTGGTCATGAAGCAGCACTTCCTCACCAAGAACTGAACCCAAGGCCCTTCAGAGGTTGTGGTGCTAGAAAATTGTTCTATTGTTTGTAACAGATTGATTATTATGATGTTTTTGAGTAGCCCTATGTGTTTCGGTGCCATTGCTTACGTATGAATTGTTTCTCTTAAGGTGTTATCTTAACTACAGAACTAATTAGTCATGACTAATTCTGAATGATACGTAATTACACTTGTCATGAAGGTTTTTTTAATTTAGAAGGTCAAAATCCTCAAAGCTTCTCTTCACTGTTAATCATCCTTCTAGAATTCTGGAGAAGAGGAAACGAGGCCTAGATAACGTGTTGTCTTGAAAGATAAGAAGAAGCTATGATTATTTATTTTTTGTCTTTTTCTGACCAATTGTAAAACCATCTTAATAATAATCCTCAATGAGATCATTCAGTTTATATCGTAAATTGTTAACGGTTTAAAGTTAATAAAGTATTAACTTATTGTATTTTTTTAGAAAACAAATGGTTTAGAGAAATTTTATTTTAAAAAGAAATAACTATTAATGTTAAAAGTGTTAAAAAATAAAATCATGTGGAACTAGTTCTTACTAATACGACCAGAAAGTGGTTTTCTTATATATTAAAAAAATGTGTTTCATGAATAAATTTGTTCTATTAACTAGAAATCGCAAAATGGAACTGTTTAAATGAAAACGTAAAAGAGGACATTCTAAAGAAATAAAGAAAAGAAGAAGAAAGTCTACTCAAATATTTGATTATGCCTCCTTAATTAATGAGCCACTAAGTATTAAGTCGCCGAGGAGTAAGTACCCAATATAGGTCGTCTGTTGGACTATGAGTTAGATCCGTCAAAGTTTATTTTTATATGCATTAAATGAATGTTGAAGCTTTAAAAGTAAAAGTAACTAGTTGATCAGTGAGTTAAGACCAATTTTAAATAGTCACCATATTGTGTGAAACATTGTCGTCTAGATTGAGAATGAAGATTAGAAGTAAGAAGACATCGAATGAGCAATAAAATAACTTTATTTAATATATATGTGAAACTTTAAATTTAATATTTTGTTTTTATTTTTATTTTTAAAATTAATATATGTACGGTTTTATTTTCTTAATGCTCGAATATTCCATATTGCTACTAAACCAATGCAAATTTCTTTTTGTAAAATTATAAAAACCTATTTTAATATTGCTATAGATATTAATTTTTAATTCTTTGATCATTTCATCAGTATTAAATTTTTAAATTAAAATTTTTTATATACAATTAAAAAAAATCTGTTTGTATTTTATATTGTTTATTTTATAACTAAAAAAAATATCCTTAATTCATGATATCCATTATATTATTCTTAAAGTTAAACTAAGCTTAAAAGTTAAATATTTTAACATTAGCGACCCGAGCGTTTAAAACCAGAAATGGGTCTGTTTGAATGCAAATCTATTATTTCATTTAAAGTTAAAATTATCAAAAAAGTAAAATATTTTATTTACAAAGAAATTTTCAGAGAATATAAAACTGAAGTCAAATTAATGCAATGATATGAATAATTTATTTTCACAATGTTTTTAAGAGATGTTCAAATAAGGAAAAAATGCAGATCTGATGTTTAGAATAAAAAAAAAACAAGGTCCTTAATGTCTTTTTTGTTCACTTTCTAATAAAAGAATTACTTCTAGACTTTTTTTTTTTTTTTCTCCATACAAATTTCACTGAATAACCAAATTTGGACAAGTAAGATCCAGTTGACATCCGCATGATGGTATAGAAGGATCAATCTAATTAGGGATTGATAAATTATTTGCCACTTCTATAAATTTGATTTATTGAAAACTACTTTCGAATTTTATGCATTCATCCTCAGTTCTAAAAACACACAAAAAATTCAAAAATAAGCAATTCAAAATATAGTTTGGTATTATTATACATATTAAATCAGATTAATATAAATCAGTATTATAAAACATTTATGAATTATGAATTTAATTAAGACAAGAAATCAAATACATGTTGGTACTCACCAAGGTTTAAATGGATTATATCAAACAGAAAAGTTTGTACTGGTTTCTTCTCGCATTGAACTAATAATGAACAAAAGGTAGGTAGGATGTTTTTAGATAAACGGTTTAAGTGTCAGGGTTTTTCCGGTGAGTTATTGTTTTATCTGTTATAGATGGGAATACATTTAAGATTGGACTATTGGAGATATTTATTTGGTCATTTAAACAAAAATCTGGATTGGATTTGAAGGATTTTATTTTTTCAAGTGCTTCATATATATTTAACTCCTGAGTGTTTGATGAATTTATGATTAGTTTCATTTAAATGAATTTCAAAGTTGGAATTATCAGTCTTATTATCATAAATGAAGCACTTGAAAAAATAAAATCCTTCAAATCCAATCCAGATTTTTGCTTAAATGACCAAATAAATATCTCCAATAGTCCAATCTTAAATGTATTCCCATCTATAACAGAAAAAACAATAACTCACCGGAAAAACCCTGACCCTTAAACCGTTTATCTAAAAACATCCTACCTACCTTTCGTTCATTGTTAGTTCAATGCGAGAAGAAACCAGTACAAACTTTTCTGTTTGATATAATCCATTTAAACCTTGGTGAGTACCAACATGTATTTGATTTCTTGTCTTAATTAAATTCATAATTCATGAATGTTTTATAATACTGATTTATATTAATCTAATTTAATATGTATAATAATACCAAACTATATTTTTAATTGCTTATTTTTGAATTTTTTGAGTGTTTTTAGAACTGAGGATGAATGTATAACATTCGAAACTAGTTTTCAATAAAACAAATTTATAGAAGTGACAAATAATTTATCAATTCCTAATAAGTAAGATTCATTTTCAGTAATCGTAAGTTGTGTCATGAAAATGAGCAGTGAGTGATTGGTTTTGTTCCGTATCTTAAAATAGAGCAGTGCAATCTATTTCTAGTGTGCCTCCTATAATAAACTAAAGTTTCTGAAGAAATATAGATGCTGATGCTTGGGAATGTACGAAAGATCTGGTGATGCACCTTTGGCTTCGAAAGTTTCTGAGAGTAAAGCAATACTTTGAATGAAACAATTAAAGTAATTGTTCTTAATTACAATTTTTAGTTGATGCAACATCACCTAATGCTTTATAAGTAAATAATAAGATATGAACAGTTGATAATAAGATGTGTAGCATTATCCCAAGAAGTGAAGTGTTGCCTTAACATTTATCTTGTTTCTCTATTTGTTTTTTAATGTTAATAGTCTTCAAAATATTGTTTCACATATATACAAGATGGTAAAAATAATTGTTGATAATCTGATTGTTTTGAACTACAAGTTGGATATTCATTTTTATGTAACCGCTAAAATTAATATTAGAAAGTGGTATCTGGCTTGTCACTCAAGCCATATCAGGTCACTTTTCTTTCAAATTAAAATATAAAAAAAAGTTACAAATTGAGATTTCATATTGGAAGAACATCATTTTTGAAAATTATTAAAATTTATTAATTTTTATTATTATATTAATTAATATTATTTTATTTATAATTAATATTATAATAATATTTATTACTAAATATTACTTTAATTAATATAAAATAGTGTTAATGAATAATAAATTTAATTTTAATAATAATTATTTATAATTAATATTATATCAATATTTATTTTAATATTAATTATTAAAATTAAAAATTGATTGTAAAAATTTATATATTAATTGTATCAATATGCAGAATACTAGTTGTTAATAATGGAAGTGTTATATTTTCAAAGAAAGGGGAGAATCAGCTTTGAAATTAAATTGTGTCTTTAAATATTGTAGATGAAATCAAATTATATTTTTTTTAGTTTTATTTATTTATTAATTTTATTTAACACTTTTAATCAATCCTAGAGTCTAGGTTGGGCGTTTCAGGTAGATGTGACACTTTTTCACAATTTTCTAGATCCTCTGGAGCATTGTTGGTTTCTTTATCATAAACCTCAAGAGGAGTATAGATACAAGCTGAAATGCTGAAAAGTTTATATCAGATCAGAAAAAATAAAATAAAACAATATATTTTATAAATTCATCCAAACAACATTCATGATTTTTTTTAAATGTCAGGCTATGCTTCTTAGTGTTGACGTCGTTTTTTGAAAAAGGTATAAGCACGATTTAACAAGCTTTACAGGAAACACTTGAAATGTTTTCCCCCAAAAAAACAATATATATATATTTTTTTTTAATTTTATTCTTTATCATGTACAGTAGGGGTTTATTCAGATGACAAAACTTTTGAGTCTTTTCTGTTTCCAGACCTCCGGTTACTAATATGATATCGGTTACCCAATTCATATAACCATTGTTATTAATGATAAATAAAAAGACATGTTATTTTATATGAAAATATTCCGTGATTACTGTTATGAATTACGAGCAAATTTGTAAAAAATCCAAGACAGAAGAGGACTGTCTTGTTTTCCAGCAGGAGTCCGGATCCATTCCGAGGGAATTAGCCTGCCGTAAGGGTCACAGCATGAAATTGCAAGCTAGAGGAGCAGCATCCAGATGGAGATGCTACAAACAAGGTTGTAAGGAATCAAAAGGAGTAAAGACCGATACATGGTTCGAGGATCTGAAAATAGCCTCCACGAAAATTATTAGATTCATTTACTCGTGGTCAAAACAAAGAACGTGCATCAAATTCTGAAAAGAAGAGTTAGGGTTAGTAATTTTAACAAACATCAATGACTTCACGGCGGCAGATTTCAATTTCACATAATAAATATTCTAATTTTATTTTTTAATAAAATATATTTTGTTTTGGTTATTATAGTTACTTTTGGTATGGTTATACCTTGCCCAGCTGTTGCTTTTAGTAACAGTTTTATCATAATGAATAGCCAATATCATAATAACCTGGAAACCGAAAAGACCCAAACTTTTATAATTATAATATATTTTTAAGACTTCTAGCATTGGTGGACTGAGAGTCGTCAGTATTTGGTGCTTACGTCATCAAGAGTAGATTTTTGGACCATTTCCAATTTTTTATTTTCGATATTTCATGAACGGGAATCGATAGAGGTGGTGTTTGCGACCCATAATAAATTGAAATCTATTCGAATTTTTCGCGCTTAAGCCTTTTTCAAAAAACAACATCGATATCTACGTAAATGTTACCTTTACAAAATTGATACAAATGCCCAGGTGTTATTTCAATAAGTATTGATAAGAATTGGTTCATAAGATTGGTTTCATAATACAAAGTTTAGCATTAACAAAATGTAGCAGAATAGACATACTCTGATAATAATTTTTTTTAGAAAATTCCAGATAAGAAAAATATTTTAAAAATTATATTATTCTATTAGAGATGTGTTGCTCATTTGCAGTAATGGTTAAAAAATAAGATTTATGAAAATAGCAGAATTTTTAAAAAGTTTTAGATCTAACTTTGGAGAATGGAGGGACAGCTGTGATGGTCAAAATTCTGTTATTTTTTTAAATTATATTTCATTTAGATGCTATTCTTGATTATATTAGCAGCTCTAGATTTGGGCTGGTTATTTTTTGCAATACGTAGGTATTATAATAATTTTTAACTGTTATTTATGAATTGGATGAAAGTATTTCATTTTATTTGTTTCCTTTCAATTTAATTTTCAGAATAAATTATTGATTTTGAATAATATATTCAAGGCAAAGTCTTCAGACTTTTCCAGATATTGATAATCACAAAGATATAGTCAATTTTATGCTATAAAACATTATTTTTTTTTTTTTTTTACTTTAATTAACTTACTAATTTAATTGTATAAGGAAGATTACTGTAATATTAAATATTTTCTAAAACATATTCACTATACCTGTAGAATATCAATAAGACTGTAAGAACTGTAGCACTTGCCAAATAGAATGCACTTGGTAGTGTATTAGAAGTAGCAGTGTAGATACAGTCATAAATATAAAAAATAATAATCGGTAAAATGCTCTCCCCAATAAGGCAAAAGCTGACAAACATACCTGCAAAAAAATGAATTATTTTTATAAAAAGTTTCAATATATTATCTGACCATGTCATATTTATATTACCTAAGTAATGCTATAGTTGCTTACCCATTTCATCCTCATTCACACATTTTGAAATTATTGACTTAGGAAGTCCAAAAAGAAACATCTTTGTAATATCTAATAAAGCGACTAAAATAAAAAAATTAATAATAATAACTGATTGTATTATATAGTGATTTATGTCATATACCAAGCTTACATATTTTTATTTCCAATGTTGTTGCTGCGAAAACCATTGAAATACATGAGATAGTTGTTATTAGAGAACATGCAATTCCAATTTTGAAATCTGACCATTTCAGTAACTTTATCAGTATAGGGGGGACAATGATAGAACCTAAAATTGTTTTTTAGTCATTAAAAATGAAAATTAAGCTTGTTCAGCTTTATTTCTGTAAAATTATTTTATTTTTTCTTATTTACCTACAGAGCCAACCATTAATCGATAAGCCGAATAAAGTCCTACTTCCTCTATTGTGTAACCAAAGGTTTGCTGGAGATAATATTGGTAAATGTTTGATTCAGCTGTGAACAAAATACAAAACTAATTTGATTTACGAATACATCCGTTAACTATTACATATGAAAATTATAAATACCTATATATTATTATAAATAAATATAAAAAAACATTGTATAAAAAGGAACAACTATTACTTTTATGAGCTTCGGGTTAAATGATAAATGATTCCTCTCCATTTTTTTTTTTTTTTTTAACTGTTAAAACATCAAAACTGCTGTAAAACTTTGATTAACAGGAGTAAAGAAGGGGGGGTGGGAGGGTATATGTATGAACAGTCAGTTGATATAGCATGCATAATATTAATAGCTCATTCAGAATTAAAAGAAAATAACACTTCAAGCGTCTGATTTTTAACATAATCCATCACTTTATAATCTCCAATTGTTTTATGAAGTGATATTTTTTGATTCACAGTAATACCACATAAAGCGTAGTTCAATTCCATGAAAAATTACTTGAAATACAACAGACTAATGTAAAACATGATTTCTAAAAATTAATTAATGAATTACTTTACAAATCACTTGCTAATTATCAAGTAGAAATGGATAAAAATGTTGATCTTACTAAAAAGTTTCTTCAGTTTTATGAAGAAAATGAGTTGTAATATAACAATTATTTCTTTTATTTTATTTTTATTTTTTTTTTACTTTCTAAAAATAAGGCTAGCATAGATTTTAGTATAATATTAAGTGTTAGATGTTTAGGATTAGTAACATGTGATAATTATTTCAGTCAGTACGAAATTTCTACAATACCAGATGTATAGCTTATCTACTATTTCTGTGTTTAAACGGACTTTGGGAAGTATTATAAAATGATATAAATGTCTAAACTCTATCCGGTTCTGGGAAGGAAAGAGTCTTGATTCTGCTGAAAAATCCCTGCCATTTCAATCTTCTGAGGTGATTGAAAGTTTACTTGTTCAATGCCCAGTTGGAAAATGAGAGTATCAAAAATCATTTCTTCAATTTTAGATCATTTTTGTTAAATCCTGTTATATTAGTTGCATTTGTTTTTCTAAATATCACAAACTTAAAATAGTATATTTGAGTTGTTAATCTCATTTGCTCATCACCTTCCAAGGAATATTTACACCCATGCAAAGATCTAGAAAAAACACAATGTGTAATAAATTTTATTCTATGTAAGTTGTTTACATAATTTTTATCTCTATGACCTACTAGTAAGAAGATATGACTAAAAATACAAAGGAGGCTACAATATGTTCAGATGATTTCGGCACCATATATCATGGAACAATTTGTTTGAACTTTGAAATTTGTTCCTTCCTCTATTCTCTTGAAGAGTGGGGTAAGCTCAGTGGATTAGGCATTCAATTCCTTTGACAAAAAATTAATTTTCACCTATATCAGCCATAAATTGACTAGGGGTCAGGAGAACCTTATGGGGCATACCAAGCCTCTGGTAGAGCTTAACTGCTGACCACAGCTTCTATTATAGTCATTGGCCAAGAAACAGTAAGTCCTTATTAAGTACTTACTAAGCCCAGAACCTGCTGTTGGTTGGAGTAAAAAAAAAAAATTATTCCTATTCCCTGGACTATAAGTGGATGTAAGAAAACTAAAGAGCACTTCCAAATCATATTGGTTAAGACATTTTTTATTTATTTTTTTTGTAAGATTTCTGTTGTTTAATATGGTTGAATCATGATTTATACAAATGGTCCTTATTTAAAAATGTCAAATATATTATGCAGTTACCTAGTGATATAACAGTGATCGAGCAAGAAGCAAAGATCATAAACCAAATTATTATGATGTTAGGTCTTGTTTTAACAGCAGATTTGAGTTGTTTAAACATTTTGTATATGTCTCCTTTCTCCTCCTTTGTTTTTTTATCCTTGACGAATATCATAATCAGTACACCAGTAGATAGCTGGAGACCAATATTAAAAATTAAGTACCATGTATAGCCCATATATGTTAAACAAAATCCAGATACACCATAAGCTAAGCAGGCTCCAAAAGATACTGCAGCAAAAACAAGTGTGAGGCTAGAAGCACAATTAAAAAGAAAAATTATTAGTATTTTAAATGATAATAAGTATAATATATTAGTGTATAAGAAGCCAAGGGATACCAGTGACAATTTTATCATTTGGTGAAAATGCAGTTCAAAGTTAAAGCATTCTGTTAAATTGCCTTGTCTAAAACGTTTAAGATTGTATCATACTTATATTATGGTTCAGCTGTATATCCCTTAAAAATTGAGTAATATGCTTCTAAAAAAAATTAATTCCATTCACCTTTCTCCATCCTATAATGATAAAAATTTTCACTTGCACCCCTTGCCTTCCAAAAATAATTAAGTAATAGATATAAATCAGTATAGAGAATACCAAACAAAAATTTTATAAATATAAATTTACAGAATTTATTGGTGAAATATTCTTAAGGTTTTGATGATAGATTCATTAAGAATCCAATTACAAATTTGTAGTTGAATAGCTCAATAATTCCTACATCATAAGAAATTTTTTATTCAAATTAAGTAAATTTTACTCCAATTCGCTGTCCAAAATAGGTCTCCTCCTTCTTCTAAATCTTTATGGTCTAATTATCAGACTCAGCCTCCACCACTCTTCCATGTGGCTGAAGACCTGCTTGAGAAACTTGCAATGAATGGTAAAAAGATGGTTGCAATGAAAAAAAAATGAAGTAATCTTTCAATTTATTGTAGTTTTGCTCGGCTCCAAGTGCTCATGGTCTGAGATAGTGGGAGTAGTGACTACTGTATTTGGGAAAAGATTGGTTGTGCTCGTTCACGCATACAACTTGTGGATCACAAAGTTTGTTTTCAGGCAGTTTATATGCTCTGTTTTCTCTAGAGGAAATACCTGAGTTGGAATATTTGATATTTTTAATAATGCCAGTTATTCATTTGTTTAAGGGAGAAAAACCTGCTCACAAACTCCATAGTTTGTAAAAACATAAAATAAAATGCCTATAAGAAACTAAAGAAATAATATCAAACTTTTCCACGCTATGGCCCATGGAGGGCCTTAGCCTCTTCAGAAATCCTCTTCCACTCAGTCCAGTCCTCTGCGGCTCTTCTTATATATTTTATAACATCTAATTAATTAAAATTCACAACAACCATAAATTTGTTTATTCCTAAATGAGCCATAAGAAAAGTCAACTAAAACTCTGAAAAAATAAATCCTAGGAGGTTGAAAAGAGAGTTTTTGGTCATTATTGTTACTTTCAATTCCAAATGCTAAAAGTGCACTAAAATACTTATTTGGAAAATACTCAGTAACTAAATAAAACAGGTTGTAACAATAGCTAACTATTGTAGTCTTAAACAGATTTTTTTTTTCTAAACAATTGGTTTTGGAACAGTTGTGAAGATTGAAGTATAAATTTTGATGCACCAGTTATGCAAGTGACACTTCCAGTGAGGTAGTACCTATCTATCTGCTTCTTCTTTTAAGCAGAATCTGCTGTTGGGCGCCACCACTGCAGCCAAGGCATCAACATAGGCTGTGGTAGGGAAGCGCTCTTCTTCCAGAACTCCCAGCAACTCATCGAAGACTAACTTCCAAAGGGCAGGGCCAAGGACAATCCCTCTTCACGCTCTCCTCAACTTCATAGAAGTTGCCAGGTATCCTCACTATTCGATCCTCTAGGTAACTCATTATGAGGTTATACAAGTTGCTGGGGCCTCATACCTCTGCAGCTATTGAAGCACATTGGGCCTCCATACGCTATCGAACTGGATAGTCGTCTTGCCGATCAATCATTCTTGACATCGTCCGGAAGTTTACGGCCTTGTATAAGTTTCATGAATAACTTCCATAGAAAAGTTCATGAAGAAGCTTTTTAGGAATTTCATCACACCCCATGCTCGCTATATACCATACCCCCCACAACCTCAATATTTGAACAACTCTCAAGATATCTGATTCTCCAAGCAAGATATCTGATTCTCCAAGCAAAATATCTGATTCTTCAAACAAGATATAATTTTCATTGTCAGATCACTATTTCCACATACCTTTCCTTCATAGGATCATATATCATGTGTTGGATTTTCTTCTGAAAGTTTATAAATCTGTCTACACGTGAAGTCTCATGTAGCATGGGATATTAATCAGGCCTCATCAAGGTATTACATAACATTTTCTAAGTTGTACCAGTATCTGGATACCAGCCACTGATCATGTGCTTCCTTTACCTAGGTTACCAAGATATACAATATCTGGTCTCTTTTAGCATGTAACCAATTAGTTGCCATTTTTTTACTTTCACTTACCTATATATGAAATATATAGTAAGGGAAAATATTTTGGTCGTGAAAATTTTCGAATTCGAGTTTTCGTCGGGAATAAACGTTTTTAGGTTCCCTGAGTCCAAATAACCAAGTTCCGAAAATGGTGTGTGAATAGCCTAATTCAAAAATGAAAAGTTGTACGAAACTGAAATTAGGTATTAAAGGTATTTTCTCGAAAACGGTCATGAAACTTGCCTAAATTCTTTCCCTATAACTTTTCATATAAGTAATACATCATCCAGAAAATACAAGAAAAAAAGTTATAATTAAACGAATATATTATTTGCGCCCAACTCAAAAAGTGTGTATTTTATGATAAATTATGTATGAAGTCATATGAAAGGTAATTAAATTCTCTAAACACAAAAAAATAATAATTGGACTACTAGATGGAAGTCGAGCGTGTCCGAAAAGTGGCGGATGCAACTGGACCTCCTCGCCAACCTGTTGTCAACAGTACGCTCTGTAATAATGTAATGTAATAATATAAAATTAGAAATTACCATAATAATTTCTACTTTTACGTTATTTAATGGAAACAAAATTGAATATTCATGGAAACTAAACCAAAACTTTTAAAATATACTTTCAGCTTGACAAAACAAAAATATATAGGGTACAGAATTGTCGTACTATAGTTTGAAAAACTATTTTATTGTACTTTTGTAAAAGAAGACGTAAAGAAGTGCATCTAGATGAATTTATTTCAAATAGGGTTTATGTGAATTGTTTAAAATTATGTTATAAAATTATTATTACTGGGTGATATGGGAAAGTTGTGTGATGCGCGCACCACACCAGATTTTTTTAATCCTTAACTAATATTTCTTGTGAAATACCTTATTGGCTGCCCATATCGTCGGTTTGGAATAAAACTATGATAACTCGAAAAATGATTTCCTTAAAGGAGAGCCAATTACAGCATTGTAAATCAATTTATTTTAATACTTCTACATTAAGCATAACCGTAGGGCTTAATGTAAGGTTATGCTTAATGTAGAAGCCAGGATTTCGTTTAGGAAGGGGTCCATCCCAGGATCTTCTTTAAAGAAACCCACCTCGAACGGAGATGTAAGGGGGCCCTCTCTATGCATAATATTTTTATGCCTCGGTATATTATTAATAAAATAACATTCAAATAGGTTCATAAAAGTTTTGTTTACAGATAAGAATACGTATAAATATTTTGTAATTTCAGGTGAGTCCGGACCCCGTGGACACCCTTCCTTCCCCCCTCCCCTTCTGGCTACGCCACTGGTAGAAGTATTAAATCTAGATTAATTTACAAAGTTGTAATTGGCTCCGCAATGAAGAAATCATTTTTTGAATCATCGAAGTCTTGTTCCAAACCGACGATATAATGTTGATAATCGCCTAAGTTTATGTGGTGTATGCATATTAACGAACTCATTACAGACATAACTTAGAAATTAACTTTTACTTCTTACTAGGTAAGTTGCAACATCTTAAGTTACGCCTATGAATTGAAATGGAATATTTCCCTGAAAATTTGATGGACCTTTATAAAACTAGAAGTTAGGGGAGGGAACAAGCCCAGCAGAATCGTAAGAGTAACTGTGATTATTTACTATTTAATTTACATTGATTATTTATTTTTTTAATGTATAGGTTTTTTTTTTTAATTTTCCAAATGCTTTTAAAACTACATTTAAGTGAAATACAAACAAATCATCTTTATGTTCACCTCATTGCATCATGCAAAAGTAATTACACCACAACATGTTAATATACCTATTTAGTCTTGGTAATTATTTTTACCTGCAGAATATTTCCGATCGAGAAAAAAAATCTTCCTCTTGCAGAATGTATTTAAGTTTCAAACTAAGAAGACAATTTTTATTTCGATCTGCATTTTTTTTATAGAAATAAACTATTATTTAAGACTTATTTCTGTTCAAATGTTAGAAGAACCTTTTGAGATGTGGAACAAAAACAAACAGGGAAATTCCTTGTTAGTTTTCGCCCCATGGAGGTGGAGTACAAACTATCATTTTAAGAATTTTGTAAAAATTAAATTTGCCAAGAACATAATCATCCAACCCCGTCCATTCTTATAGCACACGTAACTAGGATCCCACGGTACCCATTAACAACTCAGCTCGAAAAATTGTACTCCATTGATAAACGTTATTCATAAAAATAAAAAAACACGGAAACTACTAGTCTTTGCCCTATCTATCAGTGGTCAAACCTAGATACTTAGAGCAGATCACCTATAAGAACATTGATAAAGGAATATAAAGTAATTTCACTTGGCCCTTCCAGGACAAACAGGGCCGGAACTATGATTTTGCCAGGAGGTGCTAGTTTAATTCTGCCGCCCATTCTTTCACCCTCTCTCCTCAATAAAGATCCACTACAATATTTTTGGTAATATATTTCCAAATAGAAATCATTAACTCTTCATAACATTAATTCATTTTATTGACTGAATCAAGGTCAAAACAATCAAAAAGCAGAAACAAATTGGTTAAATGAATTACTCCTGTAAAATGTTACGAACAAATCAATTTCGAAACTTTCTAAGGATTTATAAAAATCGGCAACATTTAAAATATTTTTGTGTGTAATTCAATTAACGCAGTTTACAAAATTATATTTCTGAATATTGAAATCAGCAGATTTACTTATATAAAATTCAAATAATGGGATTTGGCTGCGTCAGGAACAAAACTATAAAATTATACGTATATATTTGTATTAAATGTTTTTTAGCTTTTATGGTTTCGAAGCATTTATAAAATTAGATTAATAAAAACTACAAAATATTGAAATGATATTTATTTTATTACGAGGATAAGTAATTACAAAAATTATGCGGGTTTTATCCCTTTCTTCGTCTTAAAACCAATTGTGAACACAAAACGAATTCTTAATGTTAATTTCATATATATCGTGATAAAACTGATTCTGTATCCTCTCTTTCACCCAAAATTCAAAGAATTAAATCATTTTGTTCAGTCTGTTTAAAGCCTTTGAAAAGTAAATGTCAAAGAGAAATTTTCGTCAAATTTATTTTTACAAATTTAAATTAGGGCGTAGTGCTGCGCAAACTGCACTTAATATTAATGAAGTGTGAGGTCAAGGAGTGCACAGTGCAGCATTGGTTTCTAAAGTTTCGCTGTTGGAAGACAAGGAAGGTTGTGGGCGCCATTCTGTAGTTGACATCGACCGCTTTTAAATCTGTTCTATGAATTTAGCAAGCAATAAAAATGATGCATTTCTCGATCGCATAGTGACGTGTCATCAGAAATGGATCATATACGATGACAGAAGGCATTGTAGTCGACAAGACAAAGGGGAAAAAAAGTTATGGTCACAGTATGGTGGTCTACTATGGGTATTATCCACTACACCTTTCTCAATTGTGGTGAGACAATCATTGCCGAAAAATACTGTCAAGAAATTATGACTGAATATATTGTTGAAGTAAAGATATGGGTATATTTTCAATAAATATCAAAAACTTGTGTTATTTTTGCATCAGTCTGATGCATTCTACATGGTATCCATAACATAAGGATACTCAAAGAATTTTATTTTACCATACAATTAAAGTTTGTACATACATATAATCATTAATATGATAATGTGCATACCGAGTCGTCCTTTCTTCAGCTTCGGTATTGTCAGTGATGGCACAAGTTGCCCCAACAAAAAACAGACTGCTACCTCCTCCTAAGCCATTAATAATTCCTTCTGTGATAGAAGTTTTCCATGGCGAACTTGTCCAATCCAAGTAAGCAAAGATCTGGATGCAAATCCCCACAATTTCCCAGAATAATGCGAAATATATTATGGGCTTATTTTGGCCTGTTGAATCCCTCCAGGAACCAGCAAGGAGTAAAATTATTGCCGGAAGAGATTGCTTAAGCGTTGCTCGAACGGTGACTATGTCTGCAACCAATTAAATTATACAAATTATATTTTGGTTTATATACAAAATCATTGAGTTTAAGACTCAAATTTATATTCATCACATTGCGCTGCTTTGATTAATAAAAGGATAATGAATTGTGAATATAATAGGAGATATTTTATCTAGGTGCCTTCTTCAATTTTCACAACAAAAAAATCGAATTATAATAACATAAATTTCCATTTTTGTCTGAATCCAAAAAACTGAAATGCCAGTTACCTAATCCACTTTTTTAAATCTGAAATCAATTCTATTCTATTAATTTAATTTATAACGATTCATGGCTATAAAAATATGTTTTATAAATAATAATTATATTATTTCCTAACCTTCTTCGCAGTTTATCATTATACTCATTGAATGCACTTGTCTTTGCTTTTTCGATCATTTCCTTCCGATATATCGATATTTTTCTAGCGATTATCGGTGGATATCGATATATGGTTTTGCGATATTGTAAATATCGAATATCAATATATATAATATATAAATATCGAATATTTTCCTATATTAATATTATCCTTTCGGCATTCCGACCCCAGTATGTAATTATACGGAATGTTCAATCTGAAAACAAATTCATGTGATAGAAAAACACCCACAAGATTGCTTAATAAATTGTACGAAAGCAGTTGGAAGTCTATATATTTGCCAATTTTTCTAATAATCAAGGAGATAGCATCCTTGTAAAATCAATTAGATTGTCTAGACAAGAGAATCTATTGGGTTGGAACCATAAAATAAGTAATGTCCTTACAAAGTTTTGAAAAAAAAATTCAATCTTTGGATTTCCTTATACTAGTTTTTATTTGTATAATGTCCTTTCATTATAGACAGGATTTATAAGGAGTACATTTTTTGAGGTAGATTAAGCGCATAGAAAAATAAAATACATTACAAAAAAGACAAAAAAAAATCAAAACTCTTCCTGAAATTAACAAGTGATTGCTTGATATTTATAAACAGCAATCATAGTTATTAAATGGTTTTATTTAGTTTCATTGCTACCGGACAGTCAAATTTGTAATCTAATTTTAACTCACTTCCAAAGATTCGATCAAGCTCTTTGGTATATAAATATAAACCGGACGGCAATGTAATATTATAGTGTCATTGAGATGGTGTGATGATGGATCAGATCTGTGGGACAACTGATTTGAAGAATCTTGAATTCCAGAAAAAACAATCTTATTATTTTTGCCTATGTATATATTATAATAATAAAATAATAATAATAAAAGGCTTAGCGAACCCAAAGGTTCGATGCCGATACCACCACCGCTGTCTACAAATCTCGTTTCACCGACTATCGTCCAAATACAAATTCGTAAGATCACTCTTAACGCAGTCCCCTCCACCTCCCCCACGTACGTTTCGTTCTACCTCTCGGACATTTACCAATCGGCTCAGAGTATATTAACTTTTTAGGAATTTGTTCGTTACTGAGCCCAATAACTTTACAAGCCCATTTCAACCGTCGTGATGATATTACTTCGATTACATTAATAGTGTGCGTGCTTCACAATTCCGCGTTGTGTAACCTCCTAAATTCTCCTGTTGAGAATTCATCCTTTTTGGACCAAATATTTTACAAAATAGCTTATTTTCGAAGACCTTAAGGCATTGTTCGTCCTTCAAGGTTAGTGGCCACACCCATACACAACAGTAGGAAGGAAAATAGTTAGGTAAATTTTAACTTTTAAGTTTCTGTACAAAATGCGCGATCTAAGTTATGCTGAAATAACAAGCATTTCCCGCCTTTAACTGTGCCTTTATTTCATTGTGAATTTATCTAGTAATCATAGACCCCAAATACTTAAATTTCTAAAACCTATTCCCTCCTATTTCTATATCATCAAAATTGCCACCGTGTATGTTGCTAACCATATATTTCGTCTCATCCATATTTATTTCGAGGCCAACCTCTTTATCGGCTTTCATCAACGTTTTTGTATTCAGTCTTATAGTTTTCGCGTCCTCACTTAACAATACCGAATCATCCGCAAGCCCAAGCACGGATATTTTATCACCCAGATCTAAACCCCTTTCGGTACGCAACATCTTTCTAATGACATACTCTAGTGCTAAATTAAATAGGACAGGTGAAAGGGAATCGCCTTGTTTTAAACCCAAGCGAACTTTAAATTTCTCCGAAAAATAATTACTGATTCTAACTTTATTGAATATTTCAGTCATGCACATGTCTACTAGATTTACTAACTTCTTCGGTATTTCATGCTCAATCAAAATATTATACAGTCTCTGGCGACCAAAGGAATTAAATTCGCGTAAACAGTTTGAACTCGCAATGAATGGAATTAGAGATGAAAATAACAATATTTTGGCCGATCCGGAAGGCATTTTGAATACATTTAAAATACGCTTTGAAAGTATTTTGAGTTCGGGAAATAATAGCCAATCCTTCTGAATATCAGAGTGCTGTACCGTTAATAGAACAACCGAGTAAGCAGGAAGTTCCTATAAAGCAGGTGGGTTAAAAGCGGTGGCAAAAGAGTTTAAGGGATACAATTTAAATACATAAATTGTGGTTTACATTTAAAAAACATTTTGAAAGGATTTTGAATTCGTGAAATAATAGTCCATCTCCTCCTATATCTATAACTAATCCTATAATAAATACAAAAATGTCTTTCTATTGACACTGTAGATCATGTAGATCTTTGTCCGCGTGATGTGTTACAATATTTAGCACACATTTTATAGCTTGCGGGAGCACAAACAGCCTGGAGAGGGTCACCGATTAAACAAACAACCTCACGTTGCTGCGAACCATGGTTTCCATTGTGCAGCGGCAGCCTACCCACAGCTCCATAACCAGTCCCTTTAGGGCCAACTCGGCAGTGTCCTTCCCACCGACTCGCTCTGGCTCAAGGACAGTGACAAATCGGTCTAGATCCACGGATTATGACTGCTCGGAGTCAGCAGGCGCACGAGGACCTATATTTCTTTTCTTCAATGAACCTAACCTCAGGGCGGCGGCATGACATCCTGGAAAACAACAACACGATTCACAATTTATGTACATAGGGTAGGGGTCATCACTCCTACGCCCGGTCTGTGTCAGTTGCCTCCAGTAGCCGGGCCTCACATATCCTGGAGAAGGGGAGAATCGGCGTTGCTTAATTTTGATTACCTATTGCAAGCGCCTTAGTATAAGGAAAGCCAAAAATCCAACTTAAAAATAAAAAAATTGTTGCTGAGAACAAAAGTTCAAAATTTCTTTAATTAAATCAGAAATACGAGAGAGAGAGAGATCGATATATATAGATTCCATCTCTGTTTTATCATGAAGTCACTATGAGTACAGTGCAATTTTATCACCAATAATTCATCGGTTCAGTTAAGCATAACAATTCAACAACAAGTCAACGAAAACCATCAAGTCAACATTTAAACTATAATAACTTCTTAATTCAATAATTATCTGTAATAATGTCACCTGTCGCTTCAGCCACGAGGACGGAGTCGTTGCAGACGAAATCAGCCCTTGGCGGTGACTCTGGACTGCAAACTTTTTGTTGAATGAGATTCGGCATTCCAGCGGCGTATAAAAATATAACGAAGGAGTAAAGCAAAACAGCGGGCTCCGCTGAAACATTGTGACAGAAAGATGTTCGTCCATTGCCTCTTGGCATTGTTACTGAGCACATTGTCAACGTACGTATTTAGTTTTATCTTATCGAATTTCTATCTTCAATTTGAATAGAGTAGTACTCTTGCAGATTCTAAAACCCGTCATTATTCAAACAGATTGTGACTGACAGATCTACTGAAACAAAAGGCACACAAATATTATACAATTTAAAGAAGAAAATAATCAATCAATTCAACAGATATTGAACGATCTCGTGTCCTGTACGATATTTTATTTTTTCAAAAGGTAAATATTTTTAAAAATGAATACACTGTGATTTGGATTGATCTTGATAGCCTTTCAGCTACTGTTTTTTCAACTGGAATTCATAAATTCAGATCTCGTGAATATTAACAATGTTTGTTAGTTGAAATACTTTACCTCAAAGAAAACTCGGCACTAACTGGACTGGCACAAGAATACTAGTGAGCACCATCCTAGCGATGGTGCTCACTAGTTTTCACTAGTTTCTAGTAAACTGGCTCCTAATTCCTCAAATCCCCCAAGAAATTACCTACTCCTCATATTCCTCTTAGAATGCATCCAGCTCCCAACCAGTACACAGCTTTTATTCAGAATACTAACCTCATATCCCATGGGTCTTTAAAATAAAAAAACAAAAACCTCGAATAAATACATTAAAAAAACGGTATATTCTTAAAGATAAAAGTTAATCCTAATTGAGTACCGTATCAAACCATCGAAGGAATTCATAAAGTCTATATATGAATAACTCTTGTAATAATCGATAGGGATTATTTATCAACAAGTACAACAGAACTGTTAGTATTTGTTTATGTTGAGAAAAAGAAATTTATTTCCTAAAATAGACTAGGCAATAACGGGGATACAACCAAACATTGATATTTTCCAAAAAAATCAGTTGTTTTCTTATTGACCGAGCTCAGCCAAGGTTTTGTTTCAACTCGAGCTTTTGGCATTTCGTTTATATGCCTGTTATGCGATTACGATCAAACACTTCTTTCGCTTTTCAAAGGCAAACATTTACCTTGAAGTGAGGAAAAACGACTTATGTGTAGGGATTTCTATATTTATCTGATGCCGACCGATCTAAGATAGCAGTCGTTTTATTGCTCCAAATCATCAAAAATATGTTTCTCAGTGGCGACCAAATTTGACGTGAATATTCCTTGAAGGCATTGGATCATTTTTTTTTTTATAAGTGTTGACACGGATGGTGTAGGGAAAATAATATGAGATAATTACATTAATTGAGACGATGTTTTCAAAAAGGTATTAAATCCATTTCATGAAATTTTATAGGAAACGCAAAAATCACTCCTTAACTTGTTATTGGACAAATTTACTTTATTCTTTTTGTACAAAAATCTAAAATATTTTTTTTATAATTTTAATAACTTTTTTTTGCAGTTTATTTCATTTTTCTTTAGAATTTTTGACAATAGACTTTGAATATAGCACTTTTTGGAAAGAAATGAAGGTACAGTACTTTTTGGCAAGAACTGAATGGAATACACTGCCTTTTGAAAGAATATAGCCTCTCTTTGTTAAATTAAAGCTTAAAATTTATATGCAGCTTGGCTTTTACCTAAATATGGGTATCATAATTTCCGATTTCCAACAACACAGGGTGTATTGAATTGAAACACTTAATTATTATTTCCAGAGAGATATTTCATTTATTTATGGTATACAAATTAGTAGGTACATAGTTGTATAATAATTAAATGTTTTTCATCAGTCTCTATTCTTAAATATTCTTTACACTTATTTTATAACATAAATATGTTTGGTACGAACACAAAACTAAATAAATAAATGTAAAAAATCACTCTTTTTTTTTTTTTTTTTTTTATTACAAATAGTTTTAAGCTGCCAGTTGGCTGGTAACTTTTGTAAAATAATAAAAAATTGAAAGGCTTGGGGCAAGAATGTGACAAGCCACAATTTTGATAATTTGATAATTTCGAGACTGTTTTCTATTATGTTATGTTCTCAAACTTAAATTACTTATTGAAATATAACGAGGTATAAATTTTGGCTCTTCCACTGCATTAATTAATGACCAGTATTGTTGCCGAAAATTACCTATACCTTTTCATTTAAATCTTTGATTTTACGAAATGACGTCTCCTTATGTTAGCAAGATATGTTAAAGTTAATTTTTTTTTTTTTGAGTCTTTTCAAATTGTTTTGTTCCGAAATGGACGGAACAGGCACCTTTTTTCCCTTTAGTTGGAGGGCCAAGAGTTGGAAAATCCCAACTGTCGCCGAGATCTGATTCCATTATTCGGATAATACATGGAATCTGAAAATTTTAGATTTTATGTGGCTGCAAGCAGAAATGGTATGTAAAAACTTAATTTAACAGGATACTTATGAGAACAAAAGTGATGTCAGTATTTAGTTTAAAAATAATTAACAGGTTACATCCACTTTTCATAATCGTGGTTGTAATTCAAGCTATAACATTTTCAAACGTGATTTAAAAATGTTCTTCTGTGTTTTTCAGATGAAATCGGATGACGGATTCCGATGAAACTAAACCATTAGAATGCATAGTTTACCGTTCACAAAACTACTATTTTATAGCATATTATGAGAGTTATTTCGTTGATAACAGAGAGGAGGAGGGGAAGGTCGCATTGTAACCAGCATTAGTCAATAATTATAACTGATGTTATACAATATGACTAAATATACAATATGACTTCGTGTACTAAGACAAATCCTTAAACGGGATACTAATTGTGTGCCTAACGAGTTTGAAAATACATTCCAAAATATATTGATATTTATTATAAATGATATTGAATCATTCATGCTTCATGTTTGTTTTTAGAAACTACAGAAAACATTAAAAAAAAATAATAATAATAAGTCTTAATGGATTAAGAATTTTATATTTGTAGTATTATATTAAGAACGCCCTTCCCCTAAAAAAAAAACTACAGAAAGGAATTCGGTAAACATTTGTTGGTTCATTTTTCATAACATCAATATCAAAGCATAAAAAATAAATTAAGAAAATATAAGTCAGGAGTCGAAATATTACAATACCAAACTTGATAAAATGTTTTTAAAAGAAATTTACCTCAAGGTAAATATCTCATCTCTCCATGAAGAAGTTATGAGTTGATGAAATGCACTGTTGAAAATAATCTTGAGTGGACCACTTGGTTAATTTCAATTCAATAAATTCACTTTCAGAAACTTTAAAAATTCTAATAATCAAGATATTTGATTACCTATATTACCTTTTATGCCTCTCCTTCTGGATCCCAATCGGTTCTGACTCACAACTGCGGAGATGAGGGTGCCCAGACCTTGATTTACAACGGAGGAATCTGGACATTTACAAAAGCATTGCAGACAGGCGGCCAAATTTGAGGTGCCAAAACAATATATTACATTTTTTAATAAAAATGGAAAAGAAAAAACAAGTTTCTTAATGTAGATAATGATTTGATTTTCAAAAATGCATGGCAAACCTAAATTAGTAGAATCTTTAGAAACAACGTATCAATCTACGCAAGGGAAATATAACTGATTGAAGACGCACGATTTTACGTTCGAAAATTCTAGGTTTTTAACACTATATGATCCATTTTCTTAGAAACGGAGAAAGTTACAGATTTAATTTTAACAATTTACTTTTAATGATATTTGAATAGAGAAAGGGCAATCAATTTTGACCGATCAGAAACTCATTCCCGAGGATGAAATACATAAGAAATAAAATTCGTTTCAATTTCGAGATTCATAATTTTTTTCTTGAGTTGTAATTTACAACTTCAGTCGATGCCAAAACACGTTTTTCCACCGGTTATAACGGCTGAAAGCACAGCTACGAACAACTTAAATACCAGAAACAATCACCTGACCATAGGCGTAATATTCTCACATATATCACAATGCAAAAAGAATTAATGCAAGTTGATAAAATTCCGTTTACACAGTATGAAGAAGAAATTAACTGCTAACGAAGTATACTGTCAAGAATAGTTCTGTTGTCTCGGATTTTGGTGCTTAGGGTTTTACCTATTCAAGGAGATATTGGAAATTTTGGATCAACTTCAAACGGTAGCACACTAGGAAGTATTGTAATAAGGATCAAGGACACACCTCATATCTGTTCAAGGGCACTTCTCTGATGTAATGAGCTTATCGAAGTTATGGGGAACTGTGTATTAAAGCCAAAGTTGAGGAAGTGATTAAAGTTAGATATTATTCTCTCTTAGTCGATTCGACGCCTGATTTTTCTCCTGTTGACCAGCTGGGTATTTTCTTACGCTATGTACCTCAAACCGAAAACCTGTAGAACGACTTATTAGGCTCCTGTCTGGAATATCGCATACATATACCGGCATAGAAAAAGAAAAAATATTATAATTGCACTCTCTCTTCAACTCATCATTAATAAATAGCTTCTTACAGCTAAAAATGACAAATTAATTTAATAAATGAGACTTTACAATTTTTATAATTTAATCATAATCACTGCTTCATACCGAAATACTGAAGGACAAATTTTGGTCCTCTTCATAATTTTTCTATATTTTATATATCTTATAAAATATATTATTTTATATATATATATATATATATCTAATTCTATATTTTTGCCAAAAAATAGATAAATAAATAAATGAAATAAGAAATATTTTATTATTATAAAATATATATAGCTAGTAAACATAGATGCATACTGCTAAATGCACAAGGGTAATCCTCCATAGTTCAATCTAACACTGAAAATGAAAGGACTATCCTTGCAAAAAAGTTATTTCAATAAAAGAAGAATTATGGGAGATTTCACTTAACTTATTCCTTAGAAATTAATTTAATTTTTGCTTTATATTACCAAAATTAGAGATAAAAAAAAAATTAATTTTTCCTTATAATCGTCCACAAACCCAGGTCGCTATCACAAACACATTTTGTAAGAAGATCTATGGAGAATTATAAGCCCATTCTTCATCGGATTCAATTTAGAAACTGTAAATTATTATATAAATTGAGATAGTAAAATTAAAAATTTTATTAAAAATTAAAAATTTTATAATTTCCTTCAACCATAAAGGCTTAGTGTTTTAGAAGAATCAAATTTCAGGATAGAATTTTTAAAAGTGTCATAATTATAACTGAATGAGGTCAAGGACTGAGAAGAGATAGTGCCTTATTCAGGAACAGCTAAGTGACTTATGAAACTCTCGAGCACTCTAAAACCAGAACTTATTTTATTTTCCACACTCCCTAATACAAAACAGGTGTTTGCAGCTGTAAGGCTGTACAGATGGCCACAGCCATTGTTGTTACACATAACAACCCACTACTTCAAGTAAAACAATAACAATTTTTTCATTAGCTGTGCACAAAGCTTGCTATCAGGTTTGGCCTCTGTCCTCTTCAGCCCCACCTTTGTCCAGCAGCCTTATCTATTTTTCCTAACGAGAAGTGGAATGGGTCCATAATTTTGTTCTACCCTCACACAATGTCCTTGAAATTAGTTGAGGAAAATCATTCTTTGTCAAAAAGTAGAGTCCTGATTCCTGCAGCAGTTTGGCCTTCAGTAGCTCACTAGCAGTATAGGCTAAGTCGATCTGCTCGGCGACCTTTGGTACACTGCAAGTAGGGCATAGGGGATCGACATTCTTTCCATGCTCAACAAGCTTTGCTAAGAATCCCCCATACCCAATGAGTAGCTGGAGGAACCAGTAATCTGGTAAGACCCATATCACAGTTAGCTGTGAACAAATTGTGTGAAAACATTTCCTCAGTCATCAACCATCACCTGTTGCATTCATTATGGATTTACTCAAGTTCTTTATAGATCTTCACACAGAGATCCTCTATCCCTTATCATCTGGTCCCTGAACCTGTCTTCCTGTATGAGGAGGTCTAGAGATGCTCCTATTACTAGGATCTGTACCGCATCATGAGACACTGACCTGTAAGCACTGGTGACTCACAGCAGAGTCATCCACTGAATTGTCACCAGCCTGTTCTTCTGCTGATGTAAGAGATTCCGATTCCAACCCGAAGAGATGCGTAAATCAGAGTTCCCATAATTTCTCCTCTATAAATGTCATAGGCCCCAAAGACACTCCTGAGATGACTGAGTCCAATTGGACTATGGTCACTCTGCTTCTCAAATAGTCCATGTCAGGCATCAAGTTTAAATTTCTTCCAATTCCAGTATTCCAAGGTATATGACCACCTTACTCGGGCATATCCTTGCTTCTTGAATGACCATTGCAATAATGTGCCTCCTATCAGCACTGCCTCTCAGGAGGATAGACTGGATAGCCACTTCTTTTTTCAATCTGACTTTGCTGTCTGGTCTATTATTTTATTCTTTATTAAATCTATTTTTAAATTTATAGTGTGTTTCTCATTCATCTAGATTCAGGTTTAACGTACATTATCATTGTATTAAATTAGTTTTTTCTCACTTTACATGTTACACATGATATTAATTCAGAGGCTGTAAAACAAGGTTAGATAAACTTTTCTTGTATAATATTATAAATTCAACAAATAAATATGATTTTTGCATGTTTAAGATGTTAGATACACATTCTGAGTTCTTAATGCTTGATTTCGCATATTTTTAGGTTTTTACTGCAGGTTTTTCAGATTTTAACAGCACAAAAATCTGGTATCAATTTAAAACCCTGTTAGCACATTTGTGTAAGCTAGCTACATATTATTTTTGCCAATTTCAGGGATTTTATTTTTGGACTTTGAATATAATACTAAAATGTAATTTTCAGACAATTTTTTTACCTGATGCTTCTGATCGGAGCATGTCATTTCTGCAGTATGTGTCCAGTCCAGGTTCTGCCTCAGGGAAGCTGTTTTTCTGTCATGTAGATGCCATAGGCAAAGTAGTAAAGGTAACCTGTGGGTTCAGCAGTGAGGGATTGGAAAAATGTCCATGCAATGTTGGAAATCTGACTAAATCTATTTTTTATCCCCATGTCATACACTGAACTCACCTCACAGACTGTTACAGTTCAAGTAGGACGGCTTAAAATATATTTGACAATAATCTAATCTAGAAGAGGAAAAAGATTTTGAAAAATTAAACAACCCTTAGTATTGGCCAGATATTTATTTGAGATATTAAGTAGTAATGTTATCTGTAACCATTATTATCTCGCATTTTAAACAGATACACCTTTGAAATAAAATCATCAAACATAACAAACATGTGTGTCATCGCGAACATCGATATCACGAAAAAGAGAGAAACCAATCTAATTTATAGCCCTCTGAACTTCATAATTATATGTGACACTTTCTTTTTTACTTTCCTATTTGATATTCCATTACTATGTATGTAATTATTTTGGCTATGATTTAAAAAAATAAATAAAATAAAAATAATAATAACCTCGAAGCATCTTGGGTTCAGTACCCCATAAGGTAAATACTGTTTCTTGTGCAACAGTATAGGAGGAGAGGATGTGGTCAGCATCCTCACTCAACCACCAGAATTTCAAGTCCAATGACTGGCTAGTATTTTGGTTTTATTTATTATGATTGATATACAACTGATAAAGATTAACTGTAATTATTCACAATTGATAATGTAATTAAAAATATTAACAAATAGATATTAAAAATAGAGACAAATTTAGTAATAAACTAAAAAATCAAAATTAGAAATTGTAAGATCATCAATATTGATAAATCACTAAGAAGAGATGTAAATAAGGCACAAAAGACACCCACGGAGGCACTAAGAAAACAAAGAAGAGGCCCCAATTATTAAAATATTTTCTACCAGCCACAAAAGAAGGTGTAGTCAAAGTGTATTTAATCCTTAAATAGAAAATAAACTGTGCAAAAGAAGAACAAACAATTTAATACCAAACAGTTAGTATAAATTATATAAACAGAGATTAATTGAAACCCAAAATTACATATGGAATGACCTGATATTACACAGGAAGTGATTTACAATAAATTTACATAGCCCATCAGTTTCTAATCTGCTTCTATAAAGTGAAGGTAACTTAAAAGTAAGCATCATAAATAAAAAAATAAAAAATTCTATTATATTATTAACAAAGCATTGTTTAGAGTAAAATATAACTCTGAAGTAAATTTATGGGTTGCTACTTCATCATTTGTACGATTGAATAAAACATTTTGCTTGATAATTTTTTTTTTATTTATGAAACTTTTTCAAAAATTTGATGTTTATAAAAAATATAAAATATATTACAATTTTTCTTTAAATTAAGTATAAAAAAATCAGTAAATTTATTTACAAATATGAGCTAGTAATTCTTAAAAATTCTCAATGAATTGTCATTTCGTTCATCTATTTACATAAATTTCAATAATTATAAAAATTATTTACATGGAGATTACAGTACCTAATACTCTTTACATAATCTATTTGATTAATCATTGATTTTTGTTTAAACTATTAATATTACAGTAAATTTACTTATTTTCTATTCTAGCAACACACTTCTGAGTTGTCTTAATTTTTTGGTAGGCCATAATAATACATATTCAATATTAAAGTTGTAAATGAAACAAAATCATCAAAAATAAATAAGATTTACAGGAACAACTTTTTTTAGCAGAAAATCTTAAAGCTTAAATTTTAACAAAAGTGTTATTAAGCATTCTTAATTTTCTGATTTTATCTTTTGGTCTTCACTAAGAGTTTGATCATTAAGACGTGCTAAGGCACATTTACAGCCCTGATTACATTGTCCATCTTTGCAACACTGCCGCTTATACAGAAATGTAGCAACACTAAAAAAATAAAATAAAAATTCAGATCATATTATTTTCTATCGCACTACAATAATCAAAGGGTGTATGGTGTAAATTGAGAGTCAGACAGTTAATCTAAGGGGATAGATTAGGGGTTTGGAGGGTTGCTAATGTTTATTTTAGCATGTTCTGTTTACCCTGTTAACTGGTTACCACAAATTCAATATAAACATTTGTTTTAATTTGTGTAATTTTTATTAAATTTTTTTTTTTTTTTTTTTTTTTTTTATGAATTACATACTACGCTAATGCCTTAATGTGTATCAGAGTGAAATTATTTAATGCAAATAAACTGAAATCACCATTGGAAATGAACATAGTTCTTTTTCAATAATGATTTTGTTATTTATTATTTATTGAATAATAAATATGAATAAAATTATATAATAATTTATTTGTCATTTTTATTAATTGAATACAGTTTTTAGTATGTAAGATCTTTTAATATTCAAAATTAATTAATCTCCATATCAAAGATATAGGGAGAGGCTGAAATAACTGACACATTTTGAAGAACTGTAAAAAATAAACCAATGTCTCTAGAAAAAAAACTGGTTTTATTTTCAGAAAATACATTGAAAATAGTTATATTTCAGTGGGTTTTGAAAATTATATCTTCCAAACTGTAGTAAACTATCCAAACTATAAACAGTAAACTATGTTTACTACATGTTGCCAAGTCACCCCTCAAAGAGATTAATCTATCAGAGAACATTTTCCTCAAAACTCCAAGTGAACATCGTGATGTTTGAGCCGTGGCTCCATTTTGTATTCATTCTGCATCAGTTTCATCCAACTTAAGGGTATAGGATAGTTTACAACATGTGCACATAATAGTCAGAGTTCACAGTTACCGTTAGAGCCTCTACTCAAAAAATTAAGGCTTATAATATCAAAGCCACTCACATTACCCTCCCAAAATGTTTCAGTTATTCCATCAGAAATGAAGCAGAGGATGAAGACAAATTTTCTGGGAAGGTCTTTGGCAATACATAGTCAATAACGACCGACATTTGAAAGATATAATTTTTAAAACCCACTGAAACAAAGCTATTTTCAGCGTACTTTGTGAAAATAAAACCAGTTTTTTTTTCTTTTTTTTTCTAGGGGCATAGCTTTATTTGTACAGCACTTCAAAATGTGTTAGTTATTTCTGCCCCACCCTGTACTTATGAAAAGAGTTCTAACTCCAATATTCAAATCTTAATCTCTTAGTCGACCATTTATTTAGATTATCCACAGGTTTATCAACATTGAGGATACTAAATAACACATCAATAAGTCTGTTTTGCTCGTTAAAGCATCTTTGCACGGAGAGTTTGAATAAGTGGTTAACTAAAAATCTTCAAGTTGATACTGTTTGGATCTAGATATAATAAGTATTTTATTATATTTACGAGTGAATACATTATCTCCCTATGGATATTTGCTTTTCCTTATTTTTTTCATGGATCAAATTGAAAGGAAACTAATTAGAAAATTCAGAAAAATACTAGTATGATTTTACTACATTTAAAATTACTAAATTTTGACAATTATATTCAAAATAAGATATAGTCAAAAAATAAATCAATAATAAGATATAGTCCAAGTAAATAAGGAGATAATGAATAAATGGTTGTCGACATAAACTAACCTGCCATCTTCCCCCTCCCCCACCCTCCAAAAAAGGAATTATTTTTTAATACAAATTTTTAAAAGTTATTAATTTAATTTCAGAAAATTAAATGTATGTAACTTAAAACTTTTGTAAAATTGGTCATTCTTATGGAAGGCATTAACATATAGCATATAGATACATAAATCTTTTTTTTTTCTTCTTCTTCTTATTTTGTAATATAGCTTTGTGTAGTCTTTGTAAATTATTAAATAAGTTATTCTTAAAGCTTGAGATACCAATGGTAAATAAATAAAATAATTACTTACCAAATATTTGCAAGCATTACAAAACCTATTGCTGTAGTTATCAAGTGATAAGCTCCAGGCCAAGTGCTGAGTGTTGTTTTAAATATGTGATTGTAAAAGAAAAGGAATCCAAGAGGGATAAATCCTTCACCTACACCGATAAAACTGCTGTATATTCCTAGAAATAAAATAATTTAATATAAACCTATAACTTAAGATTTTTAAGGCATGTTAATAACATTTAATTTATACTTACCTAAGTCGTTATCATTTACACATTTTGTAAGAATAGATCTATGAAGAACTAAAAGCCCATTCTTCATCGGATTCAAAGTAGAAACTATAAAATATTAAAAATTTTGTCAAATTAAATTTTTTTTATAATTATAATAAAATTAAATAGTCATAAATCAACAATGGGTAATCACTCACATATATACAGCTCAATAACATTCTCTGATAAGCCTATACCAGTGTACGAAATGATATAAAGTACCAAACTCAAAATGGTAATCGTAAAATCACTCCATTTTAGACATTTTATCAATAAAGGTGGATATAAAACCAATGCTGAAAATAAATGATTAAATATTAATCAAAGAAATTAAAAATTTATTATGTTTATTGCTATTTTAAAATTAAATTATAAATAAAGATAGACTAATAGTTTACTAGACTAATAGTAAACTGTCTCTTTTCAGGATGTTTCAACTTAATATTAAACAAAAAATAATAAACTCTAGTGTTTTTTTAAATAGATTGATTGTGCACCAACTTTTAAAAATAAGTTTTGTTCATTTTAAAGGTGTTTTTAAATTATGATTATATACACAAACTTTCTTTTTATATCATATCAGTGAGTCGTGTAGTAAAAAAACAAACAATTTTTTCAGAATTTAGAATTTTATCTTTGTCAACTTTTAGAGAAAAAAAATTTTAAGTTATGATTATTAATTGTAATGTGATACATATTCTTATGTATTAATCATAACATTACTGCCAATAGCCAATTAGCTAAATAATAATTCAGAGAAGTGGAAGGATCTTATTTTGACAGTCTATATTCACAGCTAGCCTAGTCCTTAAGTCCTATCCTTAAGTTCTAGCAAAGTAATATGACATTTTTTAGTAAGAAAAAATTTCCATCAGGAAAATTACTGAACAAAATTAAAACGCGATATCCAAAACTAGACTAATAGTAAACATTTGAAGAGGACTTCCCCATACCTTCTTAGAGAATTCTATTCAGAAAATCCTCTTAAAATAGGACTTTCAAAGAAGGTTAGGCCTTCAAAGAAGATTAGGCCTTTCAAAGAAATTCTTAAACAAAATTAAGATATTTCAAGGAACTTTACTGACAGTTAATGATGTTCTGGAGGAAGAATCTTATCTGCAGGACCATAATTTCATAATTTTCAAATTGTTTTGCAACAATTCAAAATTTTGAGGAATAATGTATGGTAACCAACCTCAAAAGTTTTGTGTTTAAACATACAAACGGAATAGATAAATCATACAGACATCAAAAGTTTGTATTTTTAATCAGGTAATCATAGCAACTGTGATGATGGTAGAATGTAGTTGGGAGGAAAGTCTAGGAAAATTAACCCTACTCCTGGATAGGTACCCTGGAACCAATTCACTAGTCATATGTCGCGCCACTAATCCTCAGAATCCACAAAATCCTTTTCCGGCTCAGTACCTTCTTGCCATCTCTGCTTCGGCTCAATTGTGGAGTTTCAAGCATCTAAATCTGTTTTTCTCCCCATTATAAGGTTTTTTGGGCCCTAGGACTCCACCTGTCAATTCATCTAAGTTCTTCTAATTTCTTTTTATGAGATATTTATTGCTCTAATTAATTAATTAGAGAATTCTTTGAAAAAAAATAGCAATAATTGTCAGAAGAATTATTCTATAAGAGAATATATGACTCTTGATAAAAATGCTTGTAGAATCCGTGGTTAGTGTGGGTTTCGAATGTGTATCCCATGATGGCTGCCAAATATGATATTAAAGTATTGTCTTTAGCGGATGCTCATATATTTTATAAGTAAAAGAAATTTATCATGGGAAGCAGCCATTTGGACTATATGAATGATCATTTAAGGCTTCTGACATTGTTGAACGTATGTGCTTGCAAGTCTCAGGTTTCATGGATGCATTATAATGATGAAATTGACACATCAACTGAAGATTAATCAGTGTTATCTTAATTAAATGCATTAATTAGTGTAATTTTAATTTATTTTTTAAGAAGAATATCCTGACGGATACAAAATTTGTTCTCTTTTGTAAATTTTGTATTATATTTTCAATATTAATTTTAATTCTCAAAAATAAAAAATATGTCTAATTAATTTCTTTATTACTTTTTACATCTTTGCACTTTAGAAATAAATCATTCTTAAGGCATAATAGATTTTTCTTGGGCAAACAAAAAAATTGAATTATTGGGTTCCACGAACGCAACCCGTCCTTTCATGTGACTCTTTCTCTCCCGTCCACTAAAGTGCTAAGCTAAAAGTAATATGGAATTTTATTATTCAGAGTCGTCAGATATTCAGAAAATCTTAACTTACTTTATTTAGAAAAGAAGAAGAAATATAATTAACAATTAATTTTTATTATTCACATTATTCTTACCTAGAAAGTGCACTGCAATACAGTATGCCATATAATATCCAAAATTGGTCACATTCATATCATTCGGAAACTGTTTTTCAGCGAACAGCAATCGAATACTTCCCTCAGCTGAAATCAAATAGGATTCAGTATTAAATTAATAAAAATGATAATAATATACCAAGATCTTGAGCATCAGAAAAAAAAAAAAAAAAAAAAAACCTGTACCACTACAACACATGAAGGGTCTTGGGTTCAGTACTTGGTAAGGACTGTATTGTTTCTAGGCCAACGGTTGTGTAAGGAGGTGATTTGGCCGAGATCACGCTTAACTGCCAGGTTTTTCCCCCAATTAAGGGTACCCACTTTATAGAGGCAGGGTGATCCCCAGGAGGGTCTCCCGATCCCACAGGGTCGATCCACTGCTGATAACAGAATAAATAATTATCTGACATAGCCGGCCTCGAATCCAGTACAGTGCCTTACCACTGAGCTACTCCGCTCCCATAAGCATGCACCAGAGTATAAGACCAGAATTAACTAATCGCAGTCAATTTTATGAGTTGGAACTGGAGAAAAATCTTTCACAGAGAGTAATTTCCAATATTAATCTTTGATTAAAAAAATTGAATAAATTCAAAGTAGAATATTAAATGTCATCATTCTTATGGAGGTATAGGAACTATCTTTATTTATAGAAATCTGCAAAATTTTCCATGAAGGATCTTTTAGTTATGCTATGGTCTAGATTTTTCTTTATAACAATCTGATAGCTTCACATCTCACTAACATGTTCTGAAAAATTTAGTTCTGAATTTTTCAAATAAAATTTTTATAATTTGTTGATAAATCAAAGATATCAACTGTTTTGAATAATTGAGGCACTCGATCGTGAAATATGGTAACTGATAAAATGAAAACTTTTACAATGTTTTACCTTACAATGTTTTACCTTCAACCAGCAGGAACTTATCATAACTTAATAAAAACATTATTCTTTAAAGAAAATAAATTTCCTACAGAGTCTTTCAACAACTTATGGGGATCAGCCAAAAGAATCATTTCTTGCCAAAAACTTGAATTCACAAAAATGCAGATACCATATTTAAGAAAAATAAAATTTATTAGTAAGACAATATAAGAGGATGCAAATATTAAAATTAACATTTTTTTTTAATTATCTTTTATAGTTAATAAATTTGATTAAATTAATGATTTAAAAACCTATTGGAATCAATTATTTTTAAATGGTTGTAATATCACATAAATTTAATTGTATCACAGCTATTTACCTACAGATGCGCAGTACAGCAACCAGCTGTTTAAAATCATCATCCAATTTACTATGCAAAATGTTCTTGTTCTAAATGGTACTAAGAATTTACTGAGATTTAAAAAGCTTTTTCCTTCAAGTGGGGGTCTTCTTTTTTCTTTCATGAAAATGTATCCAAGTGTAATAGCCATCAGTTTCACAGCAATGATCATTATAAAAAACCATCTGTACTTTAGCTTTGTTAGCAAAGTTCCTGATGCATAACTTCCAATGAGAGTTCCAGATGTCATTGAGACCATAAGCCATGTAAACCTTAAAAATGTCAATAAACTCAGATTTTTTATCCTATTGGTAATAAATATATCTGGTTGTATTATATTATTATGATGCTGATGTGTATTATTACAATGCATTAAATAATTGAAGTATGATTCAAGTCTTGTTTGTTACACAAATTAAATTTCTGGTACACTCAGTAATATTCTTCAAAACATTACTGTCTTATATTGGTAAGCTTTAAAAAACTATATCCAGAAGGATATTTCTTCTACAACAGACTTTTTTGATAATCTTTTTGTGGACTATGAAAAACTTATACCTGTCTATGAGCACATCATAGTTGTCACGAGAAAATATCTGATGTGCCATCAAATATTCTAGGTGGTTTAACATTTTAGCTTTTATGTTTCTTAGTGTCTAAATTAATTTGAAATAAGACTCATTGAGAATGAACCAAAACATCATTATGACTCGATTCAAAAAAATTTACATAAGTATTCAATATAACTAAAAAAAAAAAATCCAAAATATAAAAATTATATAAGATATTTGATGACACATAGGATATTTTCTCATGACATCAACAATATTTTGATTTGATTAAAAGGGATAAACTGGTGTAGAACATTTTTTTGTATTTGAAAAATATATGAACATATATCTATAATATTTAATTAAATGCAATACAATAAGCATCAAACAAAGATAAGTAAAAAAAAGTATTATGATCAGTGAATATATATCCGCCGGAGTTTGATTTTAAAAAATAGTACTTATTCTAGTACTGGTATAGGCGAGAGGACCTAGTCCGGCAAGTAGGCCTTGTGGTCCTTTTTGCCAATCCCTGCCGGCTACTCTTAGGTCGCTACCCTGTAATAAACAGAATGAGCGTGTCAAGATTCATTTCCCGGGACCACCACAAAATAAATATTAACAGACCCAGGTGGGAATCGAACCCACAATGTTCCAAACCGGGCATTCTGGGATCCTCGCCCCAACCTGCTCGACCGTCTCATCCTCTAGAATAATGGTAATTACTTGAAGAATTTATGTTTAATACAGAATTTATAAATAAGACAGATTTATACATAAGATCAAAATTTACAAAAAAACACAAGAAAAACAAGCTATTTATGTCCCAAGATCATAGACACCACCATCCTTTGCCCTGCCTAATCCAGACTTAAACAACAGCCACCCATCACAAAGTAAAAAATTTTCTCAGTAGTAAAAGTTTCAAGCAAAATAAATGTATCATATCTTTTTATAAAACTTAAAAAATTTCATCTTTCAACTTAGATTTCAAAATGTTTGCATTTTATGAAATAAATGAAAAATTAAAAAGAGATGGTCCACATCTTTTTTTCAAAGTTTTCCTGCAGATTAAATCGTGTCACATAGCATTCACAGATGCTGAATATGTCTATCCTTATACCATAGCAAAATTGTAATACTGAAAAAAATTAATGCTGGATGGGAGGGCTATGAATGAGGAGTATCGACTGGTAACCCAAACTTGATATGTATATATATATATATATATATATATATATATATATATATATATATATATATATATATATGTATATATACAACCCATAGATACCCCTCTTGAATATGTGCATATCATGAGAAGCAGAGAATTCTTAAATTAGATTTTCTAGTTGACTTGGGATGTACAATGATCTCTAGTCTTCATTGGGTATATAATATACCAATTGTTTGGAATGCAGCAGCTGACAAATTATTTTGTTAGATTGCATTTATAAGATGATTTAACAGTAAATTTGCAGTCCTGCTAATGCCTGAATCAGAACACTGGTTTGCTATTAACTATGGCTTAAGAGACTTAATGTTTTGGAATTCTTTAAAAATAACCTTTCTAATCTATAAATACTAAAATTATAATGTTAAAATTCAGAAAATTAAATGGCTTATACCTGAGTAATTAAAATATGGCAATTTACCTGGCAGTTCTTTCTTTTATAGAGGTACGGTTACTTAAGTAGCAGTATGTGCTCAAATGGAGTAGTTGCCATCCACCACCAAGTCCAGCAAATAAGGACTCCAGAACAGCCGTCAGCATTGGTGTCATATGCCAAATATATGCTGATATCAGTGATATGCCAGCTGCGATAGTCATTCCGAATATACTAAGAGCAAGAAGTGGAAATGCAAGCCCTGTCCAATCTCGCCAGGCACCTGCTACTACCATGACAAATGGTGGTAGAGCTTCTCGCAACACACTTCTTAGGGTGATCACATCTAAAAAATTAAACTTTGATTAAACAAATATTTTAAAATGGCATGAGATCTTATTTAAATTGTTTATTAACCCATTTGAGCCACTTCTACTTCTAAGAGACACCCCTGTAAGATTAATAAAATTCTATTATTTATTGTGTCTACTAAAAGGTAGTGTTGCATGCTTTTCATTGCTGCATTTTGCAAAACACTACCTTCATTATGTTATTTGACATGCCAACTACAAATCAACTATGTGTTTACTATATAGATACAAGGCGAATTGCACTTGGTGCCATGCTTCTGTATTTGTTTTTTCTGATTATAATGGAGATAATTAGATACCAATGGAAAAATAAATACTGAAAACTTCTAACATGTTGGCCTTGTTCTCGCGTTTTTTTTCTCGAACAAGATGACTGTCTAATAATAACATCTTCTTCAAAATATATTGGACCACAGATATCATGAACCGATTAATATTGATCCATATTGAGACGCCACTTATCAAATGCGCGTGTCAAACTCGCGTTAGGGATCCTCATCCTCTACATTCCTCATCCAATGGGATCTTTCCACCTGTCCCGATGAAAGGCAATCGCATTGAAAAGGAAAATTATTGCAAATTCACATAAAGCGAAATTCTTGTGTCTGATGGCACTCTTGAGATTCAATAAGAATCCCTATTCACCCAAAATGTTATATTATAATCATTGCATGTCTGTACTGAATAATTTTTCTAATAGAGCTTGTAACATCTGCTGTATTATGCTTAAGGTAAACCGGGGTAAGTGTGGCTGTATGGAAAAACCTAATGCCACATAGAAAAAACAAACAAATAACGGAGTAAGTGGATCCTAACCAACATTTCCACTAGTCCCGCAGAGTTGTGGTAAATAGAAGACTCTGCTTGATTTCCCTTGCAAACCTATTGAAAAGGAACGGGGAATATGGAAATTAAGAAAAAAAAACGCATACAAATTAAGTTCTGAATTTTTTTCAAGTTGCCGCAACGAATTTTAATCAACGTTAATAACAAATAGAAATATCTCTTATAAAAATATGCAACGTCCTTGTAAAATCTATACCGAATTTAAGTTTTATTCTATTTCATTTACTGAGGAGTCACACCAGATGGTACCAGTAGTAAGCAGTTCTTTTAACCCTACCCTCAAGAATTTCCATTGGGTATTGGATCTTTTTCGTAGGTCATCGTAAGCTGAGACCGATTACCATTTCCGGATCACCCTATTCGTAATCCACGCAAAAAAATGAGCTTAAAGTTCGTGATAAGCAGGTTTATCTTGAAATATCGAAAATTGCCCAGGTATGACGCTCCATTGAGCAGTTATCATTAGTTTTAGTTTAAAATGCAACTAGACCTATTGTTTTGGTCATTTTAAGCTGAACAACTTTTATTTGAAACTTTTTTTAATTAAATAGATATTTATAGAAAAAATAACGGGTGTTTTTAGTGTGTATTATATTAGTGGGCACTTATAGCAGGTTTTTCTTGAAGTACCAATTTCACAGGTTTATCGCTTCGTAGGTCCGCTACAGTTAGTTTTAGCTTAAAAATTTAACTCGTCCTTTTTTATAGGTAATTTTAAATTGAACAACTTTTGTTTGAGACTTTTTCCTAGCAAAAAAAGCTTAATAAAGCTGCCGATTTCGATTTCGGAATTATGATATTCGAAATCTACGCAAAAAAAAAATAAAACAATGACACCATGCCGAACTTTATCGCAGAAGTGAGGCAATTGTATCCAATATCTGATAGACTACAGGTATTACTCCCTTAGTTTAAAGTAAAAATAAAAATCGTGTTTAATATTGTTAGGTCAACATCTGCTTGGGAAAATGAAAAACGGAGCTCCTTCACTCTGTATTTTTTTGGACTGGTCGGAGAAAACTTCAATATCTGTTTGTATTTACAGAGTAAGTGCTAAACCAATATTTATTTAATGTTATCCGCCAACAAAATGCAAATGAAATATTGACATGTAGGTCAATTTGGTTTCATTACATAATGCTGTAATAGTATTACTCTGATAATATTAAGTTAACAATGAAATTTTTCACGTATTTTCCGAACATTGAGATATGATCGATGCTATTGTGTTCAACGATATATAAGTTGGTAAGTTTAGCTATGCGAAAATATACATTTGTGTAAGTTATTTTTACAATTTTTGCATTTTAGAGATTCCACTTTTAATACTTAAAATATTGATTTTTGAAAATTATGTACCTGCTGCTTCTGATCGTAGCGTGTCGTTCTTGCAGTAGGTGATCAATGAGGGCTCTTCGTCGGGGAAGCATGTCTTCTGCTCGAGCAGCTTCTGAGCCCCGAGAGTGTAGACACTGTAGGCGAAGTAATAGAAGAGACTGGCGGGTTCGACAGTAAGTGATTGGAGAAACGTTGCTATTAATCCGGAAATTTGACGAAATCCATTCTTTATCCCCATGTCGTGCACCCTCCGGGATCTCTTGGCGAACTGTTAAAGTTCAAGTAGAAAGAGTTACAGTTTATTTGACAATTATCTTATCTGAAGGAGGAAATAGATTTCGAAAAGAAAAATGATTACGCAATCGGTCTTGGTCAGAAACGACTAAGCATACTTCAGATGTTAACAAGATGTATTTATTACAGATTTCCAATTACTATTATCTTCATCCATTATTATCTTGTGTTTTTTAAACGATCATTTAAAAACTGTTGAAAATATCAAATATGAGTGCATCATTACTGCAAAAATTTATATTACTATCTACAAGCACATACATCCAATGCACTGTCCATTAAAAAATTGAAATTTTTAAATTGAAATACAATTTTTTTTAAAATTAATATTTCGGGGGAAAGTTTCAAAAAATCAGCTTTGGAGGATTCCTTGGTGATAGAAGTATCGGAGAGGTGTCAATCGCTTTGTTATAAGTAGTAGAATAAGAATATTAATGGTGATAAGTTGAAATTTGACTCAGGCATCCACAATCTCAGATATCTAGATGGCGGCAAAAATTGCTGCCAAAATACCCACTTAAATTCATTATTGTTGAGCTGTAATAGTGAAATTAGTGCCAAACTATATGTATTTTAGTTCGTAGAAAGAAGATAGAGTATTGGGAACACCTAATTACGCACATATGTTGAGATATTCAACATGGCGTCTAAGATTGCCGCCTTTGTAAATAGTACAGGATAATGCTGCAAACTATTACGCAATGGTTTATTATTCCAAATAGGATATGTAATCGAAAAGGAGAGTAAAATAGTACAGAGAAAAATGCTGAAGGAACTCTTCAGTGGGAACAGGAAAAAGGGAAAGACCTAGAAGCTGATGGAAGTGGAGGATGGATCCAAGGGAGGGTGCAGAGAGATCCGAGGAAAAACGGAGTCCGCTACTAATAACTAATAAGGAAAAGGATCACTCTGATAGCGCCAGAAAATTAGTCTACAAAGTTCAATATGCTATATCTCAGCTAATACTGGTCCGATTTCGATGATTTTTTGTTTTGTTTTATAGGTAATTTTATTACCTTTCGATTAATAATGAATTAATAATAACGAATAAAATAATGAACCAAAAGCATTTATATAGATTTTTTTTTTTATTTTATACCTTGGTGTACTAATTCTAAAGCACTTTACATTTTTCCTAAATGGCCGAGTTTTATAACATCTTTAATCGACCGCCATATCAAAACGAATGTCGAGTTCCGAGGATAACCTTAGAGTGATATGTGACTTTGGTGCCAAATCTCAAGAAAATGGATTCAGTAGTCTTGGTGAATAGCCGCGGACGGATTTTATTGTATTCGATATTTGGATTCTACGTGTCTTGAAACGACCAGACAGTAAATAGTAATAGTGATAATTTAAGATAAAAAAAAAAAAGAAGAAAGAATCACATTTTGCAGCTGAATTATGTTCAGAATGTCCTGCAAGTCACGAGAAATATTTCAAGAGGCGATAGTAGACTCCAAGAGCAAACAATAAATTCATATGGACCCGTAGTCCAATTCTACACAGAAAAGCAGACAATTTAAATTTTCTGTTTTTTTTTTAAGTATATCATGTTTTTTATTGAATAAGATGCGATCTCTTAAAAACTGTGTAAGGTAATTAGGTTCAACGTAAATTAGACAAAATTTAATTAACTTAACGAAATTTAATTCCCAAAACGCCTCTATGTCGAGGAAACCATACCACACATTTTGGCTTATCAGGAGCCAATTATATACCAAACACGAAAGAAACCTCGACTTCATTTATACGAAATTAAAGTCAAGTTTTCATAGAAGTGTGATAACTATAGCACAACAGGAGGTTGTGAAAAACAATCGCAAGTAAAGAGTGATTTAAAAAAAAATAAATTGAACTTTTCGCTATTGGTCCAACTGAAAGATTTCGCTAAGGCAAATTATATTTCTTAAAGAGATTTTTGTTAACTTTACGATGGTGCAATTACTTAATTACCGTTAGTAGTTTTTGAGTGATCTCTGCAATATGTGATAGCTCAGCTACAAAATATGATTTTTCTGTGTCAGTATTAACATCTAAGCTATCCAAAAACAGTCCAGAAACAATAAATCTAGGAGAAACGATACCTCACTCGATTTACTTAGTGCAAATTATTTTGCGAATATCGTTACCCTTTTCTACCTCCCTTAGGGAAGTTGTTTCCTTTCAATTTGGGCCGACTCTACATAACTTACTTCCTACTACCAAGATGAAGTTATGATCAAAGTTACATGAGTTTATATATTTTTTTTTCTTCTATTTTTCCTTTACTACTTACAGAGGCGGCAATTTTGGACGCCGTGATGAATATTTCAACATGCGGGCGTAATTATGTATTCATAATACTGTTCATCCATGAAATAAAAAACATATAATTTGATTCTAATTTCGTTTGTCCCTACAGTTCAATAATTAGGAATTAAAGCATTTTAACATTTGATTGTGGATGTCTGAGTAAAATTTTAACTGATCACTGTTGATATTCTTATTCTACAACTAAGTAGGAAGGGATTGACACCTCTCCCATACTTCTATCATCAAGTAATATACGAAATGACACTTGCCCCGCGGACTATAAACTCTTTAACCATACCTGTCGATCAATGTGATATTGCCAAAGAGTGAATAAAATAAATATTAGCTTAAGGATAGGGCAAAAAGAGAAACCTTTTTCTGGTTTGATATCAAAATTATTGGTCCAGAAGGTCCTCCAACCAGATTCTCTTCAGCCTTTACATTAGATTATAGGGGTGACCGACCTTCCAGTGATATAGATAACATTTTTTAGTAATACCGGCTTATAAAACATTATTTCCGTCACAGAGAAAAATAGTAAGACTTGAAAAGATAATATATCACAGAAATTATTTCGAATTATTTATTCGTTTTGATTTTTCGATTCAAGTGATCGAAAAAAAATTCTGCTCATCACACAATTCAGCGAAGGTTGAAGATTAGTTTTCCCGAGTATTAGACTATTTAGCGTTGCCATTCATTGGTTTTTTTGTTCTGTATTTATAATTCATATATAAATAAGAAATCGTCAGATTTTAATATCAGATCCATGGGAGGATTTGTTGAACTACAGCCCACAGGCATCACAGATAATTCCGCCACTTTCAGGGGAGGGGATTTAACTTATTAAATTGTTCTGCTTAAAGAAGGGAAGTAATCACCTAAATATCTATAATCGTCAAATTGGCAGTATGTTTTAAGGGTAAGTATGATTCATAAATTATTGTGAAACATAATAGTTAAAAAAAAAACTTTTTTTCGTGCATTTCGGAATGGAGAGGGGAATATATCCCCTAATTTTCCATTCCTCTACGTACGCCACTGGTTACTTGGATCCAAGAGGATTACTTAGACTCAAATAAAAAAAAGTAGTGGGAACGTGGAAAGTATTTTTTATTAAGGATTTTGTGCTCCTACCTCTTGTGAATCATGAAGATATTTTCATATTAAGAAACCTGAGTGTAATTTAACATCTTTTTTCAGTAGATCAAAGTAACTCTCTACTGGGTACAACTAGTCCCAGGTTACAGTATCATCATTGTCGAGATGATCAACTATCTCAAATGGATTTGACTTCCACGTATTTTGAAATGACTATGCTAATATCGAAAAATGTGCCCTGTGAATTATTGTATATCACAGAATAAAAGAACTTTTTCCAACATTTTTCCGAAAAAATTTACTTAGTATGCTTTTGATCTACTTGCATCAATTAATGCTCGGAGAATTGGAGAAGGGTTAAATAGACGAAGTTGCATCATTGAGGCAATATGTGCTGCAGGCTCCTGATTGCCCATGCTATCTCGTACTACTTACACATCGAATTACTATTACTAGTATAGCTTCATCGAATAAAGTAGGCAGAGAAGCATTTGACAGTTGCATAAACTACGAGCTCGAAGCGCTGTTAACAAAATAACAATAGACCAACGATTCGACGAATAGTTGTTCTCCATACAAATTCTGCCGCATTGCCGAAGAAGTAGTGGCCGAGCGTATTAAGGCGTCAACTTAGCAACCTCGAGACTGCTGGGGCTCCGGTTCAAATCTGGTCTGGGCTGGTTTAAATTTATTAATGAATGGATCCCGACCTTCCCACTTTGGTTAGAATAGGTTGGTAACCTGTAGGTTAATCCGTCCTTTATCCCTTCATAGGATAAAAAAAGACGTAAACTCCCCAAAACCCTTTCTCTCCCACAAAAAAAAACAAAAAATCTGCCGAAGAAACATGTTCTAGCAGCAATCTACAAATATGATTTATTCGTTTAGCATCTGATGAGAAAAATAACAGAAACTATAAAAACGTTTATAGTCTTAATGCATATATTTATTTACTATTGCTTGTATATCATGGAAAAAATGGTCGAGAGATTAAAATATAGATATCGACTGTTCTTTGAGAAAATATTTTGTACTTCTCCGTTTGGTTTCAAAGTAAATTTAAAGACAAAAATCTTTAAACTCCTTTTTTATTTATTTATTTAAGAACTAAATACATATAAGTTTAAAAATTAATTTGGAGATGTTTCAAAATTGTACTTAGTATAAAATTCCTGAGGCAAAGACTTGTTATTAACGAGTAAAGTTGAAGGGTTATCTATTCGAACTTTCTTAAATTTGTAATTTTTTTGTTTGTGTACTATGTCCATAACCTCATACACGGGATCGGGAATGACTACGTTATCGCTGATCCTGAAAAAGTTGAGACAAGAGTTGGAGTTGAACACAGTAACAACAATTTCATCCCCTCTTGCGTCCACTATACCAAACGTCACTGGAAACGAAGTGTCTACATCTATTATCCAAAGCACTTTTCCGTAGAGGATTGAATCCTTGTTCGAACCATCTTTAAGGTCTCCGATATTGCTTATTACACAGCGAGAACTAGCAGAGTTCCGTCTCAACTGGCTGTTCAGGTCCTTCAACATTGTATTGTATCTTTTAGACTGCAATTTTCCTTTGTGTCCGATAATGTTCTTTATCTTTTCCAAGTACTGAATCAAACTATCATAAGTCTTAGAAGGAAGGTCCCAGGCCGAATCACTTCCAAAACATTTCGAAAGATAGTCTAGAGCACCAGAATAATTTTCCATATGCTTATAAGCAACGGCCTTATTGAAGAAGACATCGGTACTTTCAGCATTGTCCAGATTTCTTTCAGCTTGATTGTAGCAAGCGATCGCCTGAAGAATATGTTGCCTCTGCAGTGGGGAGTTGAAAAAAATGGCCAAATATGAGTTGCCCAGTGTACTCCAGGACTGTCCGTCTGACAGATCTAGGTTGAGTGCTCTTTTGGCTTGGCAGAGGGCGTTATTGAGAACCTCCATCTTATCATTCGGTTTCATTTTGAGACACTGGTTCCTCGTTACCACTGATAAATTTCGCAAGGAGACCTTGTTTACAGACTTCTGCAGAGCATTTTCGAAGCACTTCTTGGCCAGATCGACTTCCATGATGCTCCAATAACATTCGCCCAGCTCATTCCAAGCGTCTACAAAGTCTGGGTCTATCTCAGTCGCCTTTTTAAGAGCCTCTATACCTTTTTGTACATAATTCGGGCTGCAGTTGTACATCTTTCCCCACAGGTGCCAATACATCGCTTCTTGTTTATCGGAGGTCCCCGCGTCTTGGAATGCATTAGCCCCATCTGCAATCATCTTATCTACTTTCTCGGCTTTCATAGTCTTTGATTCATAGTCTTTGGCGGGATGATATTTTTCGTAAACTATAATATCGTTCACTATTGAAGAAAGTTTGTCGATATTCGTCTGAACACCCGTTATCATCATACACATCGTAAATATTGTCCTCGTTTACATGTGATTATTGTATCGAGAAGGTTATTAAATGAAGCAAAACATTATAGAGAAACAAATTTAACTAATGCTTATTATAGTTTAAATTTATTATTATTAGGTTGTTGGCTGTTTATTATTATTAACAGTTTTCAATTATTTATGGAAAAAGATAAGGTTAAATAAATAATTTAACAAAATCAACACTTGATAAGAATAAATGACCCTAGTGATTATGACTACAGAACTAAAAAAATAGTTTAATTGTTGTTATTATATGTATGTCCAACAATACCTATCCAACGGTTTATCTATTTTTCCCGCACTACACATGCGAATAATTCTGGCTGGATAGAGTAAATATAATCATTTCCTGAAATAAATTGGAACGGTACTTTCTCAACGTAATAATCAGGAGAAAAATAGTAAAAACCAATTATATATGCTTTAGATAAAATTGGTACGTAGTAACATGGTGAAAAAAATTCATAAAGGTACCGAAAATTTTTTTTTGTTATGTTTAAAATGTGTTTTTTTGTTATGTGGGGATGTGTAATCTATATGTTTATAGGCCAACATTTTTTTTTTACTACCGATTACTCCTGTTCCAGGCGGGATGTTTTATTTTTTTATATAAAATACAACGGTACTTTCTCAACGTGAAAGAAGAAAAAAAGTAGAAACAAATTTTAAATGTTTTAGATAAAATCGGTATGTAGCAACATTGTGAAAAAAAATCATAAAGGTGCCGAAACATAGGGTTTTTTTCACGTTTAAGATATGAAAAAAAATTTGTTTAAGAAAAATAAATAATGGTACTCAATAGCTTTTAATAATGCGAGAAAAAATTATCGAAGTCGGGCATTAAATTTTCGCAAAATAAATTAAAACCGCGAAATATGACCATTTTTGTTATTTTATTACAGCGCTTTTAATTATCACAGAAACCTGTTTTGTGGCTTTTGTTCGTGTCTATCAATAATAAAAATTGTATGCAAAAATAATAATAACTTTTTCCAGATATTGAGCCAGTGTAAAAACAGATGATCTCGAAAAAAGATTTGACAAAGGCCAAAATGATCCTAGAGCCATTTTTATAAGCGTTATTTGTTCTCCATGAGTTTCACTACAGCTCTGTTTTCATGAAATATATGTGAGGTTCGATTAAATACCAAAAAAACGTCTTTGAACATAGGACTTTTTATCGCAACAGCCCAGTAAAGGCGAGGCAGTGGAGGGAGAGTGATGAGGGGTGGTGGGCTCTCAAGGCTCTCTCTATCACTTTGCAATGATCGATGCCCGTTAGAGAGCGTTCCCCTTCCCTCTTCCCTTCCCCTCCGCTGCTTCATATTTACTGGGCCGTTGTGTTAAACAACGTTTTGAATTATGTTCAAAGATGTTTTTTAGGTTTTTACTCAAACCTCACACATATTTCATGAAAATAGGGTTGTAGAGATACTCCTCGGAAACAAATAGCACTTTGAAAAATGGCTCTAGGGCCATTTTGGCCGTTTTCTAAATCATCTGTTTTACATTCTCCCAATTTTTTTTCTTCAAGTTTTTCTTTCGAGAAACGTTATAGCTATTTTTGCATACAATTTTTATTACATATATATATATATATATATATATATATATATATATATATATATATATATATATATACTAACAAAAGCCACACTTTAAGGTCCAAAACAAGTTCCTGCTATAATTAAAAGCCATCTAATAAAATGGCCATATTTCGCGGTTTTTAATTTGTTTGCAAAAAGTTGTTAACCGACTTCAATTGTTTAAAACTCATTTTTTTTCCGCATTATTAAAAACTATTGAGTACCATTTTTATTTTTCTTAAACAATTTTTTTCATGTCTTAAACGTGAAAAAACTATTTTTCGGCACCTTTATGATTTTTTTCACAATGTTGCTACATACCAATTTTATCTAAAACATATAAAATTTGTTTCTACTTTTTTTCTTCCATTTATCACGTTGAGAAAGTACCGTTGTATTTTATGTAAACAAATAAACCATCCCGCCTAGACTAGGAGTTATCGGTAGTACAAAAAACAAAATTTGGCCTATTAATATATATAGATTACACATTCCAGTTATAAAAACATATCAGGTGCATTTCTTGTTACATGCAGGTTTTAACACAATTCATGAAGTTCAAAAAGAAGTCATTACATTAGTAGGGATAGTAAAATAAAAATCATAAAACATTAATGTTTTGTACCAAAATACATGGAGATTAAGTTATCTACCTTTAAGAAGCCGTGAAAATTGAAGACTATGTTATTAAATTCGTCCATGTTATAGATGACAAATTTTTTCCAAACAAACATGTCGGCAAAAACCCCTGGCAATAGTTACTTCCCGGACGAGCTGCGTGATGATTCATGTACTAAAGATAGGCTAATTGAAGAGCTAGTGGCTCTTATGAAGACTTCCCTTTGCCTGTCTGGTCTATCAAAGCAGGCGCGTACGCAGAATTTTTTTTTTCAGGAGTGAGATTTAAATTTTTTTTCGGAGAATGGATTCAATGAGAAGGCAATTAATCATTAAGTGTCTATAATCGCCAAACATGGCGTAAGTTTTAAGGATAACAATGAAAATTGGATAAATATTATTACTTCTAATACGAAACTCATATGAAAATCATATTTTTTCAATAATTTTGGAAGGAAGTGGAGGGGGAGAGGAGAGAGAATATCCCCCTTATCCCTCCTCTGCGTACCCCAGTATATCAAAGACTAAAAAATAATACGAACAATATATATGGTACAAAAATATGTTTATTTTAGTTTTATTAAAACCCTTCTTTATATTATGCAGTCGAGAGGTTTCCTTGCATTTTATTTATTTGTAAAGTTATTAAAATGTGAAAAAGAAGCAACCATAACAAGGCAATCTCATTTATTATTAGTGTTATAAAAATAGATTACTATTAGAATATATTTTATTGGCGATAACAAAAATTTCTTTGTAGTTTTCAAATTAATTGAATTAAAGTATGTTCAAAGTTTTTATATGTTTCATCGTATTAATTTTACATTAGGCATTCATGGTTTTTACTTCCGTCTACGAAGTAAAGGAAGTATTTTAATAGTGAAAAATTTCAGTTTTCAGATTTCAATGGAAATATCCATTTTGGCCACCTCTGAATCCATTTTGACTAGTTCCGCCGTGATGTCTGTACGTACGTTCTTTCGTACCTCGCATAACTCAAAAACGGTTAGCCGTTATAAGTTAAAATTTTGTATTTGGGATTGTTGTAAAATCTAGTTGTGAACCTCCTTTTATGGTTCCCTCCCCGAAGTGCTACTTTACTTGCAGGTCATAATAGACTTTCATAAAAAATTATAGTAAAATATAATATAAAGCATCTTAAATTTGGTATATAAAACTTTAATATCAATACAAATGGTATACTAAATTATGGTTAAAATTAGCTTACCGGAAGTGGTACTTTACTTGAAAGGTCGTAATAAACTTTCATCAAATATTATAAAGCAAAACATCTCAAATTTGGTATAAAAGACTTATATAGTAATATAAAAAGCATACAAGATTTTGCTTAAAATTGGCTTAGCGGAAATGGTACTTTACATGAAGGTTATTAAAAATTATATTAAAATATAGTGCAAAACATCTCAAATTTGATATATGAGCTTTTCATATCAATATAAATAACAAACTATGATAGATTTTGGTGAAAATCGGCTTGCCGGAAGTAGTACTTTACTTGAAAGTCACGATAAACTTTCATCAGAAATTATATTAAAATATAATACAAAACATCTCAAACATTTGGTATATCAGAGTTTTGTACCAACATAAATAATATAACAGATTTTGGTTAAAATTGGATAGCTGAAAATCTTAAAGGTTATATTAGACTTTCATCGAAAATTATATTACAATATAATACAATATATCTCAAATTTGGTATATAAGAATTTTGTACCAACATACTCGATTTTGGTTAAAAGTGAAAAGCTGGAAGTGGTACTTTACCCGAAACTTTATATGGTGAACAACATCTTAGTGATGTGACTAGATTGAACGTGGATGAATGTCAGAAAGCTATTAAATTACTAATAGTTCTAAAAAAAAAAAAATCATTCATCCTTCCTTCGTAATTTTAACTAATTTCAGTATATAAATGTATCTATCTTATACATTTAAAGGCAAGCAATATTGATATGATTATTTTATTGTTAGTCATAACCTTAGTTGTCACTCAATTTTTTTTTCTTCAAATTATTGATGAAACTAGGTTTTGAAAATATGGTAAGTTAATTGAAAATTACGGCAATATTACTTTCATATTTGGTATCTTTATTATCCAATACTGATACATTGTTAAAGTTTCGGGGTATTAGTCTACATCTTCAGAGAGAAAAATTTCAATGATTGAGAAATGAAATGATTTACCAAGAACTGAAGAAGAAAATAGAATTACTCCTGAATAATAACTTAATTCGTGGATGAAACACTTGAACTTGTCATACTAACCATTTGTTGTAATGGTTACCCTGTAAACATTTTATCACATTTCATGGATCCAGGTCCACCGGCCTCCAGCAAGCGGCATGTAATTGTTACCTAATGTTTGCTCATTGATGACCAAAAAAAGTAAAGCATCCATCCTTACTTACCAGAAGGCGCTACGATTCGAATTGGCCCTTGACCTGCATTACAAGATTACCCCATCTTCCTCCATCCTTGGCAGCCCTCCCTCTTCTTCTCTTTGCATCACTACATACATAATTTTCTGCTACACTCTATCCTCGTTCATATGTATAACATGTCCAGCCCATTCTCATTCTACTCTCTTTTATGCAATTAGCTGTATCTTAATTTTTTTAAGATGTTCAGAAATCCGTCATTTAATTCTCTGCATTCCGTCAACGAAATTTACATATTAGATATTTCTCACAGTTTTCCTTTCGAATATCTTTAGTCTGTTGCTATCTCCAGGTGATAAGCACCAAGTCTCTGCGCCATACGTAACTACGAGCCTAACCAGAGTTTTATATAACGTCATTTTAGTTTTTCTGAACAATTGTTGTAAGCGGAAAAAACATCGATTTTTTAAGAACATCTATCTCACCGACACATCGTCAGCAAAACATAGATTACAAGTTGTGAGGCGGTTCTCATCGTGATTCTAATCACTTGTGGATCTAGAAGTAAGGCGCGCGCTCCCACTCTGGAAGATAGAAAAAAAAACTTTTGTCTTGAAAACTGTTTACTATTACAAGTACAGCAGCGGCTTTTATTGCTATAACAATTTAATTTAATGTTTTTAAATTTCTAGGAGAGAAAGGAGGATTGGAGGGGAGAGTATGGTACATAGGTGCGCCACTCCCCTCCCCCCTCACTCAGAAAATTTCTATATCCGCCACAGAGTCTAATATTATACAGTGCTAAATAAAACATACGTTATGTATTTGTTTATGCGAAATAGATATTAATTACATCCATCTTTTAATGATCCCCATCTACTCTCCTATTAAAATTAAGAAATACTAGTTATCAATACAAATAATTCTACAAAATATTTACTATAATTCTCTATCAGCTAGATGACTGATAGCAAATGATCTATGACCTGAAACCAGGTTCCTCTTTTGAGATTATTGAAATGTGATAATGAGGTATTTTTAGGGCAGTTTTCGGTTTAAACGGATAAGAAAAAATAATCTATAGTAAGATAGGAAAACACTTTATTTGTAAGATAAATGAGCAAATATTTAATTAATTAAATTAATTAGATTGTCTAAAAAATAATTTGGGTTTCAGGAGCATTGCTCCCATCACTTTCAGATTATAAAAATATATTCATTTAATATTTTTAGCCTAATTCTTCCGTATTATGCATAACAGCTATTTTACTTTACTTAAAGTACAAGTTCATAGAATAAATATTTGATTTAAAAAAATCGTTGCCTACTTAAGATAATACACATACTGTTGATAATAGTGTCAATCAGAGTAAAAATAATAAATTAGGTATAGCACAGAAATGAGAAGTTATGACGATATAAATACAAGAAAAGACATTGCACAATCAGGAATCGTTTTATTACGACCATGATTAAAACAATAGAATTCACTGGAAACAATGCCTTATCATAGTGGAGTGTATTATGTGATCCCGGTTTTCCTTTACATTGGCAAACTAAACATTTAACATTCGAAAAGGAAAATACTTACTTTATAAAATGACTATGACATGAAATGACGCCTCTTCTTCTAACTATCAATTAAAAATTTAATATTCAATTTTCAATTCCCCCAGGTTAAAATGATTTTGTTTATCTAGTTGCTTTGATTTTTTGGAAATGAAAAATATACCTCTCATTAAGAGGAACTTTTTGAGCTCTAGCTGCTGATTTTGATATTTCTTGATAGTAGGCAATTTAAAAATGATTAATTTTCGAAAATTGTCAGGTTTTATGCCCTCTAATGGTACTAAATACTATCAAAACGATAACATTCGGGATTAATCACTTGAAATGAATAATTGAAAGTATTATCTGTTAAAAAAAAAATCGGATTTTGACTTGTTCAATCTTTGGGACCTAAATTACTTTTTTCGACATTTTGACTAGTTGTTACGCTGTTACTTGTGTTACTGTTACTTGTTTTGACTACCTGTTACGCCTTCACATCATTAGTGTTATGTAAAAAGTGTTACCACATTTTTCTGATATTGGATATTGAATAGGATTGATATGAGGCGCTTGGGTGACATTTTGTGCAACTCTTACTAGTATTATTTTAGTTATTTTCGAAGCACGTTAGCGACTACACGACTTTTATCACAAAAAACATACGATTAAGTATTTCTATTAATTTTCACTACAGCTTTTATTTTCCAGCACGAGTGCACCGCGGCCTCATTAAGGCCTATTGTGCGCCGTCCTATGCTCTCTCAGACCAATGGCCTTTGCGGATCTGATCATCTGGAGTGGACTAATCAATTCGCAGAACTTAGGTTCTATAATGCATTCTCAACCAAAATGAAAGATCCATGTTCTAGTTAAAGTATCACATCTGCATATTATGTGATAAGCCGTTTCATCATCCCCACCACAGAAACTGCAGATTTGTAATTCAGCTAGCTCCAAATTAGAGAGGTGTTTGTTCAGCCTTCAGTGATCTGTATGCAGTCATGTCATACTATATTTCTTGGCCTAAAAATCAGATTGTACTACCAGTACATCATCCTCGTCAATCATTCTGAACAAGTACCCATGTTCTTGATAGATCATGAAATTTGGATCTTGTTCGTAACTTTTCTAGTCTGAACGCCCTACTAAGAGCATTCGTTTCTACCTCAATATGCAATGGAATTAAGTTAAGAAGAAAAGGGCTTAAGAAAAGGCTTAAGGCCACGGTCTTATGCCACCATGCTATGGCATCATACAGAACTATAGATCACTAGATTGTTATAGATCACTTGTTATCATATACTTCGAAATAGTGACAATTAACACTATCCCACATAGGCCTACAGCAACAAAGACAAAATTAATTTTGGTCTTTCGAGGATGGTAAATAACACAACCAGTCCTAAGCAACGTCAGAATGAATTTAAAAAGTCGTAAGTGTTACCTATAACCAGTTACTTCAGCACGGTAACACTTCTGACTGAAAATTTAGACTAATTATTTTTATTAGCATGAAGAATGTGGAAAAATGTAAAAATTGCTAACCCCGCTATGCATGATTGTAACTACAAATAAACAACCAACGGAAGTTTTAGCTACAGATTTCTTTAAGCAAATTAATGGCAGGTATTTTGAAGCAAAGTATCACTTATTATGAAATCCCTCTGCATATACCGCTGGGATCGGTTGACCCATTAACGATATAAACCTAGCGATTATTTACTGTACAACATTTAGGTATAACCGTTCCTGACAAAACAGTAGAAACTAATCTTGCAGCTCATAGTTCATAATAAAATTGAAAATTGGGCTTCACAATACCGAAAGTTCGATCCCTACATCACCAGCAATCGCTACCTGCATACCTCCTCTGAATCAATGTATCGACAAGAATATACCAGACAGAATCCTCACATTTACCTCTAGTTAAACTTCTATGACAGTCAACGGTCAACAATTCTACACGGTCATTTTAATTTCCAATCCTTCCTTCCTTTCTATCGCTTCTTTCTAGCTATGCACGTAAGTTCTCTATTTGACTCATCTTTTTTCAAACAATTTTACACGCAATACATCTTCGCTTAATGTAAGCGGCCTTAATGGGATTAAAAAAGTAGGAAGCATTATTACTTTAATATATCTACAGAGGTATTTAGAAATAATATGTTTTTAGGAATTCTTTCACTAACATCACCAGACCCATTTCAACTCTCACAATGATATTATCTATCTATCTATCTAGTTGGCACTATAGCCCGGGGATGGGTGCTGGCCTCCTGTAAGAGCTTCCGCCATCCAGCTCTATCCATTGCCTCCGCCTTCCACTTTGGTGTCTTGAGAGGAATCCTTGAGTCAGCTGTCACACTGTCCATCCAAACGTCTAGTCAACCCCTCCTTCTGGTTCGGTCAATCTTATCCTCGAGTATTCTTTAAAGAATTTCTCCTTTTTTCCATCCGAAACACATGCTCGGCCTAACCTAACCTTTCGAGCTTTATAAAGTCAACCATATTCAGACTTGCATACATAAAGGTCCTGATTCTTTCGTTTTCTTCTTCCTTAACAGGTCCGTTAATCCGCCGCAAGATTTTTCGTGTAAGCAGATCATTTTCAACGTCCTTTGTCCATACTTTTGAGACGTACGTCGACGCCAGGCCTAAGCAAGGTATAATACAACCTGACCTGGTTTGCCTCATGAGAGGACGGCTCCTGATCTACCTCCTCAAGCTAAGATAGCAACGGTTGTTTTTTAATAATAATCTTGTTTATTATTGCTTTAATGTACTAGAGACCTTATTAAAAATACAATTTTTTTATAAATTCCTTCACTAACAAGCCCATTTCAAATGTCACAGTAGTATTACTTTAATTATATATATTTACCCGGTACCTGCACCGAATCGCATAGCCTCCTAAATTCTCCAGTAAGCTGATTTTTCTTAAATATATATATTAATGTAATATATATGAATATTTGACACAATACTTTATTTTCGGAGACCTTAAGACGTTGTTCTTCCAGTAACGGTGATGGTTTGAGCAATTTTGGGACTGAGAAACAACAAGCACTTTTTGTCTTTAAAAAAAATCGTTGCCCAACTACGTGTGTACTAAAATGCTTAAGTTTTCAATTTCTAATCACGCCAAGAAAAATCAAGCGTATATCTACTCTTTTAAGGCTTGTTATTTTCCGATATCATGCAATCAGAGTATTGAGTCTATAAATATATTTCATTTAAATCTAATCAGTGTTCTAAATTAGCGATTTTTATAAAAACTAATATTGAATGACAGATAAGTAGACAAATAGCATTAGCAACGGCATTGTTATTTTTAATTAAGAATGAAGATTTTTTTTGTTTAAATGTAAAAAGCTTTTTAACAACTAAGTTGCATCTACCTTATTAAGGAGTGCCTAAAGCTTGGCTGGTATTTCCCTACAGACTTGTTTGAAATTAACAATTTCAACGCCGTATGTTAAATGTAGGATGGCCCTAATTTTATGTTTCATTCATTATTTCAAATTCAACAAGAAATATCTAGTCAATTTCACGATAATTTTGGATCTAGTTAATTTTAAGAAATATTCCTCACTTATCTTATCTCAGTATTCCTGAGGTGCTCGAAATTTAACTAAACGCTGTCTTTCCCAAAAGAACAAACATTTTTTTTCGGTTTTCGGTATCGAAGTATGAACTCCCAATACTTCGGCAGGCTAACGATTATATCATTGAATTAGTGAGAAATCAGAAAAAACAAAGCCAATGATATGTCCAACCAGATGATCTATTTTGAATTAAACTGAGGTGATAAGATAATAGTTTTTGTTTAGATGATCAGTTAGACTTAATTTAATGTGATATCAACCAATGAAGGAAAAGTAGAATGATACCCTCTTCACGCCATTTCTTTATGTCGGGAAAATTTTAAATTTATGAAAATCGGACATATCCATGTTTTGCTTGATTTATTATATACATTGTATATATATATATATATATATATATATATATATATATATATATATATATATATATATATAACGAATTTATTTTAAAACATTTCCAAAAAATAAATAAATAAAATAAACATTATTTAAATTCTCTTTCAAACATACGTTATAAAATTTAAAAATACTTAATTCTTAAAAACAATATCTCAGGATAATTACCTATGCTCTGTTTAGTATGTTTAGGAGGGAGTTTGAAAGATGTTAAGAGGTAAAATAGCAACTAGGGCGTACAGATAAAGCTTCTGGAGGGGAAGGAGGACGCAGAGAAAAAACGCATGCATCCTTAGTAATGCCATTGGGTAGGACCCTATAAAAGGATGCTGAGAGCAGAAACAGTTTTTTCCGAATAAATCATATAAAATTGGGTTAAATAGTAATTTCTTAATCACATCTCGGCGATCGTTAAAAATGATACGGCTTATCAAGAACAAACAAAATAACAAGTGCTATTTGTAAACAGTTTGCTTTAGTATTTACCCAAAAGTTAGACAACGGATTGTTGTTTAATTGCATAATCTCTATATTAAATAAATCTTTACCACTACAACCTAAGAACATTCTTGGGCCCAGTGCTTGGTATGGATGTACCGTTTCTTGACCAACGGTTGCACAAGGAGATGATGTGGTCAGCACTAACGCTCAACCGCCAGGTTTATCTCTCAACGCAATGAAGTGACAGTTACCCACTTTATTGGACTGGCTGTGTGGTTGACTGCAGAGTCGATCCATGACTGATATATAAGAATAAAAAAATTATCTGCCACAGCTGGATACAGCTGGATACGTACCCGGACCCTGGAGTTAGAAGTTTAGTGCTTTATTCACTGGTCACCCCACTTCTAAATTGTTATCCATCCGTAGCCGAACCCTAATTGAAAATGGTTCAGTTTTCATTGTAATGGAGCAGGATTACCTGGAAATTGAAAACGATTAAAATTACAGCAAATGAATAATAATATCTCAAATACGCATTTGTTTGTAATTTTATACAAAGTTCTCAGCTCACAAAATTTTAATTCAAAAAGCTATTGCTCGCCAGTGCGTTCGCTTAGTCTTCAATTTAATACAATAATATATTTAGTATGAGTAAATGGCTTTCGCTGCGATACTACTGAAAGAAACATAGCGTTTGTATTTTAATTCTTTTTATCGATGTGCTTTTGGATAAATAATGTATTAGTATTTCCATCTGGTTCGTACACGAATAAATCAGATTTTCCGGTTCTTGAGAGGACTACATACAGCTGCCCATGTGATAAGCATCGACATTCGAAATTTAGTCCACTTGCTTATAGTGACTGTCCCTATGCATTGTTGATGGTCATTCCAAATGCGAGTCGCACCGGAACTGCATAACTTGGATGTGTGACAACAGTACATCTAAAAAGCGAATTATAACAAGAAAACACAAAAACTGTTTTATAATTAGATCTTTGCATGTGTTCCGAAAAAATAATCTATTTTTATTTGTTAATAAAAATCATGGTATTTAATTTTAAAATACCGATAGTATCTCTATCCATCTCTTTCCCTTCGTTTAGTTAATTGGTTCAGTATTTCGCCTAGAAAAAGGGATCTCTCGAACATAAATAATATATATAATAATTATGATTAAATTTACTATACGGTCGAAAGAGGAAAATTACATCAATACATTGACTATTGTTGGTTATATATTATAAATATTTTTTATGTTACAATTACATATAAATATTCATTTTTATCTATTCGTGAAACTCTGAATGCATAAGTACCCAAAAAATCTGTTAATTAAGATATATGAAAAAAGTTTTCTGATAAGCAAAATACCTTTTCTTTTGGCAGTTGAGGAAACAAAAATGCGATCGATAATTAATCTGATCATGATCGATCGAATTGTCCAATAAAAGATGAGAGATATGAAAGCTCTCTAAATTTTTTGACTACTTGAGGAAATATAATAAAACTGCTTTAAGATATTCAAGTCCTTGTGTTGGAGTCATTTTTGATGCAACCATTATTTTTCGCAATACTTTTCTCTGGACCGACTGAATTAAAATCTTTACATTATATCGTTATCGACGTTTCGGGGAATTTAGAAACGATTCTAAAAATTAGAGAACGACATTATAATTTCACTTTCTAAATAACCGAAACTCGATCAAAAATTATACATAATAATGATTCAAACAGAATTTTTTATATTTAAACACCTCTAACTATTAATAATAATTAGTTTTTAAACTTATTACTAATTATAATTATAATTATATATATATATATATATATATATATATATATATATATATATATATATATATATATATATATATACATATAATTACTTAATATTGTCTTAATTCTCAACTCTATGTAATATCATCTATAAAATTTTATCTTAAGGGAGATGTTGATCGGGGGGGATGCGGTCAAAAATTACACTTTCATAAGTAAACTTGTACATTTTGTGACGGCGTTTCGGCCTCAATTTTAGGCCATCTTCAGGGCTAAAAGAAAACAAAATAACAACAATGAAAAACGACAGAGGCAGTACCAGTAACAGTAAAAAATGATAAAAACAGAAATTACAAGTAAGATAAAAAAAGTATGAAGTATAAAAAGAAAAGGATAACATTAAATTACATAAAACAAGTGACTAATGCAAAAATAAAATAAAATAAAATAACAATGTAAAAATTAATTGAAATTAAAATAAAGCGTTATTTGCACAAGGAATAGTATTAATTTTAACGTAACCCTCGGATACATTATTATATATGTCATCCGAAGACCTTTGGGATACGTTAATACGTTATCTAAGGTTATATATGGTACGCAGTTATTAGTAGTTTAGCTGCCTATATCGAATATTTTTTTGTTTTGCCTTTCAGTAAATTTTGAATTTACAATCCGAATTCTGTTGATCATGGAGCGTGTTTGTATAGTATGGATTACAACTGTATAGCTACGTCTACACTTTTCGACTTCCAGTTGGACCTGACGAACGGGGAAGGGAACGTCGCATGGGATCTCGCCTGGGATGTCGAGTCGAATGTTGAACAGTGTGGACATAGATTATCGGTGGTTTTAAAGCTTACCTTTGTTTTCAGGCCAAAATTTATTTGAAATAATACTTCAGAAATAAATCGTTGAATGGCCTAAATAAATTATATTGTAAATATTTTTATCATACCATTTTATTTGAATCTTATTTATTAAATGATTATTTCACAAAAAAGGTAAGTTATTTCATGATCGATGAAATAATTCTCATCAAATATATTTTTCTAAATATATAATTTTGACAAGTATCTAAATTTAAATGCATTTTAGACGGTCAATAGACCTCATCGAGTATTTAAGTTGAGCCAGTTTACTAAGGGCAAAATTACACAGGTATTATTTTACAATGAAATTATTCATTTTTCCCTTTTTATATTATATTTATTGTTTTTATAGCATTAATAGGTAAAAAACAGTAGAAAAATAGATCCTACTTATACTAACATAAAAATGTCAACAAGTATCCTCCTGTAAACTCCGTATCCGGCAAGTAAACTCCTGTTTTGAGAGTAATTAAGGTAGATAGTTTTGAAGGTAATATTAATTTATTTTTTAACCTATTTATATATTTTTAAACCTTTATATGTTTTTTAACTTATTTATATAATTTTAACTCATGTATATATTTTTTTAACTTGTTTACATAATTTTAACCCGGGTATATATTTTTAACCTATTTATGTATTTTAAATTCTTGTAAACAGTTTTAACCTATTCATATGTTTTCAACTAACTCACAAATCCTTAACCTTGTTGTATATATTTTAACATTAATTTTTAATACTATTTATTACATATATGATTTATCTTGTTAGTATTTAAGCTCTGTTTTTAAATATTTATTACTGTTTTTTTCTTTGCTTTTTTTTTTCTTCCACGCAGGTGTATTTGCTAAAGTATGTTTTAGTGTATTATTGTAGGAATAGAAAGATAAGGGCCCAAATAGACATAATTTTAAAAGAGCTGGCATAGGTCAAACAGTATGGGTTTTGAGATCGAGAGGCCCGGTACAAAAAGCGATGGTGGCCCCTGTGATGTCTGTGGCTGCCGCGAGAGGCGGCGAAAAGGAGTTCGTTAGGGTAGAGTGGCAAGACAAGGAAGGTAAAGTTTCGGGCAAAACAGTATCTATTAATGATGTTTTTCCTATTTTGCCCAAGGCACAGACAACAGAGGAGCCTAATAATGAACCAAAGAAAAAGGAATAACGATGTCCTCTGGGACCAACGATTTCCCATCTGTCTTTCAAGGGCGATAGAGGTCATTGGGCCCCAAAAAGTACCTCAAAAAGGCGAACAACAACAAACTAAGGGGAATAATTAGATATTAAATTAATAATAAGAATGGAGAGGCAGAAGGCGTTAAAAAAGAGATTAATTGATGGTCGGCTGCCTTCAAGGATTTCCTAAATGGAAATAATTTTAATGCTGCGGATTTTGGCAAAGTGGTGGGGAATTTTTTAAGAATATTAATGCTGAATTGCCCGGCCCACAGCATCCTGCCGTTAAATTCTATAAAATGCGGAGAAAGAATAAAATTGATTTGAGGGTGCAGGTAGTGTCGAATTCGTAGATAGCCAACAAGGCAGACTGGAGCCGTCGGCAAGAGCAGTAACAGTACGAAGTGGTTCAGTACAATTACTAAAATATAAGGAAGAAAGTTGTACAAAACATAATGAACGCCGAATTTTCTAAGCCGCTATCGAAATTCATTTTAGGAGCCTCTTTGAAAATGAAAATCTCTGCAAACGTGCGGACTATGAAAAATGCACCCCGAAGCCAAATTTGATGTCCATCAGTGTACAAGCATTATAAAAGGCAATAAAGTCGACATCAATGGACACATCTCCGGGGCCGGACGGAGTTTTAGTCCGCACAATAAAATACTTCGATGTATCACATATCATCGGGAAAATTGCGGAGATCATGCTGAAGGAGGCTTATGTATCAGAGCCTCTTCGTCAGGGGGACGAAATCTTAGTATACAAGGGTAATGGTGATGCTGATAACATATCCTCATGGAGACCTATTACCATCTACTCAATTGTGCGCCGAATCACACAGAAGGTTCTGGATTACGAATTAAGAAAACAGGTTACCTTCAGCAAAAATCAAAGACGCTTGGTTAAGTGCCTACCGGGAACAGACGTCAGCTCTAGAGTCATCGACGTGATCATAAAAGATGCAACACAACAGAAAAATGATTGCGTGGTGGTGTTTCTTGATGTTGTTGGCACTTTTGACAGCGTTGGGAATGATCCCCTTATCAGACCAATAGAAGCAAGAGGGGTTTCACCGGACCTAAAAAACGCGATAGCAGCTATCCTGTGAACTAACAAAGTTAAGATCTCTGTAGGAGCCCACATGACAGGCATGTAGATGCTACATGTGTAACGTGCTGCGAGGAGTACCCCAAGGTGGACCTTTGTCGCCTTCGCTGTTCAATCTGGACATTGACCACTTATATCGCGAACTCTGTGATCAAGATTTCTCGAAGCGTTATGGATACAACTTAACAGGTGACCAAGATTGAGAGGTCCTCACTGGGTTCGCGGACGATCAAGGTTTTTCGTCACGCGACAAGTGTGCCGCTGAGAGAGTGATAAATAGCATACAAACGGTACTGGCAGAAATTGATCTGCCTATGACGCCACAGAAAAGTGTGGGTGTCATAGTGGCTATCATATAGTGGATGTCATAGTTATGTCTGTGGCTGCAGTTAACGACGCTCTCCCTTGAGAATGGAGAACCCATCCAATCATCACAGGTGGGAGATACCATCAAATATTTAGGATGCACATTCTCGGGAGAGCTAGTATTATAGAACGAGGAGGCGGTGACAAAACTCAACACTAATCTTGACAAATTAGTGAGCTTTTGCTTGCTCAAGCCATAGCAAAAATTTATAAGCCAGTATTTGTTCCCGGAACTTACATACTCTCTCCAGACCGCTTCCCTTACGTCCTGCGGTGTTAGAAGGAATATATACAATAAAAGAAATAGAACGAACGCCGGGACACGTAACCAATATTTTTGGATGTAGAATAACCACAAAAAAATTGGTTAAAATCTGTGACCATTGACTGTGCCCACCCCCTGTCAGTCATATTTTTTTTTGTTTCGATAGTTTAATAATAGCAAATCAAAAACTTATAGCTTTTTAAATTTGAGAATTTAACAATTTAAAATTTCGAACTGAACATATGATTCAAAATATTTTTTATTTCATTTTTTTATTTAAAATGATATAACAAATAATCCAACCTTTCCCGTCCAAGGAAAATTTTCGAAAATTTGCTCTAAAAAAATTGGTTCATAACATTCTTTGGTCATAAAACCTTAAAAGCCGCAGGGGTTAGAGAAAACAGTTGAGGCCCCCAAAGGTACTCTATGATAATCTACAGTACGTATTTTCGGAGAAAATAGACGAAAATTTCCATCTTATTTATCTCAAATTCGACTCAACAGAACGAGGTTCAATGCCGATACCACTAATCGCTGCCTGCAAACCTTGATCCACCGACTACCGTCCAAACCCAAATTCATTAGATCATCCTTAATTCAATCCTCCCACCTACGTTTCGGTCTACACCTCGGACGTTTGCCAGTGGGCTCAGCGTTTATTAACTTTTTAGGAATTCGTTCGTTACTGAGCCCAACAACTTTGCAAGCCCATTTCAACCGTCGCGATGATATTAACAGGGTGCATGTTCCGCAATACCGCGTTGTGTAACCTCCTAAATTCTCAAGTTGACTCATCCTTTTTCGGACCAAATATTTTACGCAACACCTTATTCTCGAAGACCTTAAGGCGTTGTTCGCCCTTCAAGGTTAACGGCCACGTTTCACACCCATACAGAACTGTAGGCAAGATAATAGTTTTGTATATTCTAAGTTTTAAGTTTCTGGACAAAATGCGCGACCTAAGTAATGTCGATACCGAAAAATAACAAGCATTTCCCACCTTTAACCGCGCCTTTATTTCCTCTTGAATTTCGTTTTTTTGTAGTAATCATAGACCCCAAATACTTAAATTTCTCAACGTATTCAAACCTATTTTCTCCTATATCTATATCCTCAAAATCTCCTCTGTTTCTATTGCTAACCATATATTTCGTCTTATCCGTATTTATTTTGAGGCCAACCTCTTTCCCAGCTGTCATCAATGTTGTTGTATTCAGTTTTATAGTTTCCGCGTCCTCACTTAATAATACCAAATCATCCGCAAACCCAAGCACGGATATTTTACCACCCAGATCTAAACCCCTTTCGCACCACCTTTCTAATGACATACTCTAATGCTAAATTAAATAGGACAGGAGAAAGGGGATCGCCTTGTTTTAACCCCGAGCGAACTTCAAATTTCTCCGAAAAATAATTACCGATTCTAACTTTATTGAATGTTTCGGTCATGATCATCCCTACTAGATTTACGAACTTCTTCGTTATTTCCTGCTCAATCAAAATGTTTTACAGTCTCAGGCGATCAATGGAATCATAAGCCTTTTTGAAATCCACAAAAAGCTGATGAACTACACCGTTGAATTCTAATTTTTTTTCTAATATTTGCCATAAGGAAAATAGTTGATTGGTTCCGTCTAAAACCACATTGGTAGTCTCTGATAATTTCCTTCGACTAGTTAGGATCAACGAGAATATTTTATAACATACCGGGAGGAGTGGTATTCCGCGATAGTTATTGCACTCCGTCCTCGGTCCCTTTTTGTGAATCGGAATAAGTATAGATTCTTTCCATTCTTCGGGGATTTGTTTCATTTTCCCAGATCTTTTTAACCAAAAAATGTATTTTAGAAACTCCAGCTTCACCGCACGCTTTTATTAATTTACTGGGAATGTCGATTCCCGCTCATCATAAAGATGAGATTTTAATTTTCCGATGGCTATTTCGACTTCCTCCTTACTCGGTTCTTCAATAAACGGTTCAGCACTCTGATATTCAGAAGGAGGAGATTGACTATTATTTCCCAAATTCAAAATACTTTCAAAGTGTTTTTTAAATTTATTCACAATGTCCCCCGAATCGGCCAAGATATTGTTATTTTCATATTGGATTCCTCCATACAGCCAGGAATGAGAAGTCAATACGAGAAAAGAATACAAATTGTAGTCAGTTTCGATACGCAGACCTCACCGACTAATCGATAATTAAATCTAAATAATACGTAATATAAATTTATTTTATTTTTATTAACGTATTAATTGAATTTTTTGATGGTTTTAAAAAAAATTACAATATTATTAATTTTTTCAGAATTATTTAATGTCAATATTTGGTTATAGGTAATATTGTTATCACCTAAGGATTGAAACAAAGTTTTTCTATGAAACCTGTATGCCTCACACTCCATGACGATAAACTGAAGAGTTTCTCGCTTGTTACAATGTTAACAGTGCGCCGTACTGGAGACTCCTATTCGGTGAAAATAACTGTTATGTAATGCATGATTTGAATTTAGTCTGCAGAATGTTTTGACTTCATCCCTTTTGAGGTTTGTTGATGAGAACCATGTTTTATGGAGTATTCAGGGGAATAATTCTTTATATTTTTGTACAGTTAAAGATTGCTGATATTGTTGTTCCCAAGAATTTCTAGCGTCTTCCTTGATTACGCAATAAAAATCTGTATAAGGGACCGATACATTAACTGGGACTCCCGTGGAAGTAGCCTGTTTAGCCAAGTCGTTAACTAATTCATTTTCCGTTATTCCTATATGGGCTTTGATCCATAAGAAAACAATCTGTTTATTATTTACTATTGATGCAAAATGTAATTTTATTATATCTAATAATATATTGTTGCTGTTTATATTTTTAAGATTATCAATGGCTTGTAGAGAGCTCAGACTGTTGGTTAATATTAAGAACTTGTTATTATTTGATTGTTGTATGTATTTAAGGACTTCTAATAAAGCATATAATTTTGTTGAATATGATGAATATTCTGATGGTAATTTAAATAGAGCGGTGTGATTATATTCTGGTATATATATTGCACTGCCTGAGAGGTTGTTTATTTTAGACCCATCAGTATAAATATGAATGTGTTGTGGATAATTATCAGTTAGGACGGATTTAAATTCCTTATGGATTGCGATGTTAGTTAGTGTATTAGTTTTATTGTTTATAACTATTTTGAATTTTTGTAATAATAATTCAAAGTCTATGGAAAATTGGGGAAGTATGTTGAAAGGATGGACAAGTGCTAGTTTATTTTGATATTTTATAAAGCTATTGAAAATAATTGGTGTATACTTCTTTTTTTTGCATATAGGCCTTGTTTAATATAAATACGGACAGATTTACAATTTTTGATAGCATAAGGGGTTTCACGCTTTGATTTTGAAAATAATTTTATCTGTTAGTAGTTGCCTTCTAAATACGCCACTATCTGCTAGTTCTATGAACTGTAGACCTCGTGAAAAATCTAATATCTCTTCATTAGAGCACAAAATGCCAAAAAGTCCAGTTGAAACTCTTTCAATCAGCTATGTTACAATTATTTTGATAATTACGCGATTGCATAACAATATTTTTGGGAATGTGTGCCTTCAAACAGATTTTTCATTATACGGGACCATTAAAACGACCACCATCTAGGTAGGAATTAAACAAATAAAAATCTCTACACATGTGTCATTTTTACTGACTTAAAGGAATATTTATGCCAAATTTCAAGAAAATCGAACTACGGGTTTGGTCGTAATCACGTTACAAACAGACAGACAAACGAAATGCCAAACGGTCCATTTGAAACGGTCAATTAACGGAATGTGCAAATGTTATTTTTCGACGTAACACCTTTTTTGTTTTTTAGGCCTCCATCCTACGTAAAAAAAATATAAATGTATATCACCCGAAGAATAATCACAGCGATATATTTGCCAATGAACTTTTATATTTAAATTCAAAAATATCCTGCTTAGTGCTCTTTGGCGGTTGTTGTGGTTCATTAGTCAGAAGGGATTGGTATCCTTCAAAGATACCGCTAGCAGGTACAGAGTGGTTAGCCTAGAGTTGTGAAAGATAGTCCTTGCTCTCTGCCCCACATTCCAGTGTCCTAGTCCCGTCGGTTAATCACCGTTTGAAATAGCAGGTCTCCGGGCCTTCACAGATCTCTGCAATAGAGGATCATAGATTTAATTTAGAGGAGGGCGCTAACACCAGCGGTCTGGAGATGCTTCATAGCAATAGCAACCTCCTGCGGTAAATTCTTGAAGGTCACTGACCAAAAATTTTTTTGTTTTGGGGGGCTTAAGCACGAAATCTCCCCGCCTTGAATCCGCTCTTGGGTCTCTCTTTAGAGGCAGGGCAGGGGCTCCTGCAATTTTTTAAATAATTTTTTGAATTAATAATTTTTATTTTTAATAATTAATATAAAATGTAGTATAACTCAAATACGAACTCGAGCATCCATTTAAACATCCATTTTACATCAGAATACCTGCAAAACATTTTTTACATGGTTTTTTGCATGTTTGTATCCATACAAACAAATTGAAAAAATAAAATATTCTAACCTATGTTTTGCATTTTGACCCTCTAAAGACTGGTCTATTATGGCAAAAGCATGATTACTCAACAAAGGTTAACAAATCTGAGTAAAATCTCCAAAGAGCACAAACGAGCTGCTCCTATAAACTATGACGAGCTCATAAACATTTTCGTTCCATAAAAAGTTCGAAAAGTGAAACTTTAATATTATTTGTACATATTTCTAATTATATACATACATACATATATATATATATATATATATATATATATATTTTTTTTTTTTTTTTTTTGTTTTTGTTTAACCTCTATTCAGTCAATAAAATATGTTAATGTCATGAAATGATGTTTATTTCGAAATGTAAACCTAAAATACAGTTATAAAACTGTTGACTTTTATTGCGGGGAGGGGATGAAAGAAGGGGCGAGAGAATTAAGCTTCTGCCTTCTCCCCTCGGAAAAAATCCTAGATCCGGCCCTGCTAGTGGCATTCCTTCATATATATTGTAGTTCCTTCATTACCATGCTATACCATTGGCTAAGAAACAGTATGGTCCCTATCAAGTACTGAACCCAAGACCCTTCATCATTTTTTTCCTTCACTATCATAGAAATGAGGGAACTACAGGTTAGGTAATTACAAAGTCATGTTTATTATAAGATTTTCCAACTAAAACGGTCATTTTACAATTTAAAAAAAATATATAACTTGAATGAATCAAAACTTATTAGACTATCAATTAAAAATATTTCCTGATTAAAACGAATGAGAGAATTACATCTAATGAAACTACCAGACGCCAATCAGTCCTACATTTACACAGTGACGGCACTAACAAAAGCAGATTGCAAATGTTGAAAAGAATGGAAAAGATTTCCGGTTTTTTTTTTCCCATGCCACCTCCATTACCGATAATTAGTAATATTTAATTTATAATAATAATTCTAAAAAGTTCTAAAGTTCTAAAGTTTTTAAAACTAAAGAATATGGCGATTTAAAAAGCAATAGGATACTTAACGAACCAAGATACTATTTGAGGGACAAGATACAAAGTAAAATTCGGCTTTGGTCACTGTGAGGAAATTACATTTTGAGGTTTTGGAAAATTTTTTAAAATATAAAATAACATAACTAGCAGTTCGAAAACCAAACGGAAAGTGACGAAAAAATTCATATCTGAACAACTGAATTTATATCTGAAGTTAAATCTGAACAACTGAATTTTTTTTAGAATTAACAGATTTGAGATAATTCCTTCAAAATCTTTGATATTTGGCATTTTTTTTTAGAATGACCCATATAAATATTTCTCTCACCCCGCTACATTTTGGCACTTGTAGCAACCCTTTTTGGATCAAATGAGCTAAAATTCTGTATATGTGGTTGTTTTTTAGGCAGAACAATGTCAAAGAAGTGGAGATAAAATTCAGTCTAAATTACGGCCATTATTATGAGATTAACGGGTTTTCTCGGTTTTTGAGGTTGTGTGCTCCTTGAAAGCTCCTGAAATTTGAGTTACAGGGTAGAAATTTTTTATGTGAATTGAGTTGGTGTTGGAGAAGTGCCTTTTGGGATTTTCGACACACACACACAACGTAGCATGGCAACGTAGCTGGGATACGACATTGAAAGGGAGGTGGACCCATAGCCTGATACCTCAAATCCAACCTTGGCTGGATAGAAAACATGGGGAAGTAGATTACTACCTAACACAGATGCTCACAGGACATGGCTGCTTCAGAGCCTACCAAGTGCGGTTCAAGCTGGACAATACCGCTGTATGTCCAAGGTGCCCAACAATAGATGAGACTGTAGAGCATGTATTCTTTAGCTGTCCCCGCTTTCAAGAAGAGAGGGGAAAATTTCTAGGAATCTGTGGCTCAGGACCCACAGTAGACAGCATCGTCAGCCTGATGCTGCTTTCACAGGAGTGTTGAATGGCAGGCCAGCGCCTAGCGGCAGAGGTCATCAAGAAGCTGAGGAAGGAGAAGGAGAGGCGCGCCTAAATAGTGGCAGCCTAAAACAATGAGGCGGCACACAGCCAATCACCCTCCATGAAGTAATGCCTAACGGTGGTCCCGTGGAGGGTGGGAAAGAGGTGTAGGGAGGTGGTTTTAGTGGGTAGAAATCCCACACGCGGATAGGTACGGGCCTATCCGTGTCTTTTGAAGATTTCCACCCACCCTCGTATTAAAAAAAAAAAAAAAAAAAACACACACACACACACATATATATATATATATATATATATATATATATATATATATATATATATATATATATACCAAAACAAGACAATATACTGTAGCAATGAAAAATATTGAAATTATTCCGAAGTAGCTGAATGCAGCAGTTGTGTAATCCATTTGTTGAAGTGATGTTGCTCGCTTCAAAATAGATTAGCCTTGCAAAAAGATTTTTATTTTATTTTTTTAATACTTCCTAGATATTATAACTAGCAATTTTGATTTTTTTTTATTAAGGAAAACACTAAGGACTATGACAGCTGAAAATGAAAAAAAATTTAAAGCCCAAAGAATATGATTTAAAAAAAAAGTAACTATTTTAGTGTGTGCAATAGTCTCTACTTTAAGCTAGCAAAATAAATTGGAAATGCCATGTCAGGAAACTCAAGGAAGGCAATGAAAATCTTCCAATATGCTACTTTCACTATCATTTTGATTGATTGAAGGCAGAAATGTTTTAAGTTTGATTTAAAACAGACATTTTTCTTCCAAACGTCAATAATAATAATCGTAAAATGCTTAGTGAACCCAAAGATTCGAATCCGATATTACCAATCCATGGGGTAAGTAAGCTATTAAAATCTGCCAACTGCGATTAGTAATTTGACAATTAAATTAGTTATTGCGCAATACCAAATAACATGCCTCCTTCATTGAAATATCTGTTTATTTATTCACTCTTAATATAAGTTTATTTTCTCCAGATTGGATCCTTTAAGAAATCGTAAATCGCTATTAAATTAAAATTATGAATTTACTTTATTATGATACGAATCCTTTCATATTTAACAATAAATGACTATAAATAAATATTTTTTATCTATATTAAAGCATATCCAAGGATATGGGAATCTCAGTTGTAAAAAAAAACATTAAGGCGATTGTTTGAAGAATTCAATGTCAGGTTGTTACGCAACAGGGCAAATCTCGTAGCGTCCTATCTCAACTTATTTCTAAAAATATCTCTCTAAAATAAAAAATACGAGTTATTTAGGTTGCTAATATTTACACGTGATACTGCTAAAAAAAATTGAGACCCCCAAAAGGCTCTTCTCTAACACTAACTCAATTTACATACAAAATTGTCTTCCAGGGTAGACAATCAATTTGGAGCTACACGAAACCTTAACTACACGAAAAACAGATAAACATACCGAAATTTTGCCTGAAATTTACATCCAATTTTATGGTTTTGTTTCACCTATAAAACCGAATTTCAGCTCATTTGATCCAAATAGGGCCGCTAGAAGTGCCCAAGTACCTTGGGGTGAAAAAATGTATATATTATATATATATATATATATATATATATATATATATATATATAAAACATCTTCGAAATCCCCATAAGCGTGTTCTAGGGTTTATGAAACCACCTAGGATTATATATTATAATAAATCTATTATTTTTGGCAAAAATAGGACTTTAGGATGTTTAAGAGGAACGGAATCTTTTACACGTGTTCCGAGCTGGGAAACTTTGCAATTTGTTGTTTGGGAATTGTGGAACGTAAGGATTTTCGAGTGTTATCAGAAAAGGAAGGGATATAAGGCAGTGATCTATATAAGAGAATGGAGGGAAGAGGGAGGGGAGATTGGGGAAAAATAGTGGAGAGATGTTATTAGTTAAAAAGATTGGTTTTATACGACGTATGTTCGTTTCATAGAGATGATCATCGGAGAGGGAAAGACATCGGTGTTTGAAAGATCAATCGTCAGATGTCCACCAACACTGGTGATTGAGGTTTTTTGCTGTGCTAATTTTTTGACGGTGAGGATGTTGGGAGTGGAAGTTTTGGAGTCTGCCGTAGTAAGTAGGTCTTATGTACCAGACTATGTTTAAAGTGTTTTTAGGATTTCTAATAATGAGGAGGTCAAGAAAAGGAAAAGAATTGAAACGAAGGCGATGTTGGCAGGAGTTGAAGGCCAAAAAAACATTACAGAGTACAAAATGTAGTCAATTTACTCTTCTGAGTCATTTTATTCAGTGTAGGTTGATGATACTAAAAAAATGTATGGTCTTCATACCATATGAGAAAAAACAAAAAAAGATTAATTTTTGGGGTATTTTTGCATTATGTTATATATTTACGAGAATAATGTGAGGTAACAAAGTTGAAATTCAAAGTTCAGCATTCCAAAAACATAACTGAGCAAGTTTTCACAACTTCTCCAAAACTTTACACCGAGACTCCCTCTTAGTTGACTAGGATTATCGCTCTTTTTCATGACTCACAGGTGATAATCATGGTGGCTAAGATTTTTAATCTCAAAAATTATTACCATTTTTTTTCACTGATATCTAATAACGATACCGGATTATTTATATTTCATTTATGAGCAAGATACCCCTTCAGTCCAAATATTTTCTATATACTCAGAAGTATTCTACTTTGTATTTTGCACATAACAAGCACATATTTCAGAAATGTTTTCAAGAACCAAGCATTATTACATAATATTTACTGCTTTAGATAATATAATGTTTCATGTAGTAATAATAATAATTTATCGATGTAAAATGAAAAATATAATAATATAACTAGCAGTTCGAAAACCAAACGGAAAAAGTTGAACCACTGAATTTTTTTGTTCAGAATTTACAGCTTTGATAAAATTCCATCAAAATCCTTGAGACCCGATTTGACATTTTTTTGAGAATGGCCCATATACATATTTTTCTCTCCCCGCTACATTTTGGCACTTGTAGCAACCGTTTTTGGATCAAACGAGCTAAAATTCTGTATGTGTGATTGTTTTTTAGGCAGAAAAATGCCATAGAAGTGAGGATAAAATTCAGTCTGAATTGCGGCCATTATTAAGACATTAACGGGTTTTCTCGATTTTTAAGGTTGTGTACTCCCCGAATGCTCCTCAAAGTTGAGTTAGATGATTGAAAATTTTTATGTGAATTGAGTTGGTGTTGCAGAAGTTCCTTTTTGGAGTCTCGACCCACATATATATATATATATATATATATATATATATATATATATATATATATATATATATATACATGTCGTTTTTGTTTATTCATGAATATTTATTATTTATTATGAATATTATTTATTCATAAATATTTTATAATACTGATTTATATCTATATTATCTAATTGAAAATGTATAATAATATCAAAATACATTTTGAATTGCATATTTTGGAACTTTTTGTGTTTTTAGAACTGAGGCTGAATGTATAAAATTCGAAACTAGTTTTCAATAAAACAAATTTATAGAAGTGGAAAATAATTTATCAATCCCTAATGAGGCAATATACTGTAGCAATGAAAAATATTGAAATTATTCCGAAGTAGCTGAATGCAACAGTTGTTTAATCCATTTGTTAAAGTGATGTTGCTCGCTTCAAAATAGATTAGCTTTGCAACAAGTTTTTCAATTTATTTTTTTTAATACTTCCTGAATAGTATAACTAGCAATTTTGAACTTTTTTTTTATTTTTTATATTAGCATTGATAATCATTTCAAGTGGCCTTCGCTCCTTAATAAGCATGGTTACTATTTTTTCATAGATAAACAACTGTGATATAACAAGAATGTGTTTCGGTAGTAGGTTTTTCTTAGAAATTTCTTTATTTTTCAATTATGTAGCACACTGTATCTATTTGACTAGGTACACAAAATTGTATACGCAACAGTTGTACAAAATTAACTAAAATTTAAACAAAAAACATTCACTTGAAGCTTAGATCTCCGACAACACGGAAGGCCTCAGGAGGTCTGATGATTTCATTGCTAAGGGGTGACTGACGATCACTCCAAACGCTCAACGCCAAATGGAATCTGGAACGACCCCGTAGGTGTGAAATAGAAAATTTGATACTCTAGAACTTTTGTGTTATGAATTATTTCTTAGAAGAAGAATATTTGTACATGTTCATAATTTATATATATACATATATATATATATATATATATATATATATATATATATATATATATATATATATATATATATATATATGTATATGTATTTTTGTTTGTTTTGACCTAAATTTAGTCAATAAAATGTGTTAATGTTATAAAATGATATTTATTTCAAAATATATACCTATAACAAAACTGCACTAAACAGTAATTATTAAGGTCTACTGTTAAGTGCAGTTTAGTGAAAAATCCGTAATAACCGATTTTATTATTATAGAGGATTAAATTTTCACAGTTTTACCTTGACTGCACTGGGAGCAAGTTACTGGGAAATAACTGAAAAAAGTCTTGTTTTTTAAAATAGTGAAAATGCAAAAGAAGGACGAGTTCGAAAACTTGGATTTTTAACTAGATGGGACATACAACGTACCTGAAAATCAAACTTATTCCACCTTTTTCAATCCAAAGTGATATCTCTACTGGGCTTACATGCCAATTGCGGGAGATCGGGAGATTGCCATTTTCCAGAAAATTTTATACTCTACAACTTTTATCTTATGAGTTTTTCTTAGAGTACTAATTTCCAAAGGGGAGAGCGGAGTAGCCATGATCAGGCACTGTGTTACCATACTCCCGGTCCCGGGTTCGAGACCAGCTATTGTAGATAATTATTTATTCTGTTATTAGCCGTGGATTGAACCGGTGGGATGGGGAGACCCTATTGGGACCACCCAGCCTCTATAAAGGATTGTTGGGAGAAAAACTTGGCGGTGGAGTGTGATTTCGGCCAAATCACCTCCTTGTACAACCGTTAGCCTAGAAACAGAACGGTCCTTACCAAGTACTGAACCAAAGATCCTTCGTGGGTTGTAGTGGTACAGGTTTTTAGATACTAATTTCCAAAGTACAGACTCATATATATTATTCAGTCTCAGTTTTAAGTTCGAAAAAATTGTCGTTTTTGGACCGTATTTTTCTATCACACCACTCAACCGAATTATTATATAATGGTACTAATTGGATTCAGAATTTAATTTTCTTTAATTTATTATATCATAACATTTTCGATTGCTTGCAATCATGGCTGAAAATTGTATCAAAATTCTAAAATTTGAGGATTTTTGGTTGCAAAAGTTCTCCCGAGGCAGTTTAAAGTAGTTTATGATAAAAGTAATTATTGATGATAATCTTCATAGGAAGAGCGGTATCAAAACGGTGACAACTTTAAAAAAATCGCATCAGACCACTTACACTTTCATACTTAGGTATCCATTTTCTAAAATAATTTCAAGGAATTCATATGAACACTACTTGAAATATTTTCAGCAGTATACATTTCATTACGTCATTTCTCACAAAAGTTCTATTGAAATTCCATTTAGTTTCTAAGGAAACATTCATTTTCCATTAAATAATATAAAAGTTGAGTTTATAAACTTCAACAAAGTTTGTGTTTGTTATCGTCCCTCCATTACCTTATACGACTTTATTGGTTACATATTACTTTTTCTAAAATCTTTTACTTTCCAACGGTATATTATACATTTATATTACTACTCTCATTTCCGGAAATTTATTTTCAATTTGGGAAAATATTTTTCCCTGTTTTCTACTTTAATTAATCATAAAATTCTTTCATACTTTATTATATTTATATATTTTCTATTACTGCAAACAATAAGAGATGGTTTATTATTCCAAATAAACAAAATTAAAGGTACTTTAATGGAAGCTTCAGCATTATAAAAATTACTGAAAAATCAGCATTTAAGCCCTGTCCGACTATATCTATGAGGATGTGACTTAGGTGATATTAAAGACCACTTAATTGTTCATTAGTATAAATAGTTTAATCAAAATCGTTTGAGCCTTTTTCTAGAAATAAAGTGCCACTTCCGGTTAACTGATTTTAAAGAAAATATATATCTGTAATATTTCAAACATATACTTATCTTAAATACGTAATTTCAGTTTCATACAACTTTTAGTTTTTGAGCTAGACAGTTCACATACATATCTGAACAGATCATATTGTTGAGAATACTTGGTGATGGAAGGCGCGGTTTGGTGTATCCGCCTGCTCTCAGACACACAATTCCATCTAGTTTCTTGTTTAAGCTGTTATAGTTCAATACTCTGTATCTTTGCTAATGCTGGTCCGATTTAGATTATTCTTTTTGGGTTTCTTAGAGAAAATGATTACCTTTTACTTATATATTTTTTTAAAAAATTACCTTTTATATAATTATACATAACTTTTTGAGTTATGCGCAAATAAAATTTTCCTTTCGTCATAACTTTTTCTCCTGCATTTTCTCAGTGATATACTACATAAATGAAAAGTTACTGGGCTTTGAGGAAAATACTTTAGGCAAGTTTCATCAAAATCGTTAGCGCCGTTTTCGAGAAAATTGTAAAAAAGTGTAAAATTGACGCTACAAAGTGGCACTTCCGCTGAATCGATTGCATTTTCTCGGAAATGTACTACATAAATGAAAACTTACAAGGCTTTGAGGAAATTTTTCACGATTTCAATACTTTCCCTTTCTATATATTTCATTTTTAGGTAAGTATAAATAACAATGTATTTTTTGAAAAACATCACATTTAACATTCTTATTATTTTACTTAGGATTTCCTACACTTTCGTAATTCACATTTAAGCCCTCTCCTAAAATGAGTTCCCTGATTTGTCTCTGGCTCCAACGCAACCAGAGGTCATATCCTCACTAACATATATTCTCCCGTCGCTCTCCCAGCACTGTTGCCTAGTAGTGAAATTCCTTTTTACCTTTTACCGAAGACGGATCACTTCGTCACGAACGGTCTGGTGAACGAAACGCACAGCGATCGAGGGTGGACGAGGATCCTATGGTCCATCGTTCAATTGTTCCATTTGGAGTAATTGTCAATGACTGCCTTTAGCATTGTTGTCGTGGTCATCTCGGAGAAGAATGAAGAAGAAGCAAAAGCGGATTTTTTTTTTTTTTTAATTTTAAATGATTTCCAACAAATAAAATTTGTAATATCTGATTTGAAGAAAATTCAAGAAAGAAAATAAGAGTACAAGATGAAAATATAAGTTATTTCTCTGTCATATCATAAATTGTCTCAATCCGTCTTTAGTAATACCCAGGAGTGTAAATTAGTATAAACGAGCTTGCACACTTAAAATAATATTCTAATAACAAATAGAATTAATATATCTTGAAATAGGTTGATAAGTAAGCTGTATATTTAAGCAGTTGACATCCGCATGATGATATAGAAGAATCAATCCCTAAGTATATTTAAGCGGCGTGGTTTGCAAATTAAGCATCTCTTCCCTTCCAAGTTTGCGACCTTATAAATAGATGAATCATAAATAACATGCTGAATGCTGGAGGCGTCCAAAGGATTGTACCAGTTTAATTTTGCTATTTAAATGAACCACTAATTTATTGTTTATATTGTACACAAACGTGATGGAGAACAAAATTTAAGAAACTGATGAATTAAATGTACTATACATAATGAGGCCGAACTAGACCCTAAAGTTTGAATTTTCTATTTCATTCACTCCCAAATACCATGGTATATAAATTTTCTTGTTTTTTTGTTTTTTAATTCAGGTTCGTTCCATGCGCGTAATTGTATTACATAATATAGTAATTAGCATAGTCTAATTTTCAGTCCAATCAGTACTTAGGGGGAATATTCATTCTGAAACGAAAGTTCGGGGATGGTTCCTACTGAATCGGCGATAGAAACTATTTTTTGTTAATATAACATCAGGAATGGATGAAAACTTACGGGAATAAAGTCCAGGAGAACTTTCACAAGTCAAATTACCTTTCAATAAGCACCCACGATTCTGATCTGTGTATTGAGGGCAGATCACCTTTCATTTCCGACGGGGTGGCGTAGGCTTGGAAGAGTCACTGACCTATTGGAAGAGTCAGGTAATTTTAATGTTTTGGATTTTGGTTTGCCAATCCCGTTATATATCGATATATTTATTTTTAGTCGTATTTTACCTGATAAAAATGTACTATTACAATGGGTCGAATGTGAGCGGTGATATATATATATATATATATATATATATATATATATATATATATATATATATATATATATCACCGCTCTATATATATATATATATATATATATATATATATATATATATATATATATATATATCTCCAAAACTATATATATTTATTATATACAACTATTACATTTGAGCATCTCCAGAGGCCGGCCCCCTTAAGGCCAAATGTGCTGAAAGTCGGTAAGTAGGACTTTCTTCCAGAAAGAAGGATTACATTAAAGAATGGGTGAATTCTAGTCAAAATTTCGGTATGTTTACCTGAAATTTCGGCGTTTTAAAGTTTTGCGCATCTCTACAGCTCCACCATATTAGTTTATAGGGCTGGAAATTTGTATGTGAATTGAGTTGATGTTAGGGAATTATCTTTTGGGGGTCTCAACTTGGTTTCACTACCCCGTTTTTATAATATTTTTATTTTAGTGAAAATACGATTTTAGTGACGGAGTTCTGCTCCTCACGTTTTTTTTTTTCACCCATCCACTTTAATATCAAATCAGAATTAAATTGCACGCACTTCAACCGATCAAATTTACATTATTCTTTCCAATTTTGACAAAATGGTTTTAGTTTTAAAATGTAAATGAAAAATAGTTTATTTCATTGCGCTTTAAAAATTACTGCTTTCAAATGTTGGCCGCTATTGACTACGCATTACCGAACATGTTGCCAGGAATTTTCAATCACTTTAAATCATTTCTGATGAAATAGTATTGATTTATTCTTGCTTGATCCTCTCCTTTAAATAGTCCAAAGCAAGAGGTCGGCGTTTAAACACCTTGTTCTTGGGATAACCCCAGAGAAAAAAAAAAAAATTAGGTGGAAATAAATCTGGAAGCCGCGCCGGCCACTCCCCATGTCATCCCTAAAAGAAACCAATCTGCCATTTTCCACAAAACTCCAAGTGAACATCGAGATGTGTGAGGCGCGACTTCATCGTGTTGGAACCAGACACCCTCTGCGTTGATTTCATCCAACTTAGGCCGTAAGCCTCCAGTATGTGCACGTGACGGTGGGAGTTCACGGTTACCGTTACATCCTCCTCCTCAATAAAATGTAGGCCGATAACACAGAAGGTATCAACAGCCTTCCACAGCGTCCTCCCGAAATGTGTCAATTATTCCACCAGAAATAAGAGTGATCGAAAATTTCGGAGAATGTTTTCTACAATGCGTAGTCAATAACGGCCTACATTAGGAATATATAATTTTTAAAGCACACTGAAATAAAACCGTTTTCAAAATATTTTATGAAAATAAAACCTTTTTTTTCTATAGACGGGTTTTTTTTTTTGTTTTTTTTACGGCTCTTTAAAATGTGTCAATTATATCTGCCCCACGTTTTATCTAAATATATATAAATTTCAAAAATTACCCGTAATTGATACTGAAAAAGTTGAATAGATAAATATATTCAATAAAATGTACGATTATATGTATATTTACGTGGCTTAAAAATATTATTACTAAATTATTAAAAATTATATTCCCAAACGATGTATGTTTAATAGCGTTCGACAAATAAATAAATAACAGATGTAGATAAAACCAAAAACTTAAGGAAAAAAAAACTGCCTGAATAAAGCGAACTTATTTTAATCAATTAAAATTATTCAATTTTGAAACTGACCTTGATAACTAATTTAAATAAAGAGTTCGTGAAAAGAATTTATGACAAGGAGAGAAAAAGGTCATTTTTTTATCTCGGTATGCTATCACTTAACCGAAATGATAACAGAATGAAAATTTGAAATTCACTCCAATAAGTTATCAAGAATAAGTTACTAATGCAATGGACATATAATGGAGATGTTTTTTCAAATATTTATGTGTTCCTCTTGATTTAGACAAAATGCAACAAAACATAGCATGACTAAATATTGCTTAATAATGAACATGGCAAAATACTTTAGGATAACGAAAGATCCTTAAAATTAGAAACGACTACGATAGAACGAAATTTAAAAAAAAAATGGACTCATGAGACGCTAAATGGTGTAAATTACTGATTGTGAGTTTAAAAAATACGTGACAGATTTACTTTCTCCATCTATTTTTTTATATTTTTCTCCATTTTTTTTTCAAATTTCTCCATCTAACTTTTTTATATTTTTAAAACTTATATATTTTTAAATGGTTCAGAATCACTAAAGTATATGACATAGCCCAAACATATAATAGTGTAATCAACTACATTACATCGCTTACTGCGCGATGACTTATGTCAATTAGTACGAAATTGTACAATGCATACTGTAGCATAGGTATTTCCACACCGATAAATAATCTTTGTTTCATTACCTCAGCTATGATAGCGTGTTACATTAATATATCTCAAGTCTCTTGGCAATTAAAGTTATTATAGTTATAGCTAAATCGTTACAGCACCATTGAAATGAGCTGTCATGTCGCGACATGTTACGGATTACTGAGGAGGGCTCAGTAATAATATATTACTAATGAGCACATGAAAACCTTTAAAATATTTCTTTTGCGTGCTAGCTTAGCAATAAAATCTGAAATTTTATCGGTTTATTTAAAATTTATTTAACAATAAATAGCGGGGGATACGTAAATAAATAAAAATAACTTGAGTCTAAAATAATTAAAATTAATGAAATAAAGGCGGAAACGCTTGTTAATCCTCAGTCACAAAACTAATCATTTAGCGCCTTCTGTACAGAAACCAATAAATTATGTAGATGCAATCAAGGAGAAGTTGGTTGTAGTCAGGGGTAAGGGGGAGGGAGAGGGGGGTATAAAGTCTATCTATAAAGTTTTGAGGGACTTTTGATATTTTGCATTTCCACATTCCTGAGGGTGTTAAACACATATTTGAGGTTTACTACCTCATTTTTTCTTTCTGAATTTAAAAAAAAAATCTTTACCCCCTATAGCCTGAAAACCAGCCCAATGGGGACCAATATGGGACCTCGGTGGAAGGTTTAGGAGAAGTTCTAAAAATTTGCTCATTTATGTTTTTTTGGGGTGCTGATTAAGAATTTCAACTTTTCCACCACAAATTTTCAGTGGTTCATCGCTGGAAGTCCGCCGACCAAGGATGGGCTGCGAGAGTTTCGGATTGTCCGCAGGGTCTTTGGTCCACAGACATCTTCGGATTGGAAAAAACTGAAGTAAATACACTTGTACCTTTAGGCATAACAGAATCATAGCATCTAGGAAAATAGTTACCTTGATCACCTAAAGACCGGATTTTCATGCAATAAAACAGAAAAACGTACGGTGAAATACCCAAAATCATGAATTAAGAACCAAAAATGTGTATAACACCTTAAACATGCATAAATCATCCTTTTTGTTTAATTTACAATATTAACTTATCTAGTGTTATCTAGCTACCTTGTTAGAGTTATACAGTCTCTGAATTAAAAATACGTAGAACAAAATGGGGGTCGTAATCTGTTATCAACGTCCAAATGGTTTGCTAATTATCCTTAAAATATTATTACTATTAATACGGATAACGTATAGTAACGTTAATAAAATCTAAATCTATTACGAATATAAATTACGATTAAACTAAATTTGCATTAAGCATTAACATACTCTAAATAAAATAATAGATGTAATAAGTTGAAAAAAAATAATGATTATATAATTAAAAACAATAAAGATTCACATTGGAGTAAGTTTTGTTGACCGTAGATGTAAGTAAAAAAGAAGTTGGTCGGGGGGTATTGAAAAACACAAAAATAAGTCTCACTTATTTTCTTTTGTGCTCAAGTTTCAGGCCTAAATTTGAGGTCATTATCAGAATAGAGAGGCGTAGAGTCGAGTGCCAATACGTATACGGATACGTAACATGGAAAATTTGGTTCAAACATTCAATTTTATGCTATTAAAATCTAAATCATCTAATTTAGCCACAAAAGTGCAAAATATGCATTTTTATGAACATAAATAGAAATTTTGCAATTTAAAGCAAAAGGTACAATTTTGTGTAATATTAAATTTTACTAAATCATTCTATAAATCGTCAATCGGATTGATAATCATTTTTAAATTGTATTCGGATGCGCAATAACATGAAAATTCGGTCTCCTGTTATCACTATGTCATATAAATGAATCAGTTATTCTTTAATAAAATAATGTTTAACGATTGAAATTTATAGCAGTTCACTTATTAATTATCTCTTCTCCCTTACATCTTTGACGATAAGATGTACAGTCAGCGAGGAACAACTGTACCTGCCAGCACTTGACGTCTTGACGTTATCAACTGCCCTGATGAAGACCTACAACTTAGGCCGAAACGTTGGTACAAAGTAAAAAAAAATATGACTCACTTCTTCTCATACTTCTTCATTGTTGCACTCTCTCCTTCTTCCCTCACCCCTCCACCGATCAACTTTTCCTCACATATATCTACGGTCAACTACATCCACATCAATATAATTTTGAAAATTAACATCAAGTTCTTTGTAAATCATAGAGATATAAATTTTGTCTTTATCAATACGTTATAATTTAAAATAACTCCCTTAGCAGTCATGCACCCTTAACAAATAGAAGTAGTTAAAAATGGATTTCCATCTATTGACCAAAAATAATTGTTGGCTCTTAATGATATACCCGTCAGTGATATGATTTATGTTATTATTTATGTATGTTATTATTTTGTACTATTTCAACCAAGCTTGTCAGTTCAGTTTTGCTTAATTTTAAAGATGTGACAACCGATTAAAAACTCAATGGCAACATGATCAGAAGGAGGAAAGAAGACTATATAAAATAATCATTTATGCTATTCCATCATTAGTATAAGTGCACTGACACCTATATCCGATAGGATGGAATTCTTACCGCGATTCTAAAAAAAAAAATAGAACCGCTATCCTAAACTAGTGCTCATGGACTGAAAATTAACTGTCTTTTTTTTTCTTTTTTTTTTCTCTTAAGACTTCCATTGTCCTATAAAGCCTGTAGTATTATCATGTGAGTTTATGGAGGGTAATGTAGTTGGTTTTTAGAATTCTATTCCACTTTCTTCTATGAACCGAAATAAAGATTGTATCATGTTCCCATCCAGGTTTGCAACTTTTTGGAGAAATGTATTGTGGTTTTGTGTATCAGGGTATTTTATCCGATAACTGTGGTATTTGCTGCATTTAACGATAACATGTATCGGGTCTTCGATGGTGTTACATTTGGAGTATTTGTCATTCTTATTAACTTTAATTAGTGTTAATCCGCGATTCGTTCGGCCATGGTTGATTCTTAGTCTAGTCAATAATGATATTTCTTTTCTGTTCAGCATAGTGCTGATATGGGAGAACCATGGTCGAAGATTGACATTAGGGTGGATAATATAATGATCCTTGCCTTTCGATCTTGATTCCCAGGTATATCTTTCTTGCCATTCGATAATATGTTGTTTTTTAACCCACAGGACAAGTTCATGTAGAGGTAGCTTAGCGTTTTTTGCACTTTCTGTTCCCAACTTTGCCAGCTTGTCAGCCCGTTCATTCCAACATGCCCTGGTACCCATTGGACCTTGAATCAGTTATTTGTGGCGCAATGGACCTCCTGTATTATGTTGTTGATTAAATATGATGGGATTTGTTGTCTGTGGATATTTTGGAGAGAGTTACATACAGATGCAGAATCTGTTAAAATGACTACTTTTGTATTTTTGTACAGTCTATTGGCTAATTTAAAAGCCTCGGTGACAGCGTATAATTCAGCACTATAAATAATAAATTTTGTCGGGAGATTCATAGATGTTTCTTGTTTAGAATGGGCATCTTATATCCCTACTGCAACCTTGTTTTTATCTTTAGACGCGTCAGTATATATTTTATGATGATGTTTGAACTTTTCTGACAAAGTTTCTATGGTTTTCTGTCTTAGAACTGTTGATGGGTAGTGTGGTTTGGGCAAGTCTGTTTGATGTAGTTTGGAATTGGTTTTAATAACGATTTGTGACTTTGGAATGGGAATGCATAGGTCGAGTGGTCCGGCAGAGGTAGCAAGTGAGTTAAATGAGTTTCTCATTTGTTGAACTATCATTCCTACTTTTGGGATGTATAGGGTGCCCTTCCGGATAGATTCATGTAGAGGATGGGTACTGTTAGATGCTACTTTTAGAAGAAATTTTTTTGTTATCCACTCCCTTCACAAATAAAGAGGCATTTCACCTGATTCGGCTTGCAGAGCATTTACAGGGCTTGTGCGAAACGCTCCTAAACATATCCTTAGAGCATTATTTTGTATTGCATCTAGTTTTTTAATTAGTGGAGAGTTAGACTCATTGCATATTATGGATGCGTAGTCCATTATTGATCTGACCATAGTTTTATAAATGGTAAGTAAATTGTGGGGGTGTGCTCCCCAGGTAACTCCTGCTATTGATTTTATTATGTTTAAGCTATTGGCTGCTTTGTTGTATGTGTTTTGTATGTGTGTTTTAAACGAAAGTTTCGTGTCAAGATATACTCCTAAGAATTTTACAGTATTGGTGACTTCTATTACTCCTCTGTTTGTGGGAATGATTAATTGCGTTAGGTTTAGTTTTCTTTTTTTTTTTAAAGGGAAAGAAGCTTTTCTTCTAATGTATTAAATCCTTTTTCCAGTATATGACATCCTTCAGATATATTTGAACAAGTTGTATAAAGTATTAAATCGCCAGCATACTGTAGAATTTTGCATTTATCAGGGGGGAACTTCGTTATCATGTGTGTGTAAATATTGAATAAAATGGGACACAAAGGATCTCCCTGGGGCAAGCCTGTCTGTGAATGAACTTTGACCTCTCCCTCGGATGTTCGTAAGTAGTATGTTCTAAATGATAGGTAATTAAAAATCCACTTTATCATTACTACCTGCAGATCAATATCTATCAAGATTTCTTTTAACTTTGTTATGTTAACTTTGTTATAAGCATCTTGGAGGTCCAGGGAAATCGCTAGGAGAATATTTTTGCTATTATATGTTTTGTATATTTCATTTATAAAAAACATGATGCTGTCGGACGTTGAACGGTTTTTTTGAAAGCCAAAACTGTTCTGACTTAGTATATGATTATTTTCAAGAAACCACTCTAGTCTATGTTTAACCATAATGTTAAATGTCTTAGCTAAGCAGGAGATGAGGGCGATGGGTCTCGAGCTGGATAGAAGGGAAAGGTCTCTGCCAGGTTTGAGAATAGGAATTATTAGAACCTGTCTCTAATCAGGAGGGACATTTGATGTTTCCCAAATATCATTGAATGCTCTGAGTAGCTTAAGCTGCAGAAATCTAGGTAGAAGAGCTATCATCTCATAATTGATTTCATCTAGACCAGGGGCCGTGAATTTTTGCCTTGTAGACCGGAATCCAGCTCTGATTCATTAAATTTACAAGCAACTGGATGAGCTGAGGATGTATTCATTTTTAGGTAGATCTATGTTTGCCAGTATGTGTGGTGGCATAGGCATCGAGTTATCTCCATTCTGCTTGAGGAAGTCTTCAGCTTTGGCTTTACATGAGGTAATAGAGTTTGTCGATGAGGAATACTTTTTAGCTTGAAAACATCGACCTTTGTTCCACATCGATCGATAGTCGCCAGGATCGATTTTGCCAGCAGAATTTGGACTCAGCGTTAAAATCCCCTCCTATAATTACAGAGCAGTTTCTTAGCTTTTCAGGAATCGAGAAAATTTCTGCAAAGTGGGAGATGTTTGGTCTGGCAGAGGCAGGAATATATACAGAAATGAAGCAGATTTTCGGGTCTAAGTTTGTTGATTGGATAGCAAGTACTTCTATAGGGCCTGTGTTGTCTATTGTGATTTTTTCGTATTCGATTGAGTTGTGAATGATAATTCCTACACCACCATAATTATCTTTCCTATACTTTTTTATTATTGAGTAATTTTTAGATTCATATTTATTTGTTTTGTTGAACCACGTTTCCTGAAGAAGAGCTTTATATTCATATAGTTTATATTCATGTAATTGATAAGTTCTTGAAATTTATTATTAATACTCCGGCAGTTAAATTGGATGATTTTGAATTGTTGACACGTTTGAAAAGTTTTGGTCTTGACATAGTAGAATTTTGTTGTGATATAGATTTATATATATTAAATTTTGAAATATTAAGTGTAAACTAGTGAATGCCTAATTTTTATGATTTGTTTGTTGTCTTGAAAAAAAAATTTAAAATGATTGACCGATTATATTGACAGTTTCCTTTTCATCTGATGAGTTCCTTATTTTCAAAATTAAAGAATTGAGGAACTGTATATATTTTGAATCTGGTGTGCTTTTGTGTGGGTTACTACAAGTGAAACTTTTTGGAATGGTATGAATTGGATGAGATGCCTCAGAGATGGGAGGAGGGGGTAAGTCCCAGAAGTGGGCAGAGGATAATCCAGTACGCGGTCTTTTAATTGATCTATCTCTGTGATATTGAGCTGAGAAATTTGTTAAAGTTCGAGTCTGATTGATATTTTGTACGTTGTAAGGAATTTTTGACTCTGTATGGGGTAATTCCGGGAAATCGAGAAGGGAGAACCTGTTAAAAGTGGCTATTGGCTGCATTAGCTTAGCCGCTTCTTTGTAATTAATGGGCTGTTTACTACTTGGACTATTAATGGACTATTACTTGTTTAATCTCTTCTTGACGTTTTCTTTCTGAACAGGCTTTATCTGTTGGCTGAAGTTTGCAGTGTATGCAAACTTGTCAAGGGCCATGCTTCGGGAGCCGTTTACGCGATTCCACCAGCACTATTATTTTAAAATAGTGCTAATTAGAAATTAAGTAAGAAAAGAAAAGAAAATCAATGAAAAGGTGATAATTAATACAAATTAACAGCAAACGCAAATATGCCAGCTGAGTAAAATAATGGTTAGTAATAATATTGGACAGGACTGGCCTGATAATCCCAGCGAGCTGTAGAGGATTAAGAGATGTGCACTCGACCACTTTCAACTCACTACTGTGAAACTCTTGGGGAATAAAAAGTCTTGGGGAATAACAAAATAATAAAATTGTGAAGGCCACTGATATCGCTTTTGTGGTTGACAGGCGCTGTAGTTGAAGCTGAAAATTCGACCATTTGAAATGGCCTGGTTCTATCACTTCATTCGTTTCGTGTAAATTGATGTTAAAATTTCATTAACTCATTATGCAGTTATCTCCTCCACCTGCAGTTATGATTTTTTGATATAATACTCGTCAATGCTTGCCACAATTAACTGAATAGAACATTTACAAAAACAATCTAATAAAATTACAACATCGTTGTGTTAAACTTCACCCCACCTCTTTCTTTGTTAAACTGCTGCTGCAAACTACAATTATGCGTTCTTCTAATTCGGTTATTTCTCTATATATTGCTGCACGAGTGCGTTCTACTTGTAGCAGAAGCCAGTTAGGACCTTATCCTACTAACAATTGATTTTCTTAAAGTTTGTCAGTTGGAACCTTTTCATTCCAAAGGGTCGAGCTGTTGCGGCCAGCGGAACAACTGAGAATTTTTTTTTTTTATTTAAAAAAGTTTGCTTTTGTTTTTTCAGTGAAGATATAAATAATAATACCATAAATGTACTTATATACAATTTATAATTAATATGCGAATAATGCTTCCTTATTTATTCATTGTTTTTTCATACAAATATTTTCAACATTTCCAGATGTTTTTTCACTCATATTCAGTTTCTTCCCACTATATTTATAAAAGTAATAAAAATTTTTACTGGTTAATTCATTAATTGTCATAGTCTTCTTGCTCATTAATATCTTATTTATAAAAATAGGAAAATAATTTTGTAATTTATAAAAATTTCCGTAATGAGGACTATTTGAGCCATATTTATTATTCCATATTCTGATTCATGTTATGCAACACTGAAAAGTGTAACTTCCTTATCTCAATATTCATTATTCTCAACTTAATTATATAGTTTGTGTTTACATTATGAGTTACGCTTATGTTTGTAATTGCGTGTATGTTTGAAGTGAATAAAAGCCTTTCTTAAGATTCTAATCTTGCTTTATTCAATTACTTTCATGATCACAACAATTTTATTCACTTTAACCTAAACGCTTCGAAAATTAAGATGGATAAATTTCTCAGACCGCATAATAAATTAAAGTTATTCACAAATTATTATTTCCTGTTTTTATTTTTATAAATTTTTTAGCATATTAATGTAAGATAATTTTATAAGATATTTTGCTTGTTATCGACCGGAATTAAGATTCCCTCACTTTCTACTCGCTCGTTTTTCCTTGTAAATAACTATTTTTTTATAAATTAAGAATATTTATTTATGTATTGCCAGAAATGCAAATAAGATATACTTTTAATTTATCTATTATATCTAGTCTTTAAGAACTTTTTTTAATATCAAATATTAGTGAACTTATAATTTCCTATAATTTTTTATTAGTCCATACAAGTGTAATAAGGAAGAGGAAGAAGCATGCTTACTAAAGTTCCGATTTAATAACAAGGCAGGATCTATCGGAGCCTGTGTCAATGTTAAAACCGACTATTTTTGTTATAAGGACCTCTCGAAGGACCTCTATCCTCGCCAAAAATAATATTATTTGTAGAGCGTTACAATATATGTATACATTTAACCCTACTCCTCCCGCGATTCCTAATAGGCTTTCTGTGCCTAATGTCTTCAACGGGTATGAACTCGGAGATAGTTAAAAACAGTGGCTTTTCGTAGCGGGGCCCTCATCACATAATGTTTACGAATTAATTTGTGATATAGGTACATTTAAAGTTTAATTCTATCTATATACAATACAAAAGAAAAATTAAATTTGCAAGGCATTTACTTGCTACTACAAGACAAAAAGAATTTTGCGTGTTCTTTCGATCCTACAAATTAAGTTTACTAAACAAGTTCCAAAATATGTATATCTTTAATAAACTCTTTTTTAAAATATTACAAGAAGGTTAACTTAAGAACAAAACATATGTGTTAACGAAAAAATAATAATACATTTATTTAACAGTAGGAGGTTACTTGATTGTTAGCCACTGCTTATAAACCATAATCAAATTAGCATAAATGAATATAACAAAAATAAACAAACGCAATAATATGAATTTAGCTAAAATACAATGAAATGCAATGCAAACATAAAATAAGCACAAAGAAAGTGGACCCAGTGGCCAAAGCAATTTAAAACGCGTGAGTGTTTCCATCTATCGGTGTCCAGCGCAACCACTCCGCTATAAGGAGAGTATTGATCAGTTCGTAAATTTAAAGCTTTACAGCTTCTCAGCAAAGATGAATATGTTCGTGACGCATTTATAAATGGATTGCTATCCAGTTAAATTCGTCAACGCCTTCTAGAGAATAAAACTTTAAGTCTGAAGGAGGTTGTAGTTCAAGCTCTAACCTTAGAAATGGCTCACTTACAATCTGAACAATACCAGAGAATATATTCTACTGTAAGCTGCGCATCTTCCGGCAGTGTCTGTCCAGATGAAAATCTCGGATTAACCCTAACCGTCTTTTCTGCAAAGGGGAAACAAGGAAAGGGGTTAATTGCTTTTTTTGTGGTCATGACTGCCATCCTCGTTCATTGTGCCCTGCGAAAGACGCTGAATGCAGAAACTGTAATACAAAAGGCCACTACGCCTCCGTGAGTAGGAAGAAGAATCGTGTGAATAGTACAATGGGATCAGTGGCAGCTGGCATCGTCTTGGCAACCATAACCGAAGGCCACTTGAACAATCTAGCTAAAACTGTGGTAATCGCTAGGATGAACATCAATCTGTTCAGTGTTTGATAGATACTGGCAGCTCTAATAGCTTTGTTAATCTGTACATTGTTAAGCATTACAACTTACGATTCTATAATGAAAATGGAAGTGTTTCAATGGCGACGACATCCCTTTCTTCCTAGGTATGTGGATATGTACTTGTTAATCTTGAACATCAAGGTCGTAACTATACTAAATTTAAACTTTCTATACTTAAGGAGCTCTGTTGTGTCGTACTACTCGGCCACGATTTTCTTAAGAAGCACTCTGAAATACAATTAAATTTTGGTCGAAAAAAAAATACAGTAGAGTATTCAAACATTTATTCGACACGAAATTGAACAACTTCTCTCCGATGACATTATCGAGGAAAGAAATTCTCCATGGCGAGCCCAGGTTTTGCTTATACAGAATAAAAAACATAAAAGAAGACTTGTCATCGATTATTCTCTAACTATAAACAAATTTACGTCATTAGATGCCTACCCGTTACCAAACTTAAATGAGTTAGTAAGAACTGTTGCAAAGTATAGCATTTTTAGTACAGTAGATCTTAGGAATGCTTACCATCAAGTCCCCATTGTTGATGAAGAGAAAATCTACACTTTTTTTGAAGCTCAGGGACGACTGTATCGGTTAGTGTAGCGTGTTTTCAACGAGTTATTGGCAGAATTATTTCAGATGAAAACCAAACAGGAGTCTTACCGTATTTCGATGACATTACTGTCTGTGGCAAGGACAAGGCTGAACACATCTTAGCGTTTCATGTCAGCTGTAAAGAAATACGGTTTACAAATAAATTCCGATAAAAGTAAATTTTCTATAAGCCTTCTTGGGCATGTCATATCGCAAAGCTCGATATGTTCTGACACTGATAGATTGAAACTCTCACTTGAACTTCCTCTACCTTATGCTTCTTCTTTGAAATGTACCCTCGGACATTTTGCACATTACTCCAAATGGGTTCCCTGTTTTTCTGAGAAAATAAGTAACTTGACAGGATCTGCCACTTTCCCTTTAGGTCCTCGAGCTGTTCAAGATTTCGAAATGTTGAAAAAAGATATTGCTAATTCAGTAGTCACTACAACAACTGGGAGCTCCCATCTAGTTGTGGAAAGCGATGCGTCTGACGTTGCTATTGCTGCCGCATTAAGTCAGGAAGAGATACCTGTACCATTCTTTTCTCGTACTTCATCAAAAATAGAAAGATCTCAATCTGCAATAGAGAAAGAGGCAGCAACCATCGTTGATTCACTAAAGAAATGTAAGAGATATCTTATCGGAAAACATTTTCAACTTGTAACTGATCAAGAGGCTTTTTTTTTTATTTTTAACAAGAAGTTTAATAAAAAATGATAAAATCTTGAGATGGCGTTTAGAATTAGCCCCATTCCAGTTTGATATTGTTTATCGTCCAGAAAAAGAAAATCAAAAGACAGACACCCTCTCAAGAATTTGCTGTGCAACATACTCCAATAAACTATTTGAGCACCTTAAGTTATTGTGTCACCCAGGCGTGACCAGGATGTTTCACTGGATAAAAGTCAAAAACTTAGCTTACTCACTTGAGGATGCTTGTCCTGCATGCGCTGAAGTCAAGCCAAGATTTTTGAAAAATCAAGTAGCTCTAATTAAAGCGGCAGCTCCGTTCGAACGTTTAAGTATTGACATTAAGGGACCCATACCCTCTAAAACTAGTCGCTATATGTTAACAATCTTGGATGAATATTCTCGTTTTCCATTCGTTTTTCCCAGACCTGATGTTTCATCTGTGACTGTAATACAATGTCTTTCCCAGCTGTTTTCAATATTCGGGATGCCAGCGTTCATACATTCACATAGAGGGTCATATATTCTACCTCAAGAGTTTGTGACGTTCTTGCATTCTAATGGTGTGACCGTCAGTAGAACCATTAAGGAGTGTAAGGATTGTAAGGACAATCCTCGAGGGAATGGCCAGGTGGAACGTTACAATGGTACTATTTGGAAAACGGTATTATTGGCTGTGAAATCTCTCGATCTCAAAACAGAAGATTGGGAGAAGGTTCTTTCCCAGGCGCTCCATTATTTGCGTTCCTTATTCTGCACTGCTACTAACTATACACCACATGAAGTTTTTTAACTGCCCTCGTCGGACTGCAAACAGAGATTCCATCCCTTCATGGCTCATACCTAACACAACGGTCTTAGTTGAAAGAAATGTTCGCAACAGCAAATATGAAGACTTAGTCGAAGAAGCGGAGCTCTTAGAAGTAAATGCTCAGTATGCTTTCATTAGACGTAAAGACGGTTCAAAGTCAACTGTTACGACATTTATCACCAAGAGATGATATCCATCTGATGCAACAGCCCACTACCAATACAGCTACTGATGAGTGACTGCAACTTGTACAGCAATCTAAGGTTATTGATGAAAACAACAATAATTCGAATTTGGAAGTGAATAAAGATAAAATGGTTGAGGATGGACCAACAAACAGGCAAGAAGACGATGCTTAATGAGAGAACTCTAGGTAAGCCTTTGTCTCCAGATAAGCAAAGGCCTCGGAGGACCATAAAGGCACCTTCCTACCTAACAGAATTTGTATTAAATAAATAAAATAAAGAGAGGGAAAATGTTATGTAACACTGAAAAGAGTAACCTCCTTATCTCAATATTCATTATTCTCAACTTGGTTCTTAATTATGTAGTTTGTGTTTACATTATGAGTTACGCATATACTTGCAATTACGTGTATGTTTTAAGAGAATAAAAGCCTTTCTTAAGGTTCTAATCTTGCTTTATTCGAATAATTTCATGATCATAACAATTCACTATCGCATAATAGGCACTGCAGTTAAAGCTAATAGTTGTTGCGGCTAGATAAAATGTATCTATTTTTATTTTATTCTTTATTGTGAACAGTAAGAGTTTATTAAGGTGGCAAAACTTTCATAATTACTATGTATTTTTAAGACTTCTAGCACAGGTCAAGGCCAGAGTGAGGACTAAGAGTCGTCAATATTTGGTGCTTACGTCCTTCATAGTCGATTTTTCGACCATTTCCAAATTCTTTTTTCAAAATATCATTTACAATACCATGATACAACGAAACCTAAATTTTGAATATATTATGGGATGTAAACACCACCTCTATCGATTTCCACTCACGATATATCGAAAAACAAATTGAAAATGGTCTAAAAATCTACTATTGATGACATATGCACCAAATACTAACGACAATCAGTCGTCACTCTGGCCCTGACCAGGATCAGAACCCTAAAAAATATATTGTATTCATAAAGGTTTTGCTACCTTCATAAACTCCTGTGTAGACGATAAAGAACAAAATAAAAATTAAAACAAATTGTTTCCTGTGTTTCCGTTTGCTATCAATATCATCCGATTCAGTTTTCTAAATGGCGATTTCGCCTTTTTAAAAAAACGACGCCGATATATCCCTAAAAGTACGCCCATTTTGCTACTTGTCATATTTTTTGCTTTATTTATATTTATTTCTAAGAAAGTGATTATTTGTTTTCGGAATTTGTTTTTCTCAGAAGGAGGAGGAGGAGGGTTTGCGTTGTTTTATTTCTTATAAAAATGCCAAATTGGATATGAATATGGCTAAGGTTTTCCTGCTTGTCACATGTTTATTTTTTGTTAACAAGTTCGAAGGTTATTATTTCTCCCAAGCCAGTTGATAATTACAGGTCTGCGAGATACCCTGATGTTCGGCTCTTCCCCTGCGGCGGCGAAGCCTTCCAGGACCGAGGAGTGGGGAGTATATTAAAGAGGGGTGTAGGGCGGAGGGCAGGTCAGTTACGCGATCATGTCCGTCCTGTACGCTCTTATCTTCTGCTTATCTGTTGTTGCCGCCGAAGAGGTAAGACTATAACTTTATTTTTATTTTTTATGCTATTAATATTTTAATATGTTCTTCCCTAGCTATGCAATTAATTATCAATCATTGATTTTCTAATAATTATTTTTTATGCTGACCAGCAAAGTGTTAGTGTTTTAACATATAATCTTTTGACTGTAATCGATTTGCATCCAACTGCAATCGAAGATGTTGTCAAAGTTAACCTTTTATTTACTTTTTTTAAAATATTTTTAATCAGTGTGTTCCCGATAATTATATCCGCTTCGGAATGCCTGTTTCTATTTTTTTCGAGTATTGATTCTCATAATAAACAACATTGGATTTTTTTTTTTCTGATTTAAGAGAAAATATATCTAGTAAATTACTGTTATTATTAAATATTTAAACATTACTAAGTGTTTAAACACTAACTATTTGCTTTTATTACACCTTTATTATAAAAAATATACTTACAAATTCATAGCGCAGAGAGATAAATAAATAAGTGATTCAGAAGTATATCGTATATCTGTCGAATAAAATAAATAAATGTCTGTATTCTTAACATCTCAATATTAATTTATTTGAAATCTAAAAGACATCAATAGACGTTTGGAAAAATAATAATAATTAATGAATAAAGGAACTCCTTACATTTTACCTACTTAGTTAAATACATAATTATATAGTATAATTCTGGCTTACGTTAGTTATTGTCGTTTTCTCTATTTATGTGTTCATTATTCATTGTCTATTTTTCAATTAATTTTCTATTTTTTATATTTTGATGTATTCAGAAATAATAAACCAAAGTTAGTAATATTTAATATATCTAAACATTCACAGTTTCCTCATTCTCACATATACATGTTTCAAATAATATGAAACAGTTAAAAAAGTTAATTCTAGTGTATGCAATAATAGTCTCCACTTTAAGCTAGCAAAATAAATTGGAAATACCAACTTAGGAAACTCAAGGAAGGCAATGAAAATCTTCCAATAAGCTACTTTCACAATCAATTAAGGGCAGAAACGTTTTAAGTTTGATTTAAAAAAAAAAAATTTGTTCCTTACGTCAATAATAATAATAATCATAAAATGCTTAGCGAACCCAAAGATTCGAATCCCATACTACCAATCCATGAGCTAATTTAGCTATTAAAATCTGCCAACTACGATCAGTAATTTGGCAATTAAATTAGTTATTGCGCAATATCAAATAACATGGCTCATTCACTGGAATATTTATTCATTTATTCCCTCTTAATGTAAGTTTATTTTCTCCAGATTGGATCCTTAAAGAAATCGTAAATCGCTATTAAATTAAAATTATGAATATATTTTATTATGATATGAATCCTTTCATGAAGTATTTAACAATAAAATACGCAAAATTTTTATCTATATTAAAACATATCCGAGGATATGGGAATCTTAGTTGTAAAAAAAGACATTGAGGTGATTTTTAGGAGAATTCAATGTTGTCATGTTGTTACGCAACAGAGCAATTCTCGTAGCGCCCTATCTCAACTTGTTATTTCAAAAAATATCTTTCTATAATAAACAATACGAGTTATTTAGGCTGTTAATATTTACACGTGATACTCCTAAAAAAAAAATGGAGAGCCCCAAAAGGCACTTCTCTAACAATAGCTCAATTCAAGTACGCGAAAAACAGGTTAACATACCGAAATTTTGGCTGAAATTTACCTCCAATTTTATGGTATTGTTCCACCTAGAAAACCGAATTCATCTCATTTGATCCAAAGAGGGTCGCTAGAAGTGCCCAAGTGTATAGAGGTGAAAAAAAAGAAGAAAAAAATATATACACATACATATATATAAATATATATACATATAAAACATCTCCGAAATCCCCATGATCGTGTTCTAGGGTTTATTAAACCCTCCTAGGATTCTATATTATAATAAATCTATTATTTTCGGCGAAAATGGGGCTTTAGGATATTTAAGAGGAAAGGGATCTTTAGTGTTTAGAGCTGGGAAAGTTTGTGGTGAGATCTGAATGCAATTTGTTGATTGGGAATTGAGGAAGGTAAGGATTTTTTAATGTTATCAGAAAAGGAGGGAATATACGGTAGGGATCTACATAAGAGAATGGAGGGGGAAGGAAGGGGAGATTGTGGGGAAATAGTGGAGGGAACTAATTAGTTAAAAGAATCTGTTTTATACGACGTATGTTCGTTTCATAGAGATGTTAATCGGAGAGGGAAAGATATCGGTGTTTGAAAGATCAAACATCAGATGTCCACCAACACTGGTGATTGAGGTTTTTTGCTGTGCTAATTTTTTGATAGTGTGGATGTTGGGAATGGTAGTATAGTAGTCTGCCGAAGTAATTAGGTTTTATGTACCAGTCTGTGGTTAAGGTGTTGTTAGGATTTCTTATAATGAGGAGGTCAAGAAAAGTATGGGAATTGAAACGAAGGCGATAGTGGTAGGAGTTGAAGGCCAAAAAACATTACAGGTTACAAAATATAGTCAATTTACTCTTGTTTTATTCAGTACAGGTTAATGATGCTAAATAATATGTATGGTTTTCATACTATGTGAGAAAAAAAAAAGATGAAATTTTTGGGTATTTTTGCATTTTGTTATATATTCACGGCAATAATGTGAGGTAAAAACGTTTAAATTCATAATCAGCATCCCAAAAAACATATATGAGCAAATTTTCGCAACTTCTCTAAAACTTTCCACCAAACTCCTTTCTGATCCCCAGTTGACTGGGACTATAGCTCTTTTTCATGACTCACAAATCAGCGACAAGTGATATGGTGGCTAATATTTTCAATCTCAAAAATTATCACCAAATTTTCCACGGATATCTAATAACGATACCAGATTATTTATATTTCACTTATGAGCATGATACCCCTCCAATCCAAATATTCTCTATCTACTCAGAAGCATTCTATTTACTATTCTATTTTCTATTGCTATTATATATACACATAACATATACATATTTCAGACATGTATTCAAGTTCTAAGCGCAATATTGCTACATAATAATTACTGCTTTAGATAATAGAATGTTTCATGTGGAAGTTTCTTAGGGATGATAATAATTTATCAATGTATTTCTGGGCTAAACAAAAATTACTAAATATAAATTAAAGATGACATTGCCGTAGTGATTTTTTACTAATGTTGCAATTTTTATTCGTATTAGACTAACTAAGATATTATCAATAAATCGAAAATAAATGAATTATTATTTATGATTTTTCACAAAATCATGTTTTGAATTTGCTAACGCTGTTCCTAAGTGTGATTTATATTTAAGTAACTTGTCCATGAGTAATAATTTTTTTTATTTCATTAAATTAAACTTCCTACTACAATACCATGAAACTAATATTATATATCTCCATTAAGAATTCCTAATAAATTAAGGATTTCCACTAATTAAAAAAAAGGATTCGATAAGTACTATATTCGATACATGATGTGATCATTTATAAATATACTCATATAAATGAGTGCAGAAAGTACTTAGTTATTGCTGTGTATGATTTTGAGTACCTACTTCTGTACTAACGAAAAACACGTTTAATCAGTAATTTTGAGTATATTAACTTGTATGTACTCAAAATTCTTGTCAAAAGTAAACAATACTCAACTCCTGAAAAGTACTCAAACGTGAAATATAGGCATATGGGAAACTCAGGCGAGCGAGTTGTGTACATACTAAAGTATCTAACCTTAAGTATTTGTTGGTATCACTTCTTCCTCATAATCTTGATTTCAATTTTTATTCTGGACCACTATTAATTTATTTAAATTGCTACTCAGGTATCTTACTACGTATCGTTTTTATAAAGATAAGTAATGATAATTAATAGGAAAACGGCTTTCTCAACATTCATCTAATTCTCAGCTGATATCTATTAGTAAATCAATTATTTTCTCTTAGTGGGGTTTCACGTAGACAGCTGATGAGCTTTAATAATTGCGATTTATTAATACGATTTAAGTATACATTTATAAATAAATAAATGAAAAAAAAGTTTACTTTTCAGAGCCTTTAGGTCTTTGACCGCTTCAATCAGCCTGGCCCACTGCATTCCATCTTGGGCTATTGTTTACCAATCCGCTCCATATAGTGATTTGGCATCTTTGTTTATTCTGTTTACGTTTTAGGTTTCTTATATGATATCTTACCAACTACTGTTGACATTTGGTTGTAGATATGTTGTAGATTGCAGATTTACTGTGTTAATCCTGCAGATGTAACGAGTAACTTTTTATAAAGTTGTCTCTTTCTACATTTTGCCAATTATAGTTATTTTTCGAATTTCATTTTAACCAAAAATATTTTACAGAAATAAAAAAAATTTAGCGTGAAGTGAAGGAAAAATCATAATTTTTCCCAGTTTTGGGAATATAGACTTAACAACAAATAAAATATAAAAATAATGTGAACGCTCATAAAAAATGTCTGTATTAAAATTAATTTCCAAAAAAAAATTAATCTTTAACTATCTAAAAGTAATTTTTTAACCTTAATAGGAAAACGGCTTTCTCAACATTCATCTAATTCTCAGCTGATATCTATTAGTAAAACAATTATTTTCTCTTAGTGGGGTTTCACGTAGACAGCTGATGAGCTTTATTAATTGCGATTTATTAATACGATTTAAGTATACATTTCATTATAAACAATATTTTTATACGCCCAAAACCATAGGGTCAAATTGAAGATATTACTCTTGTAGAAATTTACTCTTAAATTTTAATTATTTTTAATTATAATAAAATATCATTTGTGATAATAAAAAAAGATTTTTTTTTATTAAAATGTTAAAATAACATTCATCCACAAATATTTAAAATATAAAAGGATTTAAGTGTATTTGAATACATTAATTAAGAAACATATCGTATGGCTGCTTTTAAAAGGTCACTAAATTAGTAACTCAAAAATCAGGTATCTGATCATAATTCTATTAGTAGTTTTCTAATGTTCATTAATTTATTGAAATGAATAGGTCTATCAATATGGTAATCCAAAAACCCATTTCTGGAAATACAGTTTGGCATCGCAGTTCTGAATGCTTCGTCTACATCCAAAATTCAATTTACTCGATAGTCAAAGGGTCAAAGATTTTTTTTATTAACTTAATTGACTCACATTTTTTTTTTAATTCATATTTTTCTGAAATGTAATATTAAGGGTCTAAATCAGTCTGCGTCATGGAGGAAAATGGCAAGAGAGAAATGCAATAACCCAGAGAATATCTTTCTAAATTATTACTATTACATTGGCTTGACCATCAAGACTAAGCCCTGATATTCGGGACTAAGTACATTCCTCTAAGCTCTTTATTAAGTCTCGAGTGGTTTCCTCGGTATTCTGGTTGATGGTGGAAATCATAAAGACGTCTTGTTTTGATTTTAGGAGAATTATTGCTTCATGACAAAAGACTACTAATAAGACAGTAAAGATATTGACATATTTTCTGTACATTGGCAAATAATAACTATTGCTTAGAAAATCCACTTGATCTCTTACCGACATCCTAAATGGGTCTTACTTTGTAGGGCTGATCCGTTTCCTTGTTAAAAAAAAACAACTCATTTTTAATCAAATTTTTAAAAAACCAAAAAAATTGGATTGGATAAATTCCTTAGAGACTGCGAAAGCCAACAGATATATCTGTGAGAAGCAAGTTCTTTCAGCGCCTTGAAACTGATTATTAATCACGCACTCCTACTTGGAGTACCAGGGGCCAGCGGATAGCAGAGAGAAGTTGAAGAAGTTGGTGTTTCAGACTCTCTGCCGCATTTGCGACAGAGAATCTGAAACACCAGTCCATGTGCTGGGAAAATGCCCCAACAACTCTCTCCTCAAAACACGCCGGTACCTTGGGGTCAAACATGAATTAATAAGGCTCCTCAGAGAAAAGGAGTTGGCATTGGCACGGACGGATTCGCGAGGTAAGCTGATATTGTCGCATTCCCAAGGACCTGAAGGACAGCAATGCTCCTGTTTCTGACCGTACGATTTGAGCAAAACGATCACGATCAGGTAGGTGGAGTGGAAAGGAAAAAAAAAGACATATATGAGAAATGTATCCCTTTCCTAAAAGAAAAATCCCGCGAGACCTTCGGAGAGAGAGAGTAAACCGTGAGGGGCCTCTGGTTTGGGTCTCGCGGAACAGTATCGAACAGAACAAGCAGCTATTTAGAAAACCTAGGTGCTAATGTTGGTGATATTGCGGTGTTGGTCGAGAATATTTTTCCTAGCTCCCTGGAGATTATCCACCATCACCTGCATGGTAATTGGATTGGTCTACATATCATTTTGGAATTTTATTAGTTTTAATTTTTTTTTTTATTTGTATACGTACATATATATTTATTTTTTTCCTGTACTTTTGTTCTGCATGTGTGTGCGTTCAAATTTTGATATTGGATTAGTTCTATAAGTTTTCCAATAATCTAGAAGTCGTGTACTAGATTAGGAAAGTTGATTGATAACTGGAAAAGAAAATTGTGGAGAAATGAGAACGTTGTTGGATAGATTAAAATAAACAAAGGATAGAAAAAAATGTAATGTATTGGAATGAAGATGAAAATATTATGAATTAGGTAAATGTATGATTAAATGATAAAAGGGATAAGGAAGAAAAAAAACAAAAATAAATGTAAAATGTATACATATATTATGTCCAACTAAGTATTGATTAGTGCGCTGTGTATCGTAGTAACTCAATGTATTTGGGCAGCATTGATGTTAAATAAATCATTTCTCTCTAGAACATCCCTCCAAGACCATTCAATGCACAGTATGTTAATGTTAATGTGAGAAGTGCTGTTTCTGGTCTGCAGTTAGATTAGATTACCCTTGTTTGTCCAAATGATGAAACGTTGACTGCTTAGTTATTTATTGGTATTTGACATGAGTTCCTGTTTTTGGAATAATTCAATAATATCTTAACAATAATCAGATTTAATAAGTATATTAATTCTAACACCTCATTAAAAAATCATCAGTATTAATTCATATCGTGTATTTTTCATATTTTTTTCTAAAATGATATTACAAACCATATAGGTGTAATTCCTATTGTATGGGGCACTCTGAAGAATCTTGGGCACGAGAGGTCGATGGGTCGTCATCAGGTATAATAAGGTAAAAAAAAAAAATGTCCAAGCTTTGGACCTCAATGGAACTTCTGCTTGCTTAGTCTTATTTTTAAGGAGCAACAGAAGTTCATTAGGGTTATGTTAGTATTAAAAGATTGCGATATAAAACTAAAAAATGTAGTATCAGTAGAAATGGATCTTCGAAATCTTCAAAGAGTTCCTTAATTCTGTATCCACAGAAAGAATAACAATCTTCGTGACATGGTTCAGAGAACATTCGGGCAGATTGTAGAAGATCGGCGGTTTCTTAAAATGCTCAACTCTATTCCAGAGTGTAAACGAAAAGGTGGAATGAATAAGTAAGGAGGATTACGTAAGGACGGGCTGAGAATGACAGGATGGATTCTAAATGGAGATCATTGTTAGGATAGGTCGTTCAGAATTTTTTCGAGGGAAACAATTCTGAAGATCGCCGGGTTTTTTATTCACATCAATGTCCATTATGCAAATCAATTGTTCATAAAATCTTAAATAATTACGATTACCAGAAATTTTATTTAAATCTTGTTTTAATCATCATCAATAAAATTTATTGATTTCGAAACCCTCTGTTGAAGTATTAGCAACTTTGGAGAAGGGGTTATTAAAAAATTTAGCAATCATAACTCATATAATAATAATAATGGGTCACAATGCTGAAATTGTAACGCACATAGCAGATGCCATACAATCTATAATGGTATGACTTAAAGTAAAAACTATAAACTTCGGTTATAATTTCCCTATTAGTACTGCCCATATATGTTTCAAAATGAAGTAATTTGTCAGATAGCTGGTGATTGCAACAGGATTGTCAAACGAGATATCGGTTCGAAATTTATTCATTACTGATCGAGCTTTCCTATAGTATGGGATCATATATTAGGTTACCACAGAAATTGATTCGAAATCAAAGATCAGTTATGCTTCCGCCTAAACCAGTTTTCATAGGAATCTGGGACGTTTACTGAGTCTAAAATGAAGCTTATTATGACCGCGCTGATTTTCGATTGCAAACTCGTATTTCAATTTCTTATTGCAATGGCAGATTCAGGTTAATATGGATACTGATTAATGCCGTTTACTAGATTTTTGAGTATGTTGATAAGTCGCTTCAGGTAAACTATGCCGCATAACAAGTTATCCAAAAAGTTATACCGAAAATGCTGTAGTACCCTTCTAAATGGATTTATTTACTAATGCTACTCTTTGATTAATCACTAGCAATAATAATTGCCTTTCCCTTCTTTTGTTCCCCTTATTTTACTGCAGTGGTGTTTATCTTGAAAAGTAATTAATAATTAATTAACGAATTTATGAAAAATTGTTAAAGCTGTTTTAAAAGCTACTTTAGCATCGTCATTAAAATCGAGTAAACAGTTGCATTTAAATAATGCTTGTGCGTTTCAAGGCTAGTAATTTATTTTACCTATTGACTTTTCCTTTTATAAGTTAGTGGTAAAAAATAAATAAATGTATTGGGCCCACCGTGGGTTATCTTCAACTTTTCATTAACTAATTGACTTTTTGAAAATTAGATAATTTTACAAATACCACATGTTTTATAACTATCATTCGCTATAAAAACCGTTGTACTTTAATCTTAACCACTTTGTATCAGAAATTGTTTACCCACTTTTTTCAGTCCACTTTCATTAGCTGCTGAAAATAGAAAGCAACAAGTGAACGTGTTGGTGCCATGCAGAAGGCCATTCTTGAAACAATTGTCTCGATATAACTGGTTTCGAACTGGCTCTGAAATTAATTTCCGTTGGAGTTTATTCTACTAGCTGCAGGACTTGCATAACTGAATCGCGAAAAAAATATATATTAATTCTTTTAGAAAATACATAATTAAAATACTTGTTGAGTGTGTAAGAGGTTTTCACCGATATGACCAAGACGTATGTTTTGTTCAACCCACGGTGAAGTCTTAAATATAGCATACGGGTCCAAAATATTATTTTTTTTTATTGTCATTTTGACAAAATAATCATATTTAACGGAACTAGACAAAGATAAAACACAAGAATGTAAATAAAAGGCACTTTGATTGTTTACATTTGTCACTTAATACAATGTATTCGTCATGGTCTCAGTCTACGTTTGAGCCTCTAAGGAACAGCTAATTTTTTTTGTGTGTGAATAATTCATCTGAATTAAAAAATATCCAGTTCAAAAACAAGTACATAGGTTCTATTAGAAAACTAATAATGCATGTTTATAAACTCATAAGGTGGAAGCGAAATTTCAAAAACTTCATGTTTTTATAAAACATTTTTCTTCATTTTGGCCAAGTGTTTCAGCAAGTGTATGTCTTCTCTTCAGTTACAGTTTCACAAAAGCTTTCGTTATAACGCCGGACTTGCAAATTTGTGTCTTGCGCAAAATTAAAAACAAATATTTTTTAAAAACATATAGTTTATGTTCAGAAATTTCGCTTCCAACTTATGAATTTATAAAATTGTGTTTCTCTTCAAGGAACTGTCCAGTTTCTCTTTTTTCTCTTTTTGCCAGATCTTAAACAAAAAGTATAAAAGTTAAAAAAAAAATTACCCTATAAAACTGGTTTCGTACTGAATACTAAACAAGCGAGATAATACATCCTCCTCGAGCTGAAGCAATTATAAATTTGGGCTGAAGGTTCTTGACCGGCCCGCCTGGTTTGTTGGACTGGTTCTGGAGGTGATGAGTGTTTTCCACTAAATGAAAAAGTATGTAATTAACTATATAAAGCTTATATAATATAAGTCATTGTGCAATGGAAACATAAATTCGATGAAGGTATAACTGATGACAGAGAAAAGTTAGAAATAAACACCTAAGAAGTAGTATAATGTTCACCTTATATATGCAAATTAATTTATCAATCAGCAAAATATTTTTCTCACAGATTGTATTATAAATTGTTAAGTGTCTATGCAACTATAACTCTCCAAGATGGTTGTGAGTGCGGTCAGAAATTGTTCGTATTTTTTTCTACCATTGTGTAGTGTATGTGTAGCATCATTTACTATTTTAAATTTATATTATTTTGTTTTGTATAACTTTTATATTTTGTGTATAATATTTACATTTTTTTCATATTCCCACAAGTGATCCCACTATATTTGTTCTTTTCATTTTTATTATTCGCATATCTTACTTTTGTTAGCCATCAAGAAGACCTACAACTTTGGCCGGAACGTTGGCACACATCAAACGATACCAATTATTATACATTACTGTTTGTTATATTTCTGATCTTCATCTCCTTGATTTCATCAACGTTCAGCTATATCTCCAATCTTTATGAACTCTCCAAACTATTCTAAAATTTATTGCCTGCATTTAAACATTTAAGGGTACAAAGAGAAAAGGGGGATAGTCAAGCGTAATACATTTCGATAAAATCGAATTTTAAAGGTTGGTGCTATTTCTTTCTCCAGTCTATGGTTATTCTTCAAACGCTTTTAACAAACCGATCATCAGCATTTCTTGTTATTTCTTTTTACCATATTATTCTACCGAACCATATGAATATATTGATGCATATAGCTCTATTTCGTAAAAAATTGTGACTATCTCCTTTATAAAATAAATTCGTCTTTAGTTTATTGAAATTTTTCATAGCGCGGGGCTGTCTGCCACCCATTGGACCTCACTGCCTCCTTATACAACTCTGTTGAAGGACAGTTTATTTATTAATACAGTATTTATTTCATAAAACATTATATGCGTATAAAAATAGATTGAAATATTTTAAAAATCATCGTCACCACGTATAACTAATGAATGAGAAAATGATTATTTTCAGGATATCAAAAAAGAGATATTCATTTTACTCTTAGCATCCTCATTGCGAATATTTTTGTTACTTCTCTAAGCCCTGGATTTTTGTTAATAAGATTTCATTTTGCAAATATGCTTCTGGTAAATTAATAAAATTAAGCAATTCCAAAAATGCGATTTTTCTCATTCGTTAGTTATAAATGGTGAAATGATCATGAACCGTTCGAATGACAATTTGTAATTTGGATAAAATTTAATTTTTCACGAAATTAGAAAAAAAAAAAAAAAAAATAGACAAGTTAAAAAAAGAACCAGTATTAAATAAACTACGAAAACAAATAAAAGCAAACAAAGGAAAAAATAAATAAAAATTGACTATCACTTTTAAATAAGAAAAATCAAAAAGAATCTTATAAAAACAATTAAAATAAGGAAAAGGATTATTTTTTAATATCTAACAATCTGTTAAAAAAATATTTTTAATACTTAAGAATTCAAATGATATTCTTAATATCTTACAAATTGTTATGAATGACAGTCATAAGTTTAATAATTGTTAATTTATACACGGTGTTAATGATATGTAAATATAAATCTATAAACTATTATAATATAACACTATATCATAGTGAAGTGATAAGATTAATATTAAACATTATTTTAGATATCGACTGTCTCGCTTATTCAGTCTGATCTTAATCTTAATTCAACTTCATAGTTGCGCATAGTTAATTCATAATTATATCGACGTCATTTTTGAAAAAGGCGTAAGTGCCATTTAGCAAACTTTACAGGAAACGATTTTTCCCCAAATATCAATATATTTTATTCCTTATTTTGTATAGAGTAGGAGTTTATTAACCTGTCAAAACCTATATAATTACAATATATTTTAAAGGATTCCAACACAGATTAAGGCCAGAATGACGACTGAGAGTCGTTAATATTTGGTGCTCACGTCTTCAATATTCGATTTTTAGACCATTTCCAATTTTTTTTCGATATATCGTGAGCGGGAATATAGGAGGTGTTTACGTCCCAAAATAAATTTAAACCTAAATTTCGAATTTTTGGCGCTTAAGCCTTTTTAAAAAAAAAACGACGTCGATATATTCTCTTATCCCTATACTGAATAATTATTTATTCCTCTGATTTATCATTTTTTTAATGTGCGAAGCATTGTTTTTGATTAATTAGTTTTATTTTATGCATAAACTAATTTGTCTTTTGTTTTGGAATTAAATCGCAAATCAGTAGTGGCCATAAAAAAAAAAAAAAAAAAAAAAGAAAAAAAAAGACGCATTATACGCATTTTGCTGGCGACACCCGACACTGGACTATCAAGTTACTCGACAACTTATACTTCCTAAGCCGTTTGAAAGCGCATTCTAAAAACAGGAGAGGAAAAAAATTAGGTATCTCGTTTCTCACCTGCCCTAAATGGTGGTGGTGAAATATTAAAATGGCAATGCAGTACCCAAAATATTTATAAAATCTTGAGACTGGGCCGGACCAAGGATTTTTTGCCAGTGGGGACAAGATTAATTTTGCCACCGATCTTTCACCTTCTGCCAATAAAATATTGACAGTTTAAAAAAAGTATTTTAGGTAATAAATTTCATAATTTTAAATCATTTTTATTGACTGAAAGCAGAAAAAAATATTTTTTACGTATCCTGAAAAGAAAATTTACCGCCCTTTAAAATTCTGCCGCCCGGGGAAAGGGTCTAACTCCGGCCCTGCATAGAGATCAATCAGCCTAATTTTTCTTTTAACTTTTTAACTCAAATACTTTTATTTTTGCAAAAATCGGTTATATATATATATATATATATATATATATATATATATATATATATAATATATATTTTATTATATATAATATAATATATATATATATATATATAAAATAACAGTTTAAAATGTATAGAATAACATTTTTTTAATGTACAAACTTCAACTTTGCTAATCAATTCATTATTTTTGTATTTTTCATTTTCTCTGTTTTTCTTTACTTTTTTCTTTGCTTATTTATTAAAAATTTATTTATTTGCTTATTTTAATGAAGATATTTTAAAAATTAATTGGTCTGTATTTTGTAGTCTCATGGCCAGATAATGTTACTGTTTTATTTGTTCCTTCATGTTATTCTTAAGGGACCTAGTCCTAGAATAAATTTCTTTTATCTATCTATCTATATATATATATATATATATTATATATATATATATATATATATATATATATATATACACACATATATATTAGTGATTATATTATATTTCATGGCTTTGACGAAGAAACGAACTCCACAAATTGAACAAGAGTTGAACTTTCATTTGAGGCTCATCGTGCAAAAGTCATTGTTGGCTGTAGTGGCAGCTGGTCCTTAAATAACCATATACTCAACTCCCAAATAACTGATAACGATAAAAATTTAATTAATAATTTTAAGAGTTTTATCTTCGGCCAAATAAAAAATTAAAAATCAATTAATAAAATAAATTTGCCAAATCAAGTATCGTAAGCTGTTAAACAATAAGCTCAAGTCGTATTTTAGTTAATATATTTGGCTTATCTCCCTATTAGTGTACATTACGTTTAAATAACATTTTGATACGATATAATCAAATATTATATTTTATGAAAAGCATCTAATTTGAATAGACTTAAGAAGTCAGCCATGAAGATCAGAAAAATCTATTAAATCGGACTTATCTGGAATAATAGATCTGAAAGTTGTGTGAAAAATATTTTCTTTAACGTCGCCAAGGTTAAAAAATAACCATGCTTTAGAAAAAACATAATATACCTAACTTATTAATATTTTATTATATAATTTAATAATAACGTAATTTTTTAAATGCGATTAAAATGATAATAGTTAATTATTATAATTAGAATACTGTTTTGAGCCCTTACTAAATAACTGAACTTTCCAAGAGCTTGTGTTTTTTTCTAGAGATGGTTGAAGTATCCCTAACAGCTCATCAGCTCATATCTATTTTTTTGAGTTATATAAATGTTTGTAATATTAGATTCGTAAGTAAAATAAAAATTTAATGGATTACTCCAGAATTAGTGTCAAAATAAAAAAAAAAAATATAATAATTTTTCCACTACATTTTAACAAAAGTGGACCATCTACGCTCAACTATTTCTCTGTATTAGGTTGTTACAAAAGTTCTTGTACATGAACACAATCCATAAGGGTACAACTCTCATAATTATCCTTTGAGAATGTTTTTGTTCCTACTATTTATGTCAATGTTTACTTTGACTAATCCTTTAATTCCTTGTGCCTTGAGTTAGCTTTATGGGGTCATTTACATTTTTAAAACGCACGTGCAGTCAGCAGTCAAAATCGTGAATCGCGGTCTTTTGAGACATTACTGGAAAAAGATTTAAGGCAGCCGCCGAAGAAATTTGTGTCATAGAAGGAGTGTCAATTATCCATCGAAATACTGCACAACCCAGATCAGGTCGCCCATCGGTCGTTGATAATGACGTTCTTCTTGAATATGTGAACCAGGACCCGCAACTACTCCTGATTTATCGGCCGTAGTAGGGACACGTTGGACAATTTGGAAAACGTTGTTGGTTTTTTTTTTTTACTTTCACTTACCTATATATGAAATATATAGTAAGGGAAAGTATTGCGATCGTGATAAATTTGGAGTTCCAGTTTTTAACGGAAATATATGTTTTAAGATTTCCTGAATCCAAATAATCAAGTCTCGTTAAATTGACTGCGTTTTAGAGATGGTCTGTGTGTGTGTGTGTGTGTGTGTGTGTGTGTGTGTGTGTGTGTGTGTGTGTGTTAAATCTAACTCCAAAACAAACCGTTGTACAAAACTGAAATTGCGTATTCGAGGTAGGTAGAAGCCTGTGATGTTCCAGAAACTTTTTCGCCAAAATTGACTTATCAGAAGTTCCATTTTATATCATCGATTTTACATATTTTTACAATTTTGTTGAAAAAGCCTCTAACAATTTTTATCAAACTCATCATATTCATGTACAATTAAATACTCTTTAATATCAAATAGGTCTTATCCTCATTGAAATAGTCCGACAGAGATTGACTGCCGAATTTTCAAAATGGCTTCTTCTGAAGTGCCTTTTATTTTGTATAACTGAAATAATTAAACGTCTCTCATTGTTAGTGCTGATAAAGAAAGGATATATACATAAACTATGCAGAAATTTAATCTTTAACTAAAGGAGAAATATTTTCTCAGGTTGAAAACAAATTTCCGGAAATAAGAATAGTAATATATAGCATTTACAAGTCAATTGCAACCTTTTTCAAATCAATTGTCCCCTTTTCCATTTTAATTGTAACTTTTTCCATTTCAAATGTAACCTTTTCCGTTACAATTGTAGCCCTTTCCAAATCAATTGTCATATTTTCCAATTCAATTGTAACCTTTTCCATTTGTAACCCAATCGGACATGAATTAATTCAATAGTATTTATTTTATTATTAAAAAATAATTATTTCAATATCAATAATGACTTTTGAAAATATTTGGGCATATTCTTCCGACACACAGATAAAGACTTTAGAAAAAGTAATATCTAACATATATTATTGTTAAAGTTAATAATTTAGACTTTTATATTATTAATTGAAAATAAATAAAAAAATTTTAAATTAATTTCAAGTAGCATGGTAAATGAAAGTCGTGTGATGCGCGCACGGCACCAGATTTTTTTTCAAATTGAATTTATTAAAATATTATTAATCCTCAAATTATTTATTGCAATGGAAATCAATTATGTATCATATTTAAATATGTTTTTGAATTATAAGCAAGTATATACCATGTAATTATATTTCTTATGAATCGAGGTAACACACTTAATAAATTATTCCGCTTGAAACATTTTTTATTACAAATTTATATCATCTTTGTTTTTGATCGAAAGTAAAAAAAAAAATTGCCGACAATCTTATTTCTCAATTTTTTCATCCTATAAATTATAAAACGAGTTCACTGTTGTTGATGATAATAGATCTGGCAGTAAAGTGATAACTGCAGGTTATTAATAGTTTAATGGTTATTCAATCGATTTATCATGATCAAATCGGTTCAACAGGAATTAAATCCCTACTCCAGAATTGAATCATTTTAAAAAAATATTTGATGTGGAAAACACATGACTTCCTTGTACGCCTATTAAACTATAAATCCGTAGCTCAAAAAGTGATCCTGAATTTGGTCACTTTTCGAAGATTGCCCTAAAAACGACGCTCGGCGCCGTGACATCCATCTATTGACACACACACAAGCTCTTGTTTCTGGAAGTCTCATTCCGTAATTAAATGTCGTTTTCTTTCAGTATATAACAAGTTTCCAACAGATTTATTCGTGTTCTGTGACAACATTAGAACTGTCAATGTCACTGCATGAAGAATAGGAAATTGACGGTTTCGGCATTTTAAGCAGAAGAACTCACTTAGCTTATAGCTTATTATCCAGCTGCAGGCTTGTTCAGCTATATCTTATTCTCCAAGAATATAGAGGATTTTTCTCCTAAGAAATAATCAAAACCTATCCTTTGGCCTCAATATATTTTTCCGATTTCCTCTTCATCGAATTCCTGAGACATATTATTCACTTCAAAAGCATTTTGTATCGCATCACCAGTTTCAGATACGGCTTTTTAGAAAAAGTATAAAAATAGCTCAAGATTTAGAAAAGAGATAGGTACTGGTACCCATGCTTTAAGTTTTGTCTGATATTTTAAATTTGAAATCTTGGAGCTTTTTCATGATTAGTCTAGAAATGGTTAATCATCATTTGTGGAGTTACGTCAGTCCATGCCTACACTTTATAATCATAGATATGATCTAATTATAAATTAGTCGTGTACCAGTTGCTTCAAACGATATACATATACAAAAAATAAATAAATAAACATTAAAATTATTATCTGGAATAATTAATAAATAAATCATTTCCTTTAAGAACTTTACTTCTAATTAAATTACATCTCTCTTTCTATCAGTCGGTAATCGCATGGGACGTGGTTAACTTATTTTGTTTGTCTAACGCAGAGATGATCATGGGCTACGAGTTGATAACATTTGAAGTAATTATTACTTTGTATATGTTCCGTAAGGAATTTTGTGAGGTTGTAACTTGTTAACATGTATTTAAATTTAAAAAATTGTTAAAATAAAATAGCCTATTTCGAAAGTATTGTAGAATTTATAAACACTGACCGCGGGTAAGTTGCAGTTTGACCTTGAGCAGAAAAATAGGTTATTAATTACTTTAATTAATAGCGTTGTATAAAATCAGCAAACGTGCCCAGTCACCTGGAACTTGAGCTGTGACATTTAAATTAAAACTGTAACAGCAAACTGCTCCTGTCACCCTCCATTAGCCACGTTACGTTACAGGCCTGTAACGTCATCTCTTCACGAATTTGTTTTTTTCTTTTACGTTTCACTGAACTTTTTTCTTCCCCTTCAGTTGCATACTTCCCTATTCTGTTTTTATTTTAGCTGATTTCAGTCCTATTCATTCGACGTCATTTATCCGCCGTCCTTGTGGTTTTTGATGTTTTTCCTCAAGGAAACTGCATCGACTTGAATTCAAAAGAAGAAGAAAAATGTAAAGGCGGTAATTTGCGTTTATTATTTTATTTGTTTGTGTTTATTTTTCTTTTTTTTTAAATTTATGATTATAGCTCAATAAACATTTACTAAAAATTATAAAATTGATGAAATAGAGGTTTATACTATTTATGTAATCAAAATATTGCGCAATAAATGCGTGTATATATACATATATATATATATATATATATATATATATATATATATATATATATATATATATATATATATATATATATATATATATATATATATATATATATATATATATAAATACACATACATTAAAAATGTATACAATGTCCATCTATTTTTTTAATATATCGTCAAGATCACGTTTAGTAACGAATGTGAAAAATCGCATTAATTTTCATTAATTGTCTAGGAGCATATTTAAAAAATAAAATCTTATAAACAGAAATATAGAGCTCAGAGAAGTAAAAAGGTCCAGAGAAAAAAAAAAAAATATTCAAAATGGTGTTTTAATTTGTTTGCTATTGATGACCTAGGCATCAATTAATAATTAAGTTTAATGTTATCGCTAAATTATTACTCATTTAGTAATATTTCCGTCTTTAGTGTTTTTTAAAAATATTTTTGAAAATTAGGAATTTGCTTGTGCAATGACTATAAATATTATGTATAGTCAGATTTATTTGATTTCTAAAAATAAATTTTGCCCTTGAGTCTGGCAGATTGTATTTAATCGTTATTCAATAAACTCCTCTATTATTTAAAAATAAAAAAATTGATCTTACTCCAATAGACAACACTCAATTTTAAAAATTAAACAACCTGTGGGTTCTTTTCAATGTTGTTTGGTTTACTTTCAGAAATAGGATTCGGAGATTCCCTAATAAAAGTTCATTATCAAATGTTTTCAGAATAATTAGTTTATATAGCATGATGTTAAATGTTTTTATTTTAGAGATGTAAAAATTTTTTTCTTTAATGTTTTTTTTAGTGCTTTTTTTTTTAAAATGAATTCGGAACTTAACGCTGAAATGATGAATGGAATACCTTTTCGGGCCAATTCACACCGATGGCTGTGAAATTTCTTACAACTGATGTGAACCCAAGTGGATAAACATTCGCAATGAATTTATCGCTGGTTAATTGGTAACGCTGAAGTAATAACTCCTTTATCTGCTTGTTAAAGGCTAGTTTCGTATGAAACTGCTTGTATATTTACCGTTTTTTTTTTTTATTTTAATTTTCTAAAGAAATATCCGATTATAATTGATTTTAGTGCCTACTTTTAAATTATTCTCTTAATGTCTCAACATTTTGATACCAGTTTTATATATCCCTTCTGCTAAGTGTATGGGTCGCACGAATAATAAAAAAGTTAGTATTCTTTCAAAGAGGCAGTTCAATTTCATGTTGTACCACATTGTACTACTTTATCAGACCACCATATGTATTAATTATATGATAAAAGGTGGAGGAGGTGGCTGGTGTTTCTCGTTGGGGAGGGTCTGCTATGATTGCCTCTTGTGCACCAACCAGCTCATTGCTGGGACAATGATTTTTTGCAACAACTAATTTAGTATACAAAAGTTAATTTCATCCATTAGTTATTTATTTATACTGTATCAATAAGCTTGTTAAAAATAAATAAATTACTCTTTATTTCCCAAAGAAAAATGACGCTATAAACAATTAGTCCTATTAAAAGTGTTTAGTTGTTTGGAATCAACCTGATCTAAACTGATAACTGGAGAAGTAAAATCACAAAAACGTAAGGCATCTCTACCTCATTATTTATAGGTATTTCATGTCGTTGGCTACTATGAAGATTATTTTTATGAATTCATCTTGCCACTTTGGCACATACAACAAGAAATGAACTTTATTATATGAATACTTTAGCAACAATCAATAACGTTTTCGGCCTCTGTAAATTTTCGACTCTATTGGATTTATTATTTTTATGGCCAGCTGTCAATTAATTTAATTACGGCCACAAATATTATTTCAGGTTCATAAGAAGTTGTAGTTGAAGATATTAAAATCAAATTTATCCTTAGGAATTAGTGATATCGGTTTTGAAATCAGTATTTTACGTTTCGTTCATAACCATAATACAATAAATTGATAATAGTATCAAAAAACCTAAATTTCTTAATTAAAACTTTCAATTATATTTTTTTACAGATTACTGTACACATATACTTATTTGACAGCTGATTTGGAACAATCGAAAATTATGTTAGTTGTGCTCAGGACCGAAACTAGGATTTCTTTTCCAGAGGGAACAAACTTAATTTTGCAACTCCTATTTTTCATTCTTCTCTCCAATAAAAGTCAACCGTTTTATAAAAGTATTTTAATATATTTCGAAATAAATATCATAGCATTAACTCATTTTATTAAATTAAGGCTAAACAATCGAAAGGCAGAAACAAATATTTTATACTTAATCTTTTTTTAAAATTTCGCACGAATTTTGAATATTTTTTTAATCCTATTAGGTTAAAAACTAACCTCAATGATTTATAATCTTAATGGCAGGTGAGATAGATATGTTTCATATGTGGCCAAACAATGGTCAATTGCGATTTGGGATGTTACTAAAATTTCTGAAATTAAAAAAAAAACCTTCAACTTCTGTAATAAAAAATAAATAAAATAATCTACAAAATATAATTACAGATACAAGCCATTTACATAATCTGGTCATTGTACTCATAGATATATACACACTCTGAATGCTGCCTATACTGAAGGTACAACAATTTTAACAATAAACCACGGCTCCATACTGCCCTTGATGCATAATCCGTGTTAAATTCACACCCATTTTGGAAAATGCGATTAAAACACGAAAAATCCGATAATAGGTATAAGAAAGGTGCTGTTGAGAACTTTCCTTCCCCAATGCTTCCCTTTCATTAAGTCCGACAATTAGCCGGCCAACAAGTGCAAATAAATATCTGAAAGAAAAGACAAAACATTAATTTTAATTAAAATCTCATATTATGATTAGTAGACTGATAAACAACTCACAAAGCTCAGTATATTCATAAAATATATTTACTGAAACTTATACGAAAGATACCGTTAGCAACAGATCCACCGAACTTCAGGTCTTAATTTATTGATTAGAATAAATAAAAAGTTGAAAGTGTGGTTATCATCATGACCATCCCTTAAGCATGATCAAATCAAGTCCCCTCAATACATTGCACATTTCAAGGTCGTTCACGGCTACTAACCAGCTAAATCGAAGAAATAAAAGTAAGTACTTGTAGTGACTCTTGTGTAATTTGTCGTCCCTCACGTGACAGTTAATAAATATAAAAATAGACCTAATCGGTAGTGTCTAGATCCCAACACCCCTTCAGCCAAGAAGATTCTCCAATATCGTCTTCAGAACAACAGAACCAGCCAATCTGCTAAAGTAGACCCTTTCTGTGCGAGGCCTTGTACTTGAGAACTCATAAACCTTTCATCGGCATGTTCACTTGCATGGACGTGGTGCACTCGAGTTCGCCGGGGGCAATTGAAGTGCTTCGCTCTCAAAGAACCTTCATTATCCAAGTGCGTCTGAGGGTGGAGCATGTCTTGAATCGATGCCTCGCTACCCGAACAGGGCTAGTGCAAGTCGTTTGAAACGTCTGTTCATAAAAGGAAACCTTTCGGATATACATTTATCGCGGAGCTTATAGTTTCCATTGGAAACTATTGGATAGTTTCCAATCCAAACTGCGAGCTTGCAAACTACGAAATTCAAAGTGAAAACTGTAGATCAACTGATGCATTGTATCATATCTTAAACAGTTTAAATTAAATAATTTTGAAAAGACTACATAGCTTTTAGAAAAAGGGAATTTGCAATTTAAAGTTGAGGCGTTATTTATACTGCCTAGACAACATTTTACTTAATAATAAATAAATAAATACTGAGCATTAGTAAGTATAAAATAAACAACAATGGCGTATTTCATTTTGATCTTACTAATTAAGGGCATTCATTTTAACAGGCTACTCTGTTAAACTATCTCAGGCATAATAGTAGCTATGAAATTATTAAAACAATTTATGGTAGATATCAATATTTATTCATCGTGTGTATAACTTCATCCAAAATCACGATAATTCTGAGTGGAATCAGAAAGTTACTTACTTTTAAAGCCAAAATGGATAGAATGTTAAAAAAAAAAAAATTGTGATTATTGCGCCGAAATTTCTCCTCATGTACTCTGGTATTTTTAAGCATAAATATAAAGAATATACAATAGCTACTTAATAAGATATTTTAATAACTAATTATTACATTTAAATAATAATAAGATTCAAAGAAAAATATTATTTATCCTTATCCTTAAGAAAGTATCATGTTTTGTTTTATCAATTTAATCTTGAACATCACAGCCACAGTTAACACTAAATGGCGAACAAATTAACACATTTCTAATAACATAATGACATCTAATGAACATAAGATGATGAAATGTATTTCTTGAATAATAAACACTCAACTAGAAGATATACCTGCGAATAGAGGCTGATATTGATTTAATGACAACTTTATAGTCAATTTCCTAAATTTAATTATATAATTTTCTGGAGCTTATTGTAATATTCTTAATTTAATCTTTTCCATTTGTGTAAGAAAAAAAAAAATCAGGGCTGTAAAAAATGTTGATTAAGTCTCGTGTATTTCAGTTACAGCATCAAGAATCATATAGATTTCACATTTTATCGTGTACCTATACCTTGGTGTTGTTAAACACCAAGATATAAATGTATGCATAATCATTTTTTTATATATATTTTCAAAGATAAAAAATGTAAATACTACCTTTGTTAATAAAATTTCTAAAATTCTATCACGCATTATCCTTGTTTCTTGTTCCAGTCAAGTACCCTTGACATAGTAGATCGTTCGGCCCGGTGTCCTACTTCATGTCTATAATTTTCTTAATCAGTGAATGGCATTGACCATTATTTTTGAATTATTAATATTACCCGATTTCATTTCCCGTTTTATTAAGCTTTTGCATTTTGAGTTAAAGCAGTGATTTCCATTAAGCTTGTAAATCGATAATTTTTTACGATGCGACAACGATGTTTTCAGGATCACACTCAATTTTCATGTTTTAGGTTCCTATAACTTCGAAAAAGAAGGAAATCTGTCAAACTAGTCGTTACATCTTTGTCACCCTCCAATATTTCTATATAGTGCTAAACCGATATTGATAAAATTTCCAAAATTGCGATTAGTGGTTTAAATAACGCCAATGCAACCGATGTGGCGCATTAGGGTATAGAGCCTGTGAATTGTACCATTTGCGCTTGCAGAATTTTTTTCATTAGAGAATTTTTGTTTTTACTATGGTATTAGTTTGTCATAAATAGCATCGAATTTTCGCTATAAGTGTTGAAAAAACGTCCTCTCTTCTTACCATTCGCTCGTTTGGCAACCTTTCGGCATGTCCAAACCAGCTAATTCATCTGGACTTGATAAATCTCACAATATGCTCGTGGTTATTTAGCTAATCCAATTCTTGGTTTTTCCTTTAGGGTGTCAGGCGCCTTCTTTGCAGATAGGACCAAAAATGCGTCTCATTATCTTCCGCCCGAAGACTCTAAGAGCCTGTTGGTCTATTGTTTTAAGTTTCCATGTTTCAGCGCCATAAAAAACTAAGATCCTGACAAGAGTTTACTCCTAATGCCTATTTTTAATTTGTTTGTGTTTATAGAGCAGTGTCGACTTCATCAAGTTCACAAGACCGTACTTCGCTTTATTTGCCATTTATTATTCTTTTCTTGATTTCATCTTATTTTCTGTGTTACTTTCATTTCCGAGGTAAGTGAAATGATTCAAAAACATATCATTATCTAATTTCATATATGCATATATATATATATATATATATATATATATATATATATATATATATATATATATATATATATATATATATATATATGGAATGAATGTATATATGTTTTTGAATCATTTCACTTACCTCGGAAATGAAAGTAACACAGAAAATAAGATGAAATCAAGAAAAAAATAATAAATGGCAAATAAAGCGAACTACGGTCTTGTGAACTTGATGAAGTCGACACTGCTCTAATATATATATATATTCACAGAATTACGTCCCTCTATCTGGTTAGGATTCTTATATATCCTCTATATAGTTAGGACCAAAACATTTTAAGACACTTTTGTGTCAGTTTTAAACGCTAATAGCTACTCTTCTATAAACGCTAGAAAATAAGAATTGGTATAATTTAACAGAGAAAATATGCCATTATAGATTACAAAAAGGATTTTTAGATTCAGACACAAGGCGGAAGTGCAGTAAGCGAGTAAATTTTTGAGTGTTGAGTTGACGTCACCGTTCGCAACAACATAATCTGTAACATATTTCTGGATCTTCATTCGCGAGGATACTATTTTGTATTTGTATATTTTTTACTCATGATTACTTTAAAAATGATTTTTTAATCCTTTCTTGCACTCTAAGTAATTCTGCGCCTTTATAACCCATGTCCTTATGGGTTATAAACTTATGTCCCTATTGGAACATATTATTTATATATTTATGTTTATTTATATACATATATTTCTTTTTTTACGCTAATTTTTAATAAATTTTGTTATAAACTCCTCCAATAATGATATTTCTCTTCTCCTTGCCAGTATAACATTATGAACTTAATGCCGACTTCAGATTAAAATCAATAAGGTTATTACCAATACTTAATTGAAATTGGATATCATTTTTCAAAATATGACACATCATATAACATCGTTATTTTAAAATGAAGGATGAAAAATGCATATTTTTGGATCGTTTCTTTATATCATATTCACAATTCAACGAATTGTGTTGTAAATGTTAACGGAAGAAGAAAAAATATTAGATCATAATGTTAATTTAGACGGCTCAATAAAAGAAAACTATGGTTTTATCTCAGAAGTAGATAAGACAGTAAATTAAAACACTCCGACTTGGAAGCAATTAATATTGAATAATTCTTATTAATTAACACATGTTTTCCTTTTTTTCAATTTAAAATAATCTAATTCCTTGACGTCATCATTTTTTTTTTCACAAATTAAAATTTTTTAAGTATTTTTTTTTAATAATACTTCATGAAAAAAAATATATTGCTAAGAAAAGTATATTTCAAAAACTTTATTAGTGCCTATCAGATCATAGAATAAAAATAGATTTAATGATGTATATTTATTGTCATTATCAAAATGAGCTCTATTCAATTTTAATATAATTTTATTGAGCAGTATGAAAAATATGTGAATTTTAGAGAGGGTTATTAGCATGATATTATCTATTTTCGTCACCTTCCACCAATAATAATTTTAAATGTCAGTAAGTCGTTTTGAAAACTATGAAATATTTATTGACGATAAAATAAATATTTCTTCCGATTTTTGGGATTCATAAGTTATAAATAGTTTTCATCTCTGTTATATTAATTTTATGGGCGCTCATTTCATGGTTTCATCTATTCATCTCTCTATCTAACACCATAAATAAATTTCATGGTTTGCCTTTATTTATACTTTAATAAATGTTATTAGCTGCTATATTTACTATATAATTGATCTATACGCGAAATATTGCTTATCGAAAATTTATCAAGGAATGAATTGCAGCATTGTCAATGTGATCACGGGGTAATAAAAATAAATATAATATGGCGTAAAATTGGTATTACGTCTCGATCGTTAAATAATTATGTTGGCTCTATACATCCGTAACGTACCTACAATGAGATCAATATTTTATAGTCCATCTATCTTTTCATTCCTTTCTCCTGTTATCAGCATTGTCATCTTAAAAGATTTTTCATTTTCCGTTAATAGAATGTCTGAAAATGATGAATTGAAATGTATAGTTCATGAGAACTGGAAGTGTTCTAAGGTTCCCAATAGCAGGTTGTTAACACTATATCCATCCTTCTTGTAGACAAAGATAAAGAGAAGCTTTTTATCGGTATCCATATTGATGTATGGTTATCAAAATTAAACATATTCAAATTAAAATAAGGTTTGAATAATACAAATAATATAGTTATAGACAGAGTATAGTTTTCGGTTTTCTTTTTACTCTTAGTGTCATTGATTCGTGTGATATAACTGACTGATTTGTTCTCAATAGCATTTTTTAGATATTTATGGTTAGTTCTAGATTAGGTACATATATAGTAAGTGTAAACCTCTTTTTTATTTATAAGTATATTTTTTTTATGGCAATTAATTAATCATAGATTGAAAAATTGCCACGATTAATTCCAACAAAAAACAATTTTATTGATAAAATTCCGAACAAATTTTATTAAAAATAAATTTTAAACGTTGTGACGTTTCGGCCATTGTTTGGTTTTGGCCATTTTCAAACTTTTGAATTAATTTATATAATTAATTTATTTTATTTTTTAATTTAGATTATTCTTCTATCCAAATAGGTCACCGGCAACCTAATTTATTTAATTTTTGCCGTAAATAAGTTCATGAATTTGCTATCGTAGTGTAGGTAATCCAAAAACCCAATGAAAACGTAATGGGGGGATAGAATTTGATATTGAAACTCCTACCGTTTACATCGAATGCATCATTTCCATCCAAAATTTAATTAAACCACTCGATAGCCAAAGGATCTAAGAGTTTGTTACCGCATAGCTTTGATAAGGTGAAGCTACGACGTTGTTTTTAGTTTAAATCGATAGCTCTCGTCAAGATCTATTAATTTCGTGTAAAGAAAAAAACATTTATTGTTTTAATCAGTTTAAATTGGGTTAAGAATTACAAACGGTCAAGTTAAGAATTACAAACGCTTAATACAACTTCGGCTCATAAACATCGAAAAGCCTAGTTTAAATATGAAAATCGAGTGGCATTGAAAATAGCAGTCCAATTAGAATCAGATGGTACCTATAAAAATCCATATGATCCATTGGAGCTGCGCTGGAAAGGAACTTAAGGCGTCCGAGTTCGTCAACGATGGCGCGAATACCTCTGCCGCGACGAAAATGACCTCTGACGAGCGAGCCTATGAAAGTGAACGAAGCAATCGCTTCTTCGTGAATGCTAGAGTGAATCACTGAGTGTGTGCGATCGTCGATTATGAAGGCAGCTTCATGCTGGCCTTCATGCTCAGACAGTTCAAAATGTTCTGGAAACTCCACCAACAACGTTAGGTAAAACTCGTTTTGATTAAACGTTCAACAGAAATCTTGATGTATCGTATATGCCATTTTTATCCTACTTTTCATACCAAAGACCTATCATTCATCAGTTATAACCAGAGGTTGAATTTGAGAATTAATGTTTTGGCCAAATCAAAATATAACAATCGTTTTTTCATTTTAAAAAATAAAAATCGCCCATGATTTTTAAATAAAAGTAAAAATCAATCGTTAACATGCATTTTGTTAAAAATGAATTGTCAATTTATGAGTTATATTTGCTTGAAATAAAATTTAAGCGTCACTAACTGATTATTTGTTTTCAGTTAAAAAATAATTAATTTTAGTGCATCTTTTCAGGTCACAAATAACGTATTTATGAGCGATATTTTTTTTTGTTCAATATAAATCCTAAAACGCTATAACTTGCCTAAAATTAGTGCTAGCGAATTGAGAATGGTTCCATTTTATTCAGTGTAAGAAAAACTATTAAAATACAGTCATTTAACCTCTGTTTTACTAATACAAAATGAAGAAAAATAAACTATTAACAAATCAAATGTAAAACCTTACTTCATGTTACAATTATATTTTGTCTACTAATTTGATGTTTAATCCTTGGTTATTGTTTCAAAATATATTTAAAAAAGTTTTTTACTTCTATTCATACAAATTATCAGATTCTTTTTGCCCTTTTTACATCTACTATTGCAACATTCTGAAATATATTCCGATGCATGTAAATGTTATTTTTTTCATGTCCCGTTTGGGTAAATTCATAAGCCCAATTAATAAATCCAAATAATAAGGAGAAAAAGATGGGATTGAAGAGAGCATTTATGGATTAAACATAAAATAGGTAGGCAAAATATAATTATTTACTTAATGATTTTATATTTGGTTTGCCGGTAGTTTATTTTTCAGCATATTTTATTTTATAAAAAAAAAAAGTGGTTTAATGACCACGTTTTATTTTTTTTTTTTCACTCTGAATAAAATGGAACCACTCTCAGTTCTCCAGCTTTAATTTTAAGCAAGTTATAGCGTTTTAAATTTTATTTTGAGCAGACAAAAATAACGCTCAAAAATAAGAGTAATTTTTTAATATAAATCTTAATCAACAATAATGATTATGAGGTGATTTTTAATCTGTTATCAAATAAATCAGAGTAATTTCTTGCCAAATTCAGAAAAGGATTTTTAAATTATCTATCTATCTATTATTATTTTTTAAATTAAAGTCATGACTCTGCTGAACCTCCCCTTTTTTTTTGGTCGAATTTTCGCCAATATGACACCAAAAAATTAAGCTAAATTATTTTTATGAATAGGAATAATTTATTTCTGGGTTTCATTAAAGAAAATTGTAAAAAAACATGCAGTGTTATATAGTAAAACAAAATCTGATAGTTATGAATGATGGAATTTATTTTATCATCTGATTATTTCTATTCTTATTGTTACTTATAGTCGTACTCAAAATCAGTTAACATTTTTCTGTTTAAGATTTTAAGATTTAAAAATGGTTCAATGTTCATAACTTTTTAAGTCAATTGAAAAAAAGACATAACTAAAACTGTCCAAAAATACGATTTTCAACTCCTGAGACGTCACTATGTGGAAGAAAGTTAGTTGTCAGTGATATATATGAACTGAATAGTGATTAAATATAGTGATTAAAGTAATAACTAATGAAAAATATTACATGTTTCTATATTTAACCTTTAACTAAATTACATTAATGCACTATTAATTATCATATCTTACTAAAATTAAATGATTCATGCGATCCAGTTAACTGTGAGTATATAATGTTCCAACATTGGGCCTGATTCTTCTGTATTTCAAATTGTACAGTGAGATGACGTCTAAGTTGTTTTTTTTTTCGTTTTATTCACTTAAAAATTATATCGGTAGCGAGTTACAAGTACCATTTATCAGCTAACACAAATGAATTATCAGCATGGAGTGCTCATTTATTATATCTTTACAATCTACCCGGTTTCATCTCGAATATCTTATGTCGCACCTCGAGATCTCAATTTCTACATTGCTATCTCCAAGTTTGTTGTAGTTACGCTGCAATAGGCAAGACATCATTTGCAGAACAGACACTTCAACCATTCGTGTTCATGTAGTATAAACCAAATGATCCCAATGGTCAGGGCGTACACGAACAGGTAGTCTATTATGTCTATGGTTTTTTCACAAATCCACTTACACATTTTATTTAAACAGTTAATAATTAACACATGTCCTAACCTTAAAATAAAATAAGCTATAAAAGTCAGAAATGGGTTTCTGGATGTTCCAATGCTACCTTGTAACATGTTCCGAGTTTCTTTTTAAAACACTATTCAGCTTCAATGCTCATTCTAATAAAAATTACGTATTTTCAAAGCAGAACAACATCTGTAATAGTTGAAATGCACATAACTTGTAGAGGTTGACGTGGAAGAAAAGTGAACCGAAAGAAGAAAAAGTAATATCTAAAGTTTTCCCAAAAAATACTTTTTTTTTCTTCATTTTTTATTCATATGAACAATTATTAACAATAGATTATACTTTATACCATATGACAACTACATATAAATAGCGAAATAGCATAAATTCAGTTAGATATGGCAACGCTGTTTATGTAACCAAAAATAATAGTCATTGAATTAATCCAGTTCTATATTTTCGGCAAAAAACGGAACAGAAGTCGGAGAGTGGTCTTGCCGGTTGTCTTTCCGAAGATTGATCTGAGGATATTAAACCGCCTCTGGGGTGGATGCCATTTTCAGATTTCTCCTACTTTGTTTCTTTTTTCGTATGTAGGTAGTTGGAAATGGTTGGGGCTAATTGTGGTGGAGTCTGAACCGTTAGGATCTTGAAGGCTTATTTATGTATATCGATGACTTCATGTCTTCGTATACTTGAGGACGAATTCTGATACTGAGCTGGTAAAATGAAAAACACGCCATGCATCAAGTGAAGTAGTTTCCAGCTTGTGAAACTAATGTCTCAAGTTCTTTTCTCTTTACGTTTGTTGTCGGAACACGCATATCATAAGTGAATAATGGCCTCTTATTCTTCCTTGTTTCCCGAATTATTTAGTCTCGCGTCATCGCTCATGGTTCCGTCATCTAAACCAATCTCAAGAATGTTAAGAATATTCATATGAAGAATATTATGAACCTTATGTGTTGAAGTTTGCAACAAATACTACGCTTTCACCGTTACAAGTCTCTGCAGTGCAAAACTCTTAATATATTAAAATCCTTTCTTAAAAAAGAACTTTTATACATATAACCAAAAATAAACTCATCCTTGCATAGTAAAATCCAGAAGATACTGATGACCATTGTGTAATCGAACAGGGTATTAATGATTTCAACGGGTTTTTCTGTAATATAATTTTCGATTTTACTGCAAACCACGGCTTTGAGCTTTCATATATGTGTCTAAGTAAAATAATGATCGCATGTCCTGAATAATAAACTAAAATATTCCACGTCAGACTTAATTTTTTGATTAAACTTGCACAGCCAATTTTTTATTTTCTAGCTTCAATGCTACTGCAAAAGCAAATTTCTACAAGAGAATATTCTTATTTTATTTAGAACTTGAACTCTGTTTTTTTTTTTAATTCAATGCTCCTTATCGATTTTTCTGTTTTAGCATGTGCTAAAACTAAGTATTGCTTTATTTAAGTATATCTGTATGAATAACACTTTCAAGATGGTTCCCTAGCTATTGACAACTGTTGTGCAGTATGCTCATAAGGTATACACTACAAGGTGTATGTATGGGTTCAACTCAATGAGCCTTTTTTTTTTTTTTTGTTTTGTTGAATTCAGTGGTCCTTAATACTCCAGAATTTCTAATAGGCACATGTCCAACTGGGTCAGTTCTTATTATCTTCTTTGAAAGCTCACAGCGTTGGAATCCAAGTTGGATTAATGGTTTTGCTCATGACATAGTAAATATAAAATTTGAAAGCCCATATACAGTTGCAAATCCTGTATTTAATTTAATTTCTTCTACTTAAATTGGATGATTTGTCCATATAGTATGTCTAGTTGACCAATAACAAATATGTGCCTTATATTTACCATATTAATATCAAGACATCAACGTCAATCACGTCTGCACATGTGGACTGCAATTACACATTTCAAAGATTTTTTGATTCTGTTAATATAGAAATTATAGAATAAAATTACCTATGTTTTAAAAAAAATATAATGATTTTGATTAATATTCAAAATAAAATTTCCATTCGATTTCTTTGTATTGTATTACCGGTAATTTTGATGAATAGAATTGAGTTCTTATCAGAATCCGTACAAACTATGTTTACTACGCACAATATTATTGAATCACTGTGCACTTGAGAGATGACCTCGAATAAAGCAATTAACAACAACAAACGAAGTTAAGATTGTAAAATCAAAGAAAATCTGAAGTTACTATTTAATATTTTTACATTTTGCGAATTACCATTCCTTCCAAATAAACAAGATAAAAATTAATATGCTTTTGACGATACCTCGTTGAGGAACTCGTCACCTAAAATGTATGCACACCTAAAGCCCGCATGAATCCACAAAATAGGGTTATCATTATCTTGAGTACTCAGGAGCAAAGAATCTACAGATAAAGCAAACAGATATAAACAACCTGAGGCTAGTCTAAAGGACTTAGCTATACTAACTGTGATGACTGCAGCGTCGTCTGATGAAGGTTCTGGTGAAGCCTTCCCTAGACTCAGCTCTGCTAACTCTTCCCGATGCTTCCGTCTCGAATTTCACACATCGTTCAAACGTCTGTGCATTGAACAGAGATTTCTTGATGTTCCTATTCCAATTAGGGGATGAGGCAAATTGACTATATGATTTAATCTATTTGTGACTGATTCCATTCAAAAATGTTTTCATCAATTTTGAAAATTATACCCATTGATGAATTCAAATAATATTTTAACAGTATTTTTTGTTGTTCTAATATATAACAAATTGAGTTATTATATTCGGATAGGGGTATGTTGAAAATTATCGTAAAAATATTAATTTTTAATAATTACCTCTTTGCATGGGTTCCCTATCATGCGCGATCGGAAAATATGAATTGATTTAATTCCTCCTCCTTTTTTCATCTCCCAAATTTTCAACTTTTTCTCACTATTCCGATAGGAAAAAAAAAAGCCGACTCCAATGCATCTTACATCATTATGGAATTAACAATTCGTTGTTTGTTTTTTCATTAGATTGTTCAATGTTAAAACCAAATAATGCAAATATTATATTTGTTACTGACATGGATGCTTTTTGAACGTAATATTCATAATATGAAAATGTCTGCGAACTAAGTCTTGAGGTATGGAATGGCCTCTTGTACCCACCCTCCTCTGGCGAAACCGGTTTTCATGAATTAGAATTCCAGTTCATCTTTTTTTCAGGTGCGTGTGTTGTTTTATGTATACTGGACCCGACCAAATAATATAGGTCGGGTCCAGTATACATTCCAACTCCCTAGGATCTTTGTTATAATAAATATTTTAAAATAGGTATCAATTTATATATATCAATGAATTTCTCTTTTTTTAACTATTTCAGAAGGGTATCTCACAAAACATCCCTTAGGTCGTGCTGAAGAAGGGCTTCCCAATCCTCAGTGTAGTAATAACAATAATTTCCGGGATGTATATGTAACTCTAGAAATCTGAGAGGAAGAAAGGAGTACACAATAAAAATAATAACTATTTCAGAAATAGGTTATCACTTTCCTGTTATTTTAATTAGCATCATCTTCTTACTTAAGAATATAGTCTTACATGCAGGTATTCATAAACTGAAATCATCCTTACTCCATCTATGTTTGATTAATTATGTTACGAAGAATTATTTATATACACGTATATTTTTATAATAGTTCATAAATATTTTATGAAACGTCCGATTAGTATTTTATCTTTTTTTGCAAAAAATAAATTCCAAATATTAGCAGTATCCCATTTATGAGGAACTTGCAAACTTGTTTATGATTTATGATTAGCTTATCATAGTATAAAGTTGCAACTGGAATTTTAAAAATAACAAAAATATTCGGTAAGCACAAAAAGCAAAATTAGGTAATAATAATGGCAAGACCATTAAATTGGCGAAGAGTGGATAGCAAAGCTTCGAAGAAAATATTTAGAGCCAAAGTGTTACGTTCCTGGCAACAAGTATTTTATAAATGTAGCAATTAATGACAAAAGAGAACACAGTACGATTTATAAGCTGAAATACCCCTACTCTATCTAGGTTTGAATAGCTATGTTACCAGCATGTTACACGCAGTATCGATAGGATGAATTTGGAGGCATAATGACAGTCAACTTTTGAGCTCCCATAAGCTTCTTACACAAAATTTGAAGATTTAGCTATGTGTTTTGCATAATAATACAATGTTCGTTATTAATTGTATTACTTCGTATAATATTGTATTACTACATATAAGTACAATTCTAGATTGTATTTTATTGTTATAATGGCCAATTGGAGACTGCCCTTGGGCTGAGGGCCGTGGCATTTACCACCTTGCCATCTGCTGGTTACGCCCCTGTTATGCCTTATTTTTTTTCAAAAATAAATTCCAAATGTTAGCAGCACCCCGTCCGTGATGTACGGATGGCTATATCCTAGGCATGAGATGAAATTTAAGAAACTTTTGAATTCCTTTATAAGATTCATCTTCGGATTTCTCAGGCACTCTCTTGTTAATTGTTGGTATACCGAGTTAAACTTTTCCTTTAAACGACTCATAAGCGAAGGAATAATCCTTCACCTGCTTCTTAATCGAGCAACGGCATTGATGTATACAGTTTATGAATCATTGAGTTGAGAAACCCTACAAGTCACATTTTGGGGATATGTAAAATTTGATGGATATCCATGAGATAGACACGTGTTTTGGGATCACAGCCCCATAAGTCCGACACGTTTTCTCTGCTTTTGTAATGGTGGCTAATTATCATTTAGTTAGGAAACGCCTTAAGGGAGTGAAGTTAAATCAGTTATGTGGAATGGGTGAAGAATTAGAAGTTGATTAATCTAGTCTGAATCTACTTTTGTAAACAATGTTATCATAAATAAACACTTTTTGATATGTATCTCAGCTAATTGTGACGAAAGGTTATTTTAATCTTATCAAGGCGCTAAATTTCAGGGAAAATTGTACCTTTCAAACTTCTTTTCTTTCCTTATTGATTGCATCAACAACAGTTGACGTCCACATGATAGTGTACAAGGATCAATCTAATTAGGGATTGATAAATTCTTTGCCACTTCTATAATTTTGTTTTTATTGAAAACTAGTTTCAAATGTTATACATTCATCTTAAGCTCTAAAAACACACAAAAATTCAAAAATAAGCAATTCAAAATACAATTATTGTGCATATTAAATTAAATGTTAATATAAATTAGTATTATAAAACATTTATGAATTATGAATTTAATTAAAACAAGAAATCAAATACATGTTGGTACTCACCGAGTAGATTATATCAAACAGAAAGGTTGCATTGGTTTGTTCTCGCACTGAACTTGTAATAGAAATGACTATATTGGAAGAAAGGTGAGGTGTTTGTTGATAAATGGTACGGTTTAGGTGTAGGGGTATTTTCAGTAATTCCGGTGAGTAATTTTTTATTTCTGATTTGGATGGGAATCAATTCAAGATTGGATTATTGGAAATATTTATGTGGTCATTTAAGCAAAAATCTGGATTAGATTTGAAGGATTTTATTATTTCAAGTGCTTCATATATATTTCATTTGAGACTGTTATCTTGATTCAATTCATAAGTCATATATGTTTTATAATACTAATTTATTTTACATTTAATTTAATGTGCATAATAATACCAAATTGTATTTTAAATTGCTTATTTTTGAATTTTTGTGCGTTTTTAGAACTCAAGATGAATGTATAACATTTGAAACTAGTTTTCAATAAAAACAGAATTATAGAAGTGGCAAATAATTTATCAATCCCTAATTACATTAACAACATTTTGGACCGAACTAGTCCATTTTCAAGTCTAAAAAGAAAATATAAAAAAAAAAAAGTTGTAAACAATTCCTGTACAATAAAAAAAACCTTAATAAATATTATATAATAAATAAATTTTCAATTTATATCCAACAATTATTATTTAAAAAGATTAAAAATCACTTTCTTCACTAAAAAGAACATCTCATAACACCACCATTGGTAAAATAACGTTTTTGATGTAATCAATAAAGAAGGAAAAGAAGTTTGAAAAGTACAATTTTCCCTAAAATTTAGCGTCTTGATAAATAAACACTTTTTTACAAATTTATTGGTAATATTTATTTTTATAAAGATAATTGATTTGAGAAACCTCATAAATCAAGCTAATTCAAATGTAAACGCCATAATGACTCTATAATTCAAATTATATAATTTTCTCAATTTGTAATTGTAATCACTATTCCTTTTGGGTTGCCTTGAACAATTACGCTTTGGTATGGTCTGTTTTGTTTTTGGTTGTTATCCGAAAATTTGATCTCAATGACCATGGAGTTTCTCAAAGCAACGATTCATATTTTTCGTATAATAAGAATTACCGTTAACTCGTTAACAATCCGCTTTTGTAAACATTATGCCAGACAAATGTAAATTTGAATATTTTAGGAATCTTTTGTCTTAGAATAAAATTCTTTTTCCATTCATTCATTTTACAATTAAAAACCGATAAACAATTGGCTTGAACATTTTAAAAAAATATACCTAGAAACTGAATAAATTATTGATTGAATAAAATAAAAATTTCATTTTAAATAGTAAATCTTCTGCTGATGGGATATTATAATACCGAAGCGAAACTCATTAGAAAAGGTGATTTATGAAATTAGATATGAAAATATATGAGTTTTAATGAAGAATGTCTAATTTTTTTTTATAATAACTAAAAAGACAACAATTCATCCTAAAAAAAATAGATTAAAGTTTATAAAATAATTTATGTTAGGAAGAAAAATAATAAAAAATATTAGATACCTTTAATCTGTTTTTTTTCCCAAGTTGTATAGATTTGCGATAGAGCTCACAAAAGAAAAAAAAACGCATAAATAAAACGAAAAAAGAAAAGAAAAAATTGCTGGACTACAGAAACAGAAAAGAGATTATATTTTTTATATAATATTATATTTTATATAAAATAAAATATTTGCTAAGATAGCAATTGAAACAAGTATGAGCTAATGACTCCCTGTGTAACATTATGACTAGTTATTAGATAGTCAGAATCGCTACTCATTGTGGGGCCGAAATACCTTTTATAATTTAATCTATTGCATCTCTCTGACGCCAGGATTTTTTTTATTTTTGGACAATCTTATTATTATTGTTTTAATAAAATATGGTCCGCAATCTATCTATAGTACTTCTTTCCCAAAACATTTCCATCATAGTTACTCAAATAGAGAATATTTTTTCATGGTCTTCCTAATAATTTCAAATCCTTTCTAATTGCTAACTAGTTCGCATTCCTTAAGTGGGTGCATAACAACCTTGCACACCGTTAGCACGTAAATGTCAAAATGCAAGTATTATAATTCATTTAATAAGAGGAAATGAACACATTAATTATGTGAACTAAGTAATTTTTTCTATTTAATTTTAGCATAAGTTTACGCGCGGACTATATGTTTATACAACAGTATGGTTAGTATGAGGATGGGTGACCGTTCTCCGCGAAGAACCACGTTGTCCGGGATATCCGAGCAATTCTCTAACTCTCTTCGGGATATGAACGAGATAACACCACAAGCCTACTGAAGATAAAAAGTCTACTAGGATGACCTATTGTGAAACCTAATAGTGGACCATAATGTCGGCCTCGTTGACAACGACCATAACCTAAGGATCTGGGGCGATGTATTTGAAGCTATGTCTTGGGCTTTGAACCTGAGAGTTAGAAGTAACGTTGGTGGTGAGAGCACCCAAAATTGATTACTAACATACTGCTGTTATGAGCTTAAAGGCCTTAATTCCAAATCATTTTTTATTCTATCCGAAATGCTGTAAACTCTACACCTTTTTATGAAATAAGAAACCCTTAAATAATTAGGATCTAACCGTTGAATTTAGAAACTAAACCTTTCTAATGTCATAAAAAGATGTAGTTTTTAGAGCGATTCAGGTAAAATCCAAAAACGTATTTAAAAAAATGATTCTGAATTAGAACCTTTAAACTTTGCCGGCAACGTAGGCGTGCGCACGTGGGGTCCATAGGTGAACAGGAACCTGCTAATGTCTCCGAAATATTTTTTTTTTCTTCTATAAAACAGTACATAGAAGCAAAGTTTAAAAATTCAACTTTAAAAAACAAAACATTTCGTTTAGAACTAAAAGCTTCAACTAAAACGTTTTTGTAGTCCGAATGTTCAATTTTTTATTCAATTTTAACACAAAAAAATGTTTAAATACGTTTTGGACATCATATTCTTTAAAATATCTTCCAGAGGAGTAAAGAATATCCCGTACTTGGGATTATAGAAGATCCTCGGTACTATGGTTTGTGCACCCCTAATAAAGGATGCATTAAATATGGTTAAAATATATGATAAATGATTAAAAAAGACCTCAGTATAATTTACTTAATAGTTATCATCAGTATTTTTTCTGTCTTTATTTTTAAAGCAATTTATAGGTCTTTTTAGGAAACACAAAACGATTTATCATTATTACTTCTTATTAGTTAATAAGGCTTTATTTACAAATGTATATTTTCAAAATAATCATTTACCATGATTTTGGATGCCTTAAAACAGGGGTGGCCGACTTTTAGCATACCAAGCACTAATATTTACACAGACGAATTCAAATGCGCCATATAAATCGAGCACTTTTTATATCTTCTTGCGGATCATGGCTTAAGATTGGAAAATGGAGATGAGGATAGAATCTCTGATTCGCTTAGGAGAGAGAAAGGAATAACTTAATCACGTAATTAAATTAAAAAATTTACGGCGGTTTGTTAATGCTCCTATCTACAATAGTCAGTAATTTCTTGTGCGAGAGAGTAGTCCCTTCGTGATGGTGCTACAGGTGCTAGAGAGTCTGGTTTGATGAAGATAACTCTGAACCGTAGGGTTTGAATCACTGCTCGGAATTTGGATTTGTCTTTTTTTTTCTACTTGCTAAGAGTCCTAGTCCCGCCCTTTGTTTAATAATATTTTTAATAAAAGTATACTTATATATATAATTAACTTATAGACATAAAATCCATAGAGTATAGATTCGACTCGATGGTCAAAACCCTTGGTATAAAAATGCAAGGCGCCACTTGTAATCGACCACGGCTTGGCCACCCCTGCCTTAAAACATCTATTTGATCAAAACAATTTTAATTTTATTAAGTAATTCTATGTATAAATAACTTTTATGCTAGCAAACGTTCACAGGATTTATCCATGAATGAATGGATGGAAATCCGTTCCTCAACTTTTAAAACATTTATAGTTGATTTTAATTTTTTTTTTTCACTAACAACTTCTTGAACTTTTCTATAATTTTTGAATCTTCAAAAATACAAACGAATCCTGATTAACAAGTTCTAAAAAATAAGTGCCATCCATAAGTTTCTAGAAAAACGCTTCTTGTTAACTAAAGAAGTGGCGTAATTTGTAAATATAATTTGTTTATAAAATAACCAAATTAGTGAATTACTTGTTTCGTAACCTTTAATAAATGACACTAAGCAATTGGTCTATGGTTACACAAGGCTGAACCAAATTCATTCCAACCGGTCCCAACTCAGTTGAGCCAGATAAAGATACTGAGCTGTACAGTCTGAGCATGTAATAAGTGAAGTGTTATTGTGTCCGAAAATATGCAATTAGCAAATTGTTTATTCTGTAAATAAAGCTTTATGATTTATAAATATTTTTTTTTTTTAATTCGATATCAATCCAGCTTATTGTTTTATAGGCGAAAGTTTAGCTTATGAAACAGGTGCTGAAAGACATTCGCGCCCATGAATGTCATCCAGAACAGAACCGAAATGCCATGGACGGCAGCTTTTTTTATTATTTTTAAATAAATGTATAACTATATATTTTTAAATAACTCTGAATTTTTCATTTAATTAAAACAATCATTTAATTAATTGGTTGCTCATTGGGAATAGCATATTGAAGAAGAAAGTGGCGACTGCTTTCAATAAAATAGTTTTGATTTAATCAGGAAATCTTTACAGTGAAAACGACCTTTGATTTGAAACTACCCAATAACTTTATTTATTTATTTTTTCAGTGTTTATTATAGTTATGGTATAGCTATATTTAAAAAAATAATAATGCACATAGAAACAATTATTTAAAATTAGAACCTAAATTGTAAGCTTGTTTATCTTTTTTTTTTTTTCAATTTTTAATACCATAAATATTATTTTAACTCCAAACATCATTATCAGAAAGATGGTTGTTAGTGTTCACATGGAGAGAAAAAAAGAATGTTTCAATTAACAATTTACTATCAATAATTTGGAGAGTTTTATGATCCATCATCTAGTTGTTATTGATTGATTATTCATTCTAAGAATTATAAAAACTATCTTTTCCCTGGATCTGATTAAGAGTTAGGAATGTTCTTCCATATCCTATAAATCACGTTGATAGATCCAATCCTAATTTTTTGTTTTGTTTTAAAAAAAATGAATACATTACAGCGCTGTGGAAACAGCCTTATAAAATAAGCGCAGATAGCTCACAACCTCCAAGGCCAAACAGTTTGAGTCGTGATGCTCCGCCTTCATTAAAATGTGTGCATCCATGAGTCAGTCTTCGTCATCTTCAATAATAGCCTAAGGTGAGGCTGAAGGTTGAACAAGGTTGGGTTGGTCAAATCGGATGAGTGTTCTGGAGGAGTTCAGAAGAACTGATCGTGAATATATCTAATTAAAATAATAACCTGATCATTTGAGTCGAAATTTTTTTAACTCGTCTTTAAGGAGAACAACTTTAAGTTGTATGGCATTGAACAAAACATTCTAGTGGCCCTCATGACTAAATGTAATCAGTCTTCGATACGTACCAATTAAATCGTCCGTACAGACTTGAAAGCCAGTAATTTTGCTCTCATAGGTTTGGTTTATTTGTTTCCCTTAGGCTGGATTTGTGTAATATGTGTTATAAACTCAGGATCTTGTAAAGGACTAATCTTCATCTCAATGCTGTTCCTCATTGTAGAAGAAAAAAACATTCTCTATCATTTTATTTTACTAGTACTTGGACTACTAAAGTTCTCCATTTCATAGTAAACTGTTCGCAATTTGTTTAAACTCCAAAGTTTGAGAGGAACTTCCAGAATAGTCCAGTAAATAGAGAAAGGAAAAAAGGAGATTACCTTATAAATGATCATGTAGTTATGATTTGTTTGTATGTTTTTAAAGGTAAGGGAAGTCGATGACTTGGAATTTTAGCTATAGACCTGTTCTATAAAAAATATCGAAAAATCGCTACTTGAACTTTTGGAAGGTTCAATACCTCTTTTTTCCCTGTAATAGTATAAAAAATAAATAAAAAGTATAAAATAAAAAGTATAAATAAAAAGTGCCTATCCTTGATCATTACGCCGGAATAAACCATATATTGGCTGCTAAGTAGACCTTTAGATTGTGCTAGTGGTTGCTCTTAGACAACATTCTTAAGTGCCTATTGTTCCAGGCTATTAGGTGGCTCCGTTGGCAAGGACTAGAAGGACACAACTCAGCTCGCTTTTTGTCGTAGAGTGAAGATGACAGCAAGGAATGCTTTTTGAAATGTGATTGAGTTTTGGCAAGAGATTATTGAAAAAAAAATATACTCTTCTTTTTAAAACCACAAGCCCATAATCAATACTAAGAGCATCTTATGAAATATATCTTGACAAAAATACTTATGGATCAATCCATTTGAAATCACCCTGTTTGAATTCATTTTGCCGCTCGATATTTTTGATTTTCATGACTTTTTTTATCAGTTATTTCCTATCGTTTGGTGAGCCTAAAACCATGGGTAAAACATTTTTCAGACTAATATTTTAAATGGCTCTAACTCTGATAATTTTTCAGATATCAAAATCTAAAATTACATAAATTACGTAAAATCTAAAATTTGTTGTCACAACTTATCACTTAAGAAGTGAGAAGATTGCTTGAAAAAAATGACGTAAAACGTGACATTAAGCGCTGTAAAAGTGTACTAAGGAAAACAGATTCACCATTATTTTTTTTTTCGTGTATAGTTTTGTCATTGTTCAACTTGCTTTGGAAATTTCAATCTCGAAAACTTTGTCCTTTTTTTAAATGAATTTCAAAAGATGAATATGTCAAAAGGGATTGAGTGAAAAATTGTGAATCTAATACAGTTAATACTTCTTTATGATAGAACGAAACAAATCATTGTAAAAGATTTCTCATAGTGCAGTAGGTTAAATAAGAGAACTTTTTTTTAATTGACAAAGTAATAAAATACAGCTTATTGGAATAGATCTAAATGAATTATTTCAAATACCAGACTACGTTTTTTTAACATGTATCATATGATAAGTATGATCCATATGATGGGGCAGAACCCCGAAACGATGACGTGTTATGAGTATCAATAAAAATTGGTAGACTTTCTTTTTCAATTCCTGTTTTAGTTGTTAAAATTCTTATGTTTCCATTCAGAAATATTCATCGTAAATTTAAATATTGCCATATTTTATTTTTTATAAAAGCCATATTATATGACCAGTGACAACAAGTACAGAGATATATCACGTTATATAATCGTAGATTAGATGTCTTTAATGGAGGTTTTTTATTTAGTTTTCGACTAAATTCCATCGTTACGAACAAAGAAAGAAATTTTATAGAATTATAAGTAAATTGTTGCAATAAGCATTACCCAAATATAATTATATGTGAACATCATAACATAGATAAATTATCAACATGATAAGATTCATATCATTTGCTTGCTCGGCGACATAGTGGGATATACACGAGTATGTTTTATATTAAGCCATTAATATGTTGTACTTCCTCTTTAGTAAAAGGAAGTACAACATTTTAATGGCGCCCAAAATATCGGGACAAATACCAAGGATCTAAAGCCAGAAATTTCAGTAAGACATCTACATAGCTGAAGGGTATTCTCAAAAGATACATATGTGGGTCGAGGTGAAGTGTTCTCATCACTGAAGATAATAATAACAATGGGAAACGAACAGGTCGTTAATGGCTGTTTGCAAGAGGTAAAGGTTTTGTTAGGTTGGTGTCTCGGAGCTGATCAGGGACCTGAAATTTGCATTGGAAAACAGAGTCGGAACAAAAGTAAGATGCACTATAGATAAATAAAATTGCATAAATGAACCAAAATTTATCCAAAATGTTGAAAAGTTGAGATTTTTATATTGAGAACGCGTTCTGAATCATGTGTTGTTATAATGTAATCTTGAAACTCCCACCAGTAAACAATGCTATGTAAACGAACCTCGTCTATATTGCTTCACAACAATTCTTTTTTCTTTTATTAATTTTTTATTATTTATGATTCTTATTTTTTTTTTCAATATGTAAGCCAGAATTGTTATTTTTTTGTTTGTGAAATATATTTATTCTTAGGGGACTTCGTTCCAGAATAAAGTTCTCTTTCTATTCTATTCTATTCTATAAGATTGTCCTAAACTCTATAAATGGCTTGAAAACGGCTAAATACGTAGTATACATTCCAATAAAATAACAAACCGCAGATTTTTTTTTTTCTGTGGATTCCTCTTTTCATCACAAATAATAAAATTCATGTTTTGCAAAGTTGAAAAATTGTGACCTAGAATAGACCACGTGAAACAACTAATTTTATTTCAGGTTAGCAAGATATTTTATAAAAATAATAAATAGATATTGCTGATAGACCTCGCGAAGAAATTGTTGGTTATGTAATAGAAAAAGAAAAGAACACATCCGTATAAGAACAAAGACGACATTCACTTTTGCAACAATCGTGAGCCACAACTCAACATCAAAAGTCCCTTTTCAATCAACTTTTTTATCAATCCCTAATTAGATTGATCCTTCTATACCATCATGCGGATGTCAACTTTTTTATGTCCGACCAGTCGAACTGTTTAAGATTTGTGATTTTTTTCTCAATAAATTTCAAATATCATTATACTTCGTTGTAATATTATTTAAATTTAATCTATCATGCATTTAATTAATCAATATTATTTCTCACCTCTGCATTGTCTGCTAAACGAATACATTATTATTTGGCATGTTTATCAACGTGTTTATAAAAAATTACAATGTATAATATACTTGCAGTTCCATATGAGTTGTTACATTTAACTGGCTGTTCGCAAATTCTTTCCTTGAACTAAAGCCTTTCCTTTCCATGAGAACGCGTGACTGACACGCCTATTTTAATATTTTTGTTCCTTTAAGGGCGTTGCAAAATAATATTACTTATCAATAAATTCCATTAATTGATTAATAGAGAAATTGTACTTAAGAAATATATATATACATATATATAAACACAATATTATTATCAGCTTCTTATTATTTATTGCATTTGAGGGTTGGGCAAGACCCATCATAACCTATAATTCTTCTCACTGTCCTATGAATTATCCAAAAACACCTGTCAAAGCAAAATATTAGGCAGGTTGGTCATCCTGACGACATTGATAGCAGTCGTGCCAACAGATCGAGGCCAAGGTAAATTTTTCTGGGTATAGGCATATGACCTAATGCTTACCCAACAGGTAGTTCTTTAGGAATTTTTTAATGCCTTGATTTCAGAAACTATTTCATGGCAAATTTATAGCTTCATAATAAAGATACAAGGGGAGCAAAGGTTTTCTTTTTGCCAATTTTTCAGTGTAGAGTTCATACGCCAATTCTTATTTTCGTATTTCTTAGCAACTTAAATAAAGAAGAAGATATGGAGAGTATAAAAAATAAATAAGTATGGTAAGTCATCCTGAAAAAAACTTTTTTTTTTAAATCTTGGGTGACAATCATTCCGTAAATAATTTAGCTATTTTTAGTTTTAAGATGATTTTTGTGGCGTAACATGGAAAATGTTGGTCTTTTGTTATTAAAAAAAAAATCAAAAAATTGATTGGAACCAATTTATATCAGCTTGTTTTACTCATTACAAGTTTTACCCTTTAAATCTGATCTTGTGAAACGATTTAAGTTGAGATATCAGAAAATGTTATGTAACTCGATTCGTGGAAGGGAAATAATTTTAAAATTGCTGTTTTTGACCGAAAATCACCGTAATTAGCTGTGGTTTCATCTGCATCCAAATAAAACAAAAATTACGAGAACATAATTAATTTGTATTTACTCAAATCATCGTGAGGTACTTTGGATTTGGATTTGTATATCTACGTCTTAGCTACGGAACATAATCTAAAAACTCTGGAATAAGGGTGAAATACTCTGGAATATGAAGTTGACATTATGTATTCATCGGCCTACTTCCTTTACCATAAGCAATTAAGGCAATAAAAAAATTAAAGACTTCTATGAATCAAGTTCTCTTTATTTCCCTGAAAAGAATAATAAATTAAATAAATGGCGTTGATGACCAAAATAGTTTTTACGCCACTAAACCAAAACGAATGAACTTCATATTTGCCTTCTTTATTTCCCATCAGGTTTGTATAATTTTTAATTAAAGCTGTGGATTTCGTTTACTTAAACTTTTTTTGACCTCTTTCTACATTTTGGCCAAAAACGAATGGGTATTAAGATGTAAAAAGATGCATGCGTATATGATAAGACGTCTACGGGAGAAATGCACCTTATTTCTCCCGTAGATGTCTTCCTTATTTCTTTGTCTCCAATCGTTTTTGGCCAACCTCCTTTTTATTATTGCCCTCTAATTTTGTATTATTATTTATGTTATTTTGTATTATTATTTAGTTTTGATTAATTTTCAATCCCTGGTTGTTAAATTTGAAATGCTTTGTATGCTGACTTATCATGTGCCTTTCTCCTCTCGTGTAATGTCCCTCAATGAATTGTTTTAAAATCCCCTTCACTGGGAACTCTCAACACCAGTTTCCATTGTTTTCAGATCGGATCTTCTTATTGTTATGTAACGTCTGATTTCTTTCGAACTTACCAAATTTGCTGTGCAATAAACTCCATTATTGAACCGTCGTCCTTATGCTAATATTCAAGGCGAGCTACTTCCACCTGCTTTTCACTGAAAGGAAATTTGCTCAGTAACGTTCAAGTATAAACAAGGTCGAATAACTACTTCTTTTTTCTTATTTTTTTCAGATAATAATTGCCATACCTACTTTTTTTCTCCGATGAAAGCACAAATCTTTTCTGTTTCTTATAGAATATAATTCCTTTTTTTATCCGTTATTTCATTTATAAAAATCTCTTGTTTTATATAAACATAAATAATTGCATTGTTCAGTTATATTTTTAACTCTGAAATCAAAGTTATGAATACTATCCGCGGCAAAAAGGACGCCAATCACACGATCGCACTACGAATCAAAACCGAGTGTATTTACGCCTTTTGTTGAAATTGGTAAGGAAGGAATGATTGAATTATAATAATTTTGTATTATATATTATATTAAATAATTTTAATAATATTCACTGGTAGCTTTTTCTGAACAAGTATTCTGCTATTACCTTCTTCTTGTTTGTCCGTTCCTTTTTCATCCCGTTGAGCAAATTTGATAATAGCAAAGATAGCAAATTTTATTTGTGTGCCTACTTCCACTTTGCAGTAATTCTAACAGCACTAAAATAAGACAAACATTTTTTCTTCGACAGAACAACATATTTGAATACATTCATTTTACCTATAAAAAAAAAAATAGGTATTGTTTCATCCCTCTCATGTCATATGTTTCATCATATATTTTATTTGTTGTTCGCTTTGTTTTTCACAAAGTCTAGTGTGACAAACCCTAAAACCAACACAAAACTTAGGTATAACCCATTTATTAGACCTTCGTGTTTATAGGCCACGTTCAGGTCAAGAGCAGATCACAATCGCTCGAATAGTAATCTTATGGGACCATTTACACTCGATGTCCTATAGACTATTATTATTGTAGACTACAAGTTGTAGTAATTTTTCTTTCTAATATAACTTTCCAAACAACTTAACAATATTTAATGCCAGCCGAATAAGTTCTAGTGTAATGATATAATCTAGTTTCGTCGTCGACCAGTTCTTTAATTAAGTTATGAAATTCTCCCATCTCTTTCCTTTTACTCCAATATATTTTACACCCAAAAATATCTTTTGCGTACTTCGAATTTCCTATGTATATCTTCTTTATCATGAAGTCACATGAAACAATTGGAGCTTATTTCATATCAACGTCGTTTTTTTGAAAAAAGCTTCAGCACCCAAAATTCGAACTTCGGGTTCAAATGTATTATGGAACGTTAAGCACCACCTCTAACGATTCCCGCTCACGATTTGTCGAGAAAAAAAAAATTAAAAATTGTCTAATAATCGACCATTGATGATTTAAGCACTAAAAGTGACGTCACTCCATGACCAGTGCTAGAAACCATAACAATATATTGCAGTTATAAACGTTTTGCCACCTTAATAAACTCCAACTGTACACAATAAAGAATTTTTTTTTAAATATATATTGTCGTTAGGATAAAAAACGTTTTTTGTGTTTCCCATAAAGTTTGCTAAATGACGTTTTCGCCTTTTTCAAAAAACGACGTCAATATGTATATTTACTCAAGTATTTATTATTATTATTTGATTTTTCACGCGTTTGCAGATTCAGAACTGAGGCAAAGGACAAGTCCAATCACCTTCAGATGTTTAAAAATGTTATTAAAAATAATAATAATTATATATCTCGCTATCTATACCGCTAACAAATAAATATATGGTGAAAATCAAGCTCAAAGAGAATTTATTTCCCACCAGATCTTCAAGACGTTCAATTTCGTTCTTCTAAAATTATAATTACGTAGAAAATAATGAAAAATAAGTAAACATATTAGTTGGAAGGAGACTTGGGCAAAACGTAATTTCAATCACAAGTACTAATACTTACTAGTAATTATAAAATAAAATTTCAGCAATAAAATTATAATTACAATTACTAATTGAACCAAAGTAATTGCAATGACCAATTACAATCTTATGTAATTGTAATTTTATTTCTGCAATCCCAAATAATTGTAACTGCTAATTACAATTACTCAACGCTGAAATGGCATTAAAAAAAAGTTATTTCCACAAATGTGCTAAGGGATACGTTTCAAAATAATGAGTTAATAATGAGTAATAATGATGAATAATAAGTAATAATTCTTATTAATAAGTAATAAGTAATAATTCTCATTATAAGTAATAATGAAGTAATAATGAGAAATAATTCATAATAATGAGTTTCAAAATAATTGCGAAAAAAATTAATATAGAAGAAATATTGTTATGTATTGAATTAAAGGAAAATGCAATTATAATGACTTGAGAATCTCAATTATAATTACCGTAATTGAAAGGAGTGATTGCTGTTACTTAACGCAATTAGATTAATTGTAATTGAATATTACAATTACTTTAGTGTAATTTTCTTTTGAACGACTTTTTTATATATTTTGGACCGTTTAAGCGGTTTGTTTAATTAAAATTATAGTCTAATTTTGTTCAAGTAATTAAATACTCAAGTAGTTAATTACTATCCAACTCTGATTGGAAGGATTACGAAATATATCAAACTTGTTTCATTTGCAAAATAGTATTTACATGGACTGTTGAGATTATTTTTAATCTAATGGATCCATGACTTTTGCGTTATGGCCGACAGAAACTGCTGATATGCAGCTTTCGGAAGATTATATAACAATCCATGCTATATAATGTGAGATGAATCAGATATATAATTCTGATTCATAATCCATTCTATTTAGTATAGATCATGAAGGCACAACCAGTTTTCCGCATTTGCTCTCTTGGAATATTTTGCATCATCGGGTTTTTCATAAATCCGACAACATGTCACTGCAAGGTAAGTTGCATTTTCTACGTGGCATTTCGGAGATCTGCTAAAATATTCTGGATGTTTACCAGAATATTTTACATTATATCTAAATAATTGAATAAAAGAAGTGCCTGGTTGGTAAAAACTAAATGGTGTTTTTTTTTTCTAGGTCGTTACAAAAAAACAAACACTATAGAAAAAATCTATTTACAGTAAAATAAATTGTATTTACTTAAATTTTGTGTAACTTTATCAATTGTCAAATAAGTTGGAAAGTAAGAACGTTTTGTTTCATTTACTTTCAATAGTTTAAGAATTGTTTAAAATAATAATTATAAAAAAAAAAAAAAATTTAAAAACTTATGTAACTTCACACAACTATGGTCATAAGCCTCAGCAATGTACACTAGTTATGTAAAATCTGATTTAGTGAATAATAGAATTATTTAATGAAAGGATATAAATTAAGTATTACCGTTATGACGTTGGATTACACTTTATCCACGTCTAAAATCAATGTTTACATTTTTGAACATTGATGTGTGAAATTATTGCATTTAGTTTATTTTGTAACAACCTAATTTTAAGAAATTAGGAGGTAAAAAAATGAACTATATGTGGCTTCGCCTCAGTATTCATTTCATAAATCTCTAATTTTTCTTAATGTTCTTTAACACAAAATTTTCGCAATACGTTTTGTATTGTGGCTCAAATTGATAGTTAATTCCTATTTCATTGGTCTTCTGTCTATAAATATTGTAAGAAAGTTAAAATAAACATTTTAGAAAGTTTGTGTTATAAGAAAGTTCTAGGGAATGAGCTCTTGATTTTTTTATTAAAAAATAAATAAAATAATAAAAACAATTTTTTTCTAAGCCATTTTAATTATATTAATACTATATTGTAGGCCTGTTAGATGTTGGTAAGAAACGGGTCCACATAAGAACAGTGTCGTCAAATGAATAAAATTTTCAACACTGAGAATTAAGATGGAATAATAAGAAAAATGGTGTGAAGAAAACAAAGAAAAACAGAATAGATGAATCATGAAAGAAAAGTACGATTCTGCGCGTTTCGGGCTAGCCTTTGCCAACTGCAGACTGAGGGTTTTACTCAGTGACGCTCAAATAATAACTGAGGCTTTTTTTACCCTGTTTGATTTTTTACTGCGGTTTTCCCCTATGTCTCGTGGTTTTGTTTCTGAAATTTTCCTTTCCCTATGTTCAAATTAAAGTATTTTAGTGTACACAATATTCCAAATAAAGATTACTTCTTTACTAACTAATTAATTCTTGAGAAAACAGTACCATTTGTTGTTTTTTCGCCAATAAAATTTAATTATTGGCTCAGAGCATTCTAGATTTATTGGTCGACATTTATTATATTGAATTTAGGATTTATAATCTTTCCACGATTGTGTAATTCTTTGAAAAGTCTTTTTTCGTGATCGTTTAACAGCTCGGCAAGTTCTCTTATATTATTTCTTGTACACGTTCTCTTTGTTTTGCTTCGTCTGACACGTTGGCTCAAATTTTAATTGCCTCGATAATAACTTTGTCATAAAATTCCCTCAACTGTTAAAACTTATACGTTCAGTATTAAATTATGGACTTAAGGGAATTAAATTGGAAGACATATGAAATTTCGATAAACTGTCTTATTATTTGCAAATATCATCTATGTTGCTATATAGCAGACAATCTAATATCTCTAGCTGCCAGCCAGTTGTTTTCTAAACACAATTCCAGTTCTACTTTTTAATCGTATTTTCCCGAAAATAATAGACTACTGCACTGTATCAAAGGTCATCGGAAAGAAGTGGGGGAGGGGCGGAAGTGTATTTTTTATCCATATCATAACTTCTAGAACACGATTAGGAAGTTTTGGATATGATTGATGTATATATTTTTTCCCCGCTACATTTGGGCACTTCTAGCGGCCCCCTTTGGGCCCAATTAGCTGAAATTCGGTGTGTAGGATTGTTTTATAAGCATTACAATACCATAAAAGTGGAGGTAAATTTCAGTCAAAATTTTGGTATGTTTACCTGAAATTCTGCGATTTTTAAAGTTTTGGGCATTAAGTTAGAGGTTTGAAAATTTGTATGTAAATTTGGGCACTTCTAGCCTCCCTTTGGGACATATGAGTTGAAATTCAGTATGTAGGGTTGTTTTCAAAGCAGAGCTTTACCATAAAATTGGAGAGTTAAGTCCCTTTCCCCATTAATATTTTATTTTCTAGTGAAAATACGACCTTAGTGACGGAGCTCTGCTGCTCACAGTTTTTTTTTTTTTTTTTTTATATGCAGATATAGTGAGTGGAATGTCAAACGTTGTTGAATATTCGATGTTATGACTTCTGTTGAGTTAACCTTCCTTTACTCGCCCATACCCACCAAGCTTACATACCGGATTCGAACTGGAATATTTTTATAAATAATCAATACGTGTCGTTGAGTTGTGGCCTATTCTAAATGCCTAATGAAGCGAAGAGCGTATCTCAACTGGTTGCGTCAATTCTTGATGGATTTCATTTGCACTGAGGGAATGGTTTTGCTCTCTCACATACACTCAGGTGACGTTTTCATAATTTAATTTTGGTAGGAACGATTAAATTATCCGTAATTGGCATTACACACCATTCTGGAACTTTCAATCCTTTATCATCCTAACAGTCATTTTAAAATTTAAATTTTTAAATTTTTTAAAATTTATCTATAGGTCTCTATAGATATTTTGTTTCCTGTCATTCATGCCCGGTTTTATTATTGCTGAATCATACTAATAAAATTCTTGGACTATTAGTAATCCAATAATTTATCAGTATTTTCGAATTTTAATAATTCATTAATTCTTTTTGTAATTATTAATTTCGGTTTACTGAAAGACTAATCCCAAATATTTATAACAAATTTGTCTTGCAAGATTATTAGTGATCAAATTTATATTCATGCAATATTTTACTATTCGACATTTTTTTTATAAGTCACATCTTTCAAAAAGGGCAATTAAATATTAGCAGAATAATCCAGAAATGGTGCAGAAGAATTGGTAGAACTTTGTCTACTATTATTAGTTTACAGTCGGTATTACTAAATTAACTTTCAGAAGTATGTTATCAGTAGTGGGAATTCCAAACACGATACATTTAAACATTGATCATTATCTCGAGAACTATTTCAGATAACGATGTCACTCCAACCTTGTGGTCATCAGTTTCCAATTACTCTTCTCCAAGAATTGGAATAATGTTAGTTTCCTGTTACGCTGTAAACAATAACAATTTTACTGTTATTAACAGAAATTTCGAGTGTTATTGTGAATATTTCTTTTGATAAATATTTTAATTAATATTCGAACATTACGTTTTCCTTTTAAATCTGCGTTATTGTTATAGCATTTACAGCTACGTTTACGATTACATTGTTATAGCTACGAGATTATAGCATGTACAATATATGTCGACCAAATGGTAGATTATTGCTCTGAAGGAAACTTGGAAATAATTAGAATTTAAAAACCATTCTGCTAATCTATATTAGTTGGAGGTAGAATTGTTCTTGTGCGGGAATGGTATTTCTGCATATGAGCCCTATGTCATGAGGTCCTAGAACTACTAGAAGATGGAAAAAGAGTCCAAAACATTATTGGTATGAAATGGTGTTGATATAAATATGAATAATCTAAAAAGGGTTATTAAACAAGTTTACACCTCTTGGTTCTTCAAAGACTTTTTTTGGAGAGCTTTTTTTTTTTTTTTTTTTCCTTCCCCCTACCTGACCTTTCGGTCATACGGGGTCGCGGCGGCAGCGGGGTATTACGCTGGGGTAGCGTGTGCCACTGCCACCAATGAACTACATTTTTATTTTATTGTCTTATTGTACAATATTCAATGAGGATCTTTTATTTTTGGGAACAATAATCCTGCTACTGTGGTGCAGCCCGGTGTACGTTTGCACACCTTATGGCTACACCTTGTCCGCTACTGTGGAGCAGCCCGGTGCGCGCTTGCGCATCTTAGGGCTGCACCTTATCCTCTCCATCCATCCGGTGCCGTCCAGCCCTCCTGGTCAGCCGCATCGGTCCGGATCCCATCTTCAACTCCATCCGTCCGGATACTGGTCCAGCCCTCCTGGTCCACCGCATCCGTCCGGATCCTCTCCCTGACTGCATCCATCCGGAAGCCGGTCCAGCCTACCCGGTCCGCTGATTCCGTCCGGATCCCATCAACCATCCTCAGGCTCGCCGACGTCGGGTGGTCTGGCCCTTCCCAATGTGAAGTGCTCAGGGCCCACCACCTCCTTCCACCCGTATATGAACTTCTTGAAGAAGGGGTGCGCTTCTTCCTCCATCAGACGGGGGAAGTCCGACTCAGCGAGGGCGAAGATTCCGGTCTTTCTCGACAACCTGGCATGGTGTCCTTCTACTGCGGTGCAGGATACGATGACGTGTTCTGCTGTTTCAGGGACTCCACAGGTGGGGCACCGGGGGTCTATGTCTTTTCCATGGTAGTGCTGTTTCCTTCGGAAACCTCCATGCCCCGTCAGCATCTGCGAGACCCAGTAATCAGGGAGGGCCCATCTCGCCTTCAATCTTGCTTGAACGGTGGGGAAGAACTTCCTCAAGGTAGCTCCCTTCTGACTACCTACCCACCGTCTGTTCCATTCCTCGATGGTATCCTCCCTCAGAATCTTCTTCCATTGGTTGGGGGTCTCGCCAACTCTGTTACGGAGCCCCTGCCTCTTCACATTATACTTCATTCTGTCCTCCTTGAGGACGAGGTCCAGGGGCATCGCTCCGGCTAGCACCTGCACCGCCTCATGCGACACCGTTCTGTATGTCTTAGTGACCCTAAGCAGAGCCAGTCTCTGGATCGTCGCCAGTCTCTTCTTCTGCAACTGCGTGACGTTTAGGCTCCATGCTGGGGATGGTACCTCAAGATACCCATGACCACCCCCTTGTAAATGGTCATTGTAGCTGGGTATCTGATGCCCCAGAACGCACCCCCAATCCTGTACAAGCCATTTATAGACCGGGTCACCCTATCCTTCAGGTAGTCTAGGTGAGGGGTGACGTCGAATCTTTTCCTCATCTTCACTCCTAAGTACGTCACCTCCTCATCCATCCTCACTCTCTGGCCACCTATGTCCAGTATGACAGGGTGAGCCCTGTCTGTGGAGCCTCTTACGAGCATGGCTTGGGTCTTGGCTACGGCCATGCTCAGCTTCCTCCTCACGCACCATTCCGACACGAGACTGGCGCACCTCTTTGCCTGTGTTTTCAGTCTGGCTCTGCTATCCTCGGCCATTAGGACCGCCAGGTCCTTTTTGGAGAGCTGTCTCATAATGAATATCAGGTCATGGGTACTTCTTTGTGGCCTTAAACCATATTGTTCATCTTCTAAGGCCCTCTCAATGAATGCCCTTAGTTTCTTCTCTGGAATTTTAGAGTAAACCTTACAAGGTTACACTGAGTAGTGAGATGCCTCAATGATTTTGGCAGTCCCTATAGTCTCCTTTCTTGTGTATCGGTATTATCGCATATATCTCCCAGTCCTTGGGAACTTCTTTTATTTTCCACACTAAGTTTAGTAAGTGTTGAAATATTTGTTGACCTTTTGTTCCCATTTTCTTCAGCATTTAGGGGGTGATACCGTCTTCACCAGCTGTCTTGTTCATATTTAGGCTATCTATTGCGTCTATTATTTCATCTTCTCCTATAAAATCTTCCTCATCTTCATCATGGTATTTCATTCTGCAATTTCTCAGAATATTCTGCACATCTGTTCATTATACTCTTTGTACTGGTAAGAATATCGCCTTCCTCCTCTTTGATGTGACCAGTTCCTTTTCTTTCTGCATGTTTCGCAGGCATCTATAGAAGAGCTTCCTCTAACTCATTTTTTGAAATCTTCCCATGCTTTCTTTTTTGGCTGCAATACTTTTTCCTTTGCTCTTTTCCTCTGTTCCTAATACATTGCATAGTCCTCCATGCTTTTAGTCTGATGACAGTATTTCCATATTTCCTTCTTTCGTTGTATTGTTGTATGGTGTATTTCCTTGTGAGGGAAAAAGCTATTCGCTACTACCAATCCATTTACCAAGCAGAAGTTCAGAATCCTTTCTTCATTGTCATTCCTAAATTTTTCCCCATCTCCTCCTAGCACTCCATGCCATCCATCGGTTTCCTTGCCTACTCTACCATTAAAATCACCCATAATGATGGAAGTTCCTCTGCTGTCATCGAATCTCCTCTGTAGGCCATTGAAGAATATTTCTTTTTCTCTTATACTTGCATTATCATTGGGGCCATACACAATGAACAGTGTTAAGATCTTTTGTTCTAATTTTAATTACACTGACATAATCCTTTCGTTAATGGCGCTCCAGTCTTGTATGTTTGTGAAGAGATCTTTATGTGGTATGCATCCAACTCCACCTTTTGCATGTTCCTGTTGGTTTATTCCTGAAAACAGTAGCACATAGTCACCAATGCGTGCCTCTCCCTTACCTTTCTTTTTTGTTTCTGATAGGCCCGCATTTTAGATTTGGAATTTCTTTAATTCCTCGGTCAGCTCCACCTCCTTTCCTCTTTCCACCTCCTTAACATTCCACATAGCAAATGTGATATATCTTTTTCCATGCCCGGTCTTGCACCATAAAATCCTATCGACTCTATTTCTTTCAGTTCTTGTCATTTATGTGTACCTCGGGCAGACAGGGAATGGGCCTGCCGTACCTAAAGCCTGGTGAAGGGGCTGCCTTCTTAAAGTTTCCAGGCTAACTCTCCCTTACTTCATGACATAAATGGAGATCTGTCACTACTGACCTGAGACAGTGCTTGGTTATATCCATTCAGGCTGTAAAGGGATCTTTCTCCTCCTCTCTCAACCGAGCTTGGGACTGGCTATGGCGGAGTTTTTTTATTATTATTGTTACAATCATAATAATTATTATAATCATATTTTTACTTGTTTATTATTTTTGTTTTTAATTTATAATGGGAATGGACTAAAACTTTTTTTCAAAATTTTATATTAATTATATTAATAAATATATATATATATATATATATATATATATATATATATATATATATATAATTGTATTTTTCGTGTTAATCAATATGTTAACTACGTCAATTCTTCATTATTGAAGAAAAAATAAAAAGGATTTATGTTAGTTGATAACAACACTTCAAATAGGAAGGAGAGATAATATGGATACAAAGTAAAATTGATTTTATAATAATAGACTTATGGGTAGTTGTATATAAATAAAATAATAAAATAACTTTAATATATGATATTGTAAACTAATATATAACAAAATTGATTGTAGAAAAAAGGACAGATAAGTAGGAACTTAAAATAAACATGAAGAAATAAGAAAGAATTAATAAAAAGAATTCACGGAGTTAACATAATTATTAATTCAAAAAAAATTATAAAATTAAAAAATGTTTTTAGCCTATTCTCAAAATAAACAAATGTAAAAATATGATTAAATAGTGATTATAATTGTTACAATAATAAGAAACAAGCCCTGTAATGAGATTTTGAAAACGCTTTTTAGATTAACAACTTGAAGATGAACTAAGAGCCAAAGCGTTGTCTTTTTCTTCTTCCTGTTGGTACTATTGAACATGCAGATCTTTGGCTGGAGTCGTGACCTGGAGAGGGTCACCCAACTTCATGTTGCTACAAACTATGGTCTCCATGGTGCAGCAGTAGGAGACCAGAGCTTCATAACCAGACTAATCTGTTAGTGTCCTTCTCTCCGACTCACTCAGGTCCAAGGACAGTGACAAATTTGTCTAGATCCACAGATTATGGCTGTTCAGGATCAGCAGGTACACAAGGATCTATATTTCTTTCACTGAAGCCGATAGTCCACGGACCAAACCTCTGGGCAGCTATTTGGAATTCTAGGAACCACAACGCTGTTTTACTTATGATCGCTTGAAACAATGGTTATACTATAATGATAAATACAATTAGACTAAGAAATAAATATTTAAATGAAAGAAATATAAATTCTACCTAATCTTTTCCAATATTGTGGAATAAATATTTTTCAGTTTCAAGTTGATTAATACAGCAATGGATATTAGAATGAATGTCTCTTTGTATTTCATAGAATGGTCTTGATAAATAATTAACTTATTTGAGTATTCTGAATATATGTGTTATAATCTCAGAATAATATTTAAATTAGTAAATTATAAGGGTAATCATCACTTAGTATATCATCTCTGTTACAGGAAAGGCGAGCAATCGCTGTTCTGTTTGGTGCAGCAAGAGGTAATGTCACCTTTACAGAAAGTGGAGACAAGGTACGGATGGTTGGAGTTATTGAAGGATTGTCACCAGGCCAGCATGGCTTCCATGTTCATGAAAAAGGAGATGTCAGCATGGGATGTGCCTCAACCCTTGGCCACTACAACCCAAACAATGTAAAAATTCAATATTAATATTTTAATTACAAGTTAATGATGTAAATGAAATATAAAAAGAGTATAAGAAACAGTCAATAACCCATACCTACTCTTAAATTTTGAATATTAATGCTGAGTATTAAAAAAAAAAAAGTGGTATTAAAATTAAATCTCAATTTCTTGTAGTATTTGCTTTTTCTGTTCTCGTAGAAGTACTTAAGAACATTGTACATCAGAAAATAATAAATTAAATAAACAAGTTTTCTTACAATTGGCCTATCCAACAAAAAATTGTTTAGTTTTTTTAAATGTGTCATAAGAAGTATTACAATAAATATCAGTTCCTACTATTGGTAAGATAAAACTGAACAAATTACTCTAAGTTGATTCCATTGGGTCAATCAATTTCAAGTGGTCCAGAACTGGTCGCTTGACCACTTTAGAAAAATTTGTACTCTGTAAGTCCTTTATGTTTTGGTGGTTCAAAAACAACTGATTTTTGTTTCAGGCAGTACATCATTTTTTAGACATGAGCAGTTTTCTAATTTGCTCAACTCTGGATTGTCCTAGGCTTTTCAAATAAACAGCATTTTGTTCAGTACATCCTGGCCTACAAACCAAAGCATGTTTATCTGCCTAATATGTTTCCATTTATTTTCTATAGGATGTTAAAGTTATCAAATGAGAATGAACAAAATTCAAATTTTGGAGAGTCATTTTGGTTTATTATTTTCAATAACAGACCTTTGGAATCGACCAAGGAAAAAAATTTTGTAACCCTCTCTCCCCTCAAAATTTGAGATTTTATATTTCAAGATACGTAGAATCCAAAAATGGAATAAAAAAAAATCCGTCCGTCCGCCGTACGCCGTCCGCAGCTTTTCTTCGAGACTACTGGACCGATTTTCTTTAGATTCGGTACCAATGTCACAAGTTACCCCAGGCTAATCCTCGGAACTCGACATTATCATCCGTCAGTTTGTTTCAGAATGGCGGCCAATTAGAGATTTTATAGGCCCATAACTCGGCCATTTATAAAGATATAGGTGAAATGTAAGGTATTTTGGAATAAGCATAAGAAGGCATTAAAAAAAAAAAAAAAAAATGAAAAACAAAAAATCTATGTAATCGCCGATTAAAGATCTTATATGCCCATAACTCGCCAATTTATGAAGGTGATTTGGAAGCAGCCTAACAAGGCATTAAAATAAAAACGAAAAATCAAAAAATCTCTATCTGTAAGTGCTTTTGGTTTATTATTTTCAATAATAGACCTTTGGAATCGAACAAAGAAAACGTTTTTGTAACTCCCTCTCCCCTCAAAATTTGAGATTTTACGTTTCAAGATACGTAGAATCCAAATATCGAATAAATAAAAAAATTCGTCCGCAATTTTTTGTGCTTTTATTGCACTTAAATGAAATCTGAAGTTCTCTACAAAAGGGAAAAAAATCATTTAAATCGGACAAGTATTAGCTGAGATATAACTTAATGAACTTCGTAGACTAATTCTCCGGCGCGGCTGGTCATCCTGACCCTAGACCTCCTGACTTATCTATTGGGCTTCTTACATCCTCGTATCTCTCTGCTTTATCCTTTCTTGGATTATTTCTGCACTTCCTTTAGCTTCCTTAGTCTTTCCTTTTTTTTTTTTTTCCTATTGAAGTACACATCAAATAGTTCCTCTGTATCATTTTTCTCTCTGATTACATTTCCTAAACATCGTAGCCTACTTGCAATGACAAAGTTTTTTCTTAACACTCCCAGTTCGGCACTCTCACGGCGATCATCTTGGGACAAGCTTCAAATTTATTTTCCTTTGGTGCCTATTGCTTAAGTTTTTTTTACTTGGACAGTATAGATATTTTTGAAATATTACTAAGGGGAAATAATAAATCATCGTGTGATAATTTTCAGCGTTTTTTAAAGAAGCAACAATTTCTCGGCCTTAGTTTTTTTTTTTGTCTTATAAGAATATGAATACACTTATTTCATAAACGATATCAGTGATGAGTAACTTACCCTTTCAAAATTACACCCTCTTAAAAATTGATTTTTTCTAATATTCTAGCTGCAGAATTTCTCTTGAGGGACTAAATTTTAAAAATTCAACAATTAAAAGTTTTATATAGTTATATAAATTCTAGTTAAAATTTCAACTCAGATTCAACTGTAAGCACTTATAGAAAATTGTTTTTGCAATTATAGCAAAAAATGCTACATCCTGAAGAATTGGCACACATAATAGCAGAGTAGAATAGTTTGAATATACATAACAAACCGAAATAACTATTCTTATAAGAATAGACAATGTTTATCGAATTGTATACGATTAATGTATTGGTAATATTATGCAATGCTAAATTTATATTTTTTATAAACTTTTTTTATATTTTATATTATTTATATTTGAAATAAACAAACTTGTATTGAACAGTTCAATCTCATAGTTGAAATTTAAACTGGAGTTTGATGCCATAGCGCCTTTTTAAGGGTTGAATTTCAAGTTTTTACTGGTCCCTATAAATTAGAAAAATAAAATAAAAAATTCATTTATTATAGAAAGCTTAAAAATCATATCTTCTGACTTCCTACTTTATTAAATGTTTGTCCATCACTAAAAACATATAATATAAAATGTATAACTTATATATAACTAAACAATATCATTATTTTCAATATTAGCATGTTTCACTTGCATAGTTGCTCAATCATCTTAAAGAATTCATTTATATCCTAGCAATCATAAGCTATTAAGATAATGGACAAACAGTCCAAAATGTTAAAAGTTTAACAAATATGGAGAGATTTCTAAAAGTGTAATTTTTAAGCTTCCTGAATGCTTATATCTTTAATTGAAAATATTTAACTAACTATAAAAAATTCAATTTTTAATGGAGATTAATTTTGAAAGGGTAAATGACCTATCACTGACTGACATTGTATGTAAAGTAAGTGTACTCAAAAGTCTATGAGCACAAAAAAATCGAGGCTGAGAAATTGTTTCTTCTTTAAGAAATTCTCTGCAAAAATTGAATTGTGTTCATCCTCATTTGATTTCTTTGGCAACACACATTAAATAAACAGCAACATATTAGGTAGGTAAAAAGGGCTCTGGTTTGTAGAATGTACCTAACACAATGCTATTTAATTAAAATTAATGCTGAAAGACCTAAGTCAATCCAGTGTTAAGTAATTTAGAAAACCGCACATACCTGCTAAATCAAAAAATGGTGTCCCCCTGAAACAGAAATCGCTACCGTTTGGAAGTGGGATAAAAACTGTTTTTAAAAATTGTTGTTTTTGATGTGTTTCAAACATCATGGTATGATTTTTTTCTGAAATGGTCATGAATTCATTTTTTTTTATTCAGGACTGCTTGGAATGGACTGATCCCACTGCCTAAGGGTAGACATAATGGGCTATCGTTCAGCTGCTCAACGAATATCACTATTTTTGCTCAGAACCAGTTTGATCATTCTGAACAAAGTCTGTGTAACAACAAATCTGTAACTTTTTTACAATGTTTTGAACACTGGTGAAACTACGATCCTGTCTATTTAAAGTTTGATGGTTATCATATATCTCTTAATACAATTTTAAAGATATCATATAAGTAAAGTGTAACATCCAGTAAAGTTTGAACTGAAAAATTGGCACTGCTACTTCTCTCTATGGTGTGGTGACAAACCATAAGTTTTCATCTTTCAGAAAAATTTTCAGGTATTCCATTCTAATGATGAATGATAATTTATTATTTTAAATAATGAATATTTAAAAATATTCTTGATCTTCATCCTCAAAATAGTTTTTATTGAAAGCAATGGGCATTGTTTTGTTTTTTAATTGAAAATAATAAACTCGATACCATGTTTATAAATCAAATATTCAGAACATAAAAATATTGCCTGTTGCATAATGGAATTGCATTGAACTTTCCTCTCTACCATGTTCTTTAAAATTCCAAATAAAAATTATTTGGTAACTATATGAAATTTTCCAAAGCTTGGCATTAAGTATTGACTGCCTCGTGTATTACTAATTTTATTTTATTTTATTTTTTAATTTAGAAACAACATGGAGCTCCTCAGGATGAAAATAGGCATGTTGGAGATCTTGGCAACATTAAGGCTGATGAGCGTGGAGTCGCTTACATTGATATGACTGATGAACAGATTCGCCTCTCTGGTCCAACCTCAGTGGTTGGTAGAGCTGTTGTTGTTCACTCTGATTCTGATGACTTGGGAAAAGGTGGACATCCTGATAGTCTGACCACTGGCCATGCTGGATCAAGGCTTGCTTGTGGCGTCATTGGAACCTTGTAAAAACCTAAATTTTCTTCAATTAGTTGAGCGAAGTAGTTGCCTAAAGACAGCAAATTCATTATTTTCACACCTGAAGCTAGATATTAGCCAAATATTGCTAGTGTCAGTATTGTCTCATTCAGTAATCCTTATTACATTTTTTCACAATAATTCTGTTTTATCTCAGTAGATAAGTAATCAGTAAATTTTCATTGAATCTTTAAATTTAATATGCCACGCCAAATATTTCCTATTATATATCAGTGATACACAATGAGTTGGTTCTGAGTAAATATATGCTAAGAATTTATATGAAATAGTGCAACAGCTTAGAAATGACTTCTTTATTAAATTGTTAAACAATATATTTTATGCTGTCTCTAGACTGGAACATAACTTAGTTTGCTTCAAATTGGTTTGGGTTTTTTTTTTGTTTTTTTTTTTATAACAGATAGATAGAATTTGGAACCAAAAAGACATAGGTTAGGTTGACTTCGGTAATCATATGATCTTTAAACTTATATATACTTCAATTTATTCAACTTATTTAGATATACTTCAAATTAGTATATTGTAACTACCATGTGAAAAAGGACTAGTAATGAGCAATTGATTGTTAAGAACATAATAGATTAACAAAGACTTGGTAAAATAGGCAGTATCCTGCAGAAAAAAAAAATGTATTAAATGGTATACATATGTTTATATTAAAATTCTTAAAATAAAATTGAGTTGTTGATTCATCCTGAATATTATCCTTTATTCAATAATCTTTTTTTACTATTATGATTTTTAGGTTTTAAAAAGTTTACAATAATTATTCATTTTTATAATAGTACTGTTATTAAATGTTGTGATAAATGCTACTGTGCTTAAAATGAGTGTTTTATTTGTATTTATTTTTTTTTTTTTTTTACATTTATATTTTTCCACTTAAACTAACACATGTAAACAGTCCCTTACTAAATAATACATTTACTAAAATTAATCAGAATATTGAGTTTACATGTGATTATACATAGTTATCAGCAAAATTATAAATATTGTTCTGTTAAAGCCACAGCTTCATGCTAGTGCATGTTTTTACACTACTTTTCTGCATGAAAACAATTCAAAGCTATTGGCACAACATAATTTCTAAACACAACAGAAACCAACATAGTTTACTATTTGCTGTACCAGTTTATTGATTTTTTTCATAAATAAAAGCTTGCAGTTTATTTTGTTTATATGTTGAGATTCAATCATTTAAAAGCTGAATGAAATAGTGGTATTACAAATTGGTTTGATTAAAATATTCTCGATATTTAATGAGTGTCAGAATGTTCAGAACTAAACGTAGAGTCTGAAATAGAGTAATTGAGATTTACAAGGCAGTATTAAAGACAAAAAGTATTTTTAATTTCTTGTAAAAATATTAAAAGTTGAAATTTTAAACTTTTTTTTGCGCCTCAGAATTTTCTGAAGTTTCTGGTGATAGTATCGGCTGTCCTGCCAGAAGGACAAAAGTCTTCTTTATTATCATAAAAGTGATACCTCCCGGCAGGTCTTCGTCTCCTTCCGGAAGGGCGTTGTACATTCTATCAAATTTTCAAAAAAATAAATAAATACAATTTTAACGAGCTTTCACCAACTTATCAATTACTTAAGTCACATTTAAAGAAAATTATTAAAAGAAAAAAAAACACTAAATAAAAAAATTGTTTTTTATTTAGTGTTTTTTTAAGAAGAAACTTATTGAAAAACTAAGATAGTTATGTTTTCAAAAAACACTAAATAAAAACAACTAAATACGCACATCAACTTCAAATTCCTCTTTGATATATGGATAAATATTTCAAAATCAAATATAAAAATCATCTAAATCTAATCAGCTCAAAGAAAGTGAGAAGTGTGAATGTTGATCTGTAGAAAAATAGAACCAAAATTGAATACATAAAAAATCAATTTGTAACATTTGTAGTGAAATCTATATAAGAAAAATTGAAGAGTTTAATTAAAATGTATTTTCTAATGCCTAAATGGCCAGCTCAGCATGTCTATGGGTAACTTTTAAAATTCCCTGACTCCATCCTCTTAGCTCCCTTAGTTTTTTTTACACTATCCCTTTATTTGTTTCACTTGCTAGTAGGGCTAAAAAAATAAGTACGACTAAGATATGCATGACTATTATTTGCTTTTTGGTCATAGATCTTCATGCCTGAATGGCTGTGACCTACCAATACTAGCAATTTTTAAATAATTTCCTAACAATGTATTTTATTAAAATGATGAATTCATAGTTTTCCAGAAATTAATAAACAAAAAAAAAGATGCATATAAATTTATTAATAGGAGCCTAGTGACTTGTAACAATACGCCTAAGTTCTTTCATTTTGATTTTTAAAAAGTTCAGATTTAACATCAAGCTATTTCCTTTATAAAATAATAAATATGAAATTCTGTTCCAGGGAAACTACTTCTATGATGCATTCAGGTGCCTGGGTTCTTAAGGCTTCTCTAGTCACTCTCATTTCTCTTCTTCTTTTCAATCTCTTGTAATGAGTCTTTCATGAGCTAATACACTATGTACCTATTTATTTTCAGAAATCTTATACTTATATATTTGTATAATAAATCTTAAAATTAATTTTTGGATTATTACCTAGTTATTGTTAAATTGATAAGATTATATATAAATTCCAAATATTTCCATCATAATGCAGTTAATGTGAAAACGTTGAAAGAGAAGATTTATACTATTTGGTATGAAAACTTCTATCATATTTGATTATACTACTAAATTTAATAAAATTTGTTATACTGAAAGTGCTACCTTTTGCATGTTGGTCTCGTAATTGGCTTAAATAAGACTTTGAATTAAAGTTTAAAGTTATGTAAGAAAGTTATTTTTAGTGTTAGCTTGCAACAGTATTATTTTTGTACTTTTGAAAAAAATTATAATTTGTATGTGTATATGTTTTATCATCTATAAAACAAAAAAAGGCATAATATTGTAAACTGTTGCTTTCCTAAAGTAACATTTTTACCAAGTAAATGGACATTTGGAAGTTAAATGGTAATCAAATTTTGTTAATGAATATGTGAATTAATAACAATTGATTCATAGTAATAAAAATTTATTCATGGTAAGTTATTCCATTTTCTTTTTCAAATCTAGTATTTATAATGCTGCATTTTTATGGACTCTAACAATAAAAGTAATAGTTTTTTTTTTTTTATTGATTATTATCAATTATATGTATTTGTAACAGTTTTATCAAAAGTGATGTCCGTATTTAATTGATATAGTATGTAAGTAGTTTATACAATAAACATGTTTATGAAATAGCTTTAGTAAATGAGAATTTAGATACTTTGAAATATTATCCATCAATTATAAATCGTAGAAACATTTTTGTCTGAAATTATTAAAAATAAATGATTTCTTATTGTCGTCTCATATTGATTTAATTTCTTGACCAAAAGTTTTCTTCACAATTTTTCCTACAATAAATAATACCTGATTACAAAATAAATCCGTGAGCAGCAGAGCTCCGTCCCTAAAGTCTTATATTCACTAAAATACAAAATATTTAAAGAACTGGGAAGAAAAGTTGAGACCCGCAAAAGGCTGTTCCTTAACATACCGAAGTTTACCCATTCTTTTATTATATAGTTTTGCCTCGCCGCTGACCTTCAATACAACAGTAGAAAACTTTAAAAACACCGAAATTTGACCCAAAGGGGACCGCTGGAGGTGTTCAAATATATATATATCCAAAACTTCCATAATCGTGCTCTAAGGGTTGTGAAAGGGATAGAAAACGCAGTCCCGCCCGGAATATACTAATACTTTTATGATATCGTCCTGTCTGGAAGAAAACCCTACGTACCGAATTTCAACTCATTTGACCGAAAGATCGCTGGAGGTGCTCAAATGTAACGAGAGGGGGGAGAAAAAAAGAACGTAATTATTGGGATCACACACGCTGCTTTATCAAAAGGGGGCGTGGCCTAAGTAAGGTTATGCACCCTCACGTCACCAGTTATAATATATACATATATATCAGTATATATACATACATATCAGTAATATATACATATATATCAGGCATCTACAAAACTTTATAATCGGCCCCAAGGGGTTATGAAACGGATAGAAAACGCAGTCCCGCCTCTCATCGCTGACCTTCGACCGAGTGAAAAGTCCATTTTATTCAGGAAAATTAGGAATAAAACAATACATTAGAAAAATACCAATCCTGATGATTTTCTTATTGTCTTCATTAATAAAATATATTGGTAAAGTATTCATACACAATAGCTTTAGTAAATGGGAATTTAGATACTTTGAAATATTATCCATCAACTATAAATCGTATAAACATTTTTGTCTGAAATTATTAAAAATATATGGTTTTTCTATTGTCGTCTCATATTGATTTAATTTCTTGGCCAAAAGTTTTCTTCACAATTTTTCTACAATAAATAATACCTGATTACAAAATAAATCCGTGAGCAGCAGAGCTCCGTCCCTAAAGTCTTATTTTCACTAAAATAGAAAATATTTAAAGAACTGGGAAGAAAAGTTGAGGCCCGCAAAAGGCTGTTCCCTAACATACCGAAGTTTACCCATTCTTTTATTATATAGTTTTGCCTCCCCGCTGACCTTCAATACAACAGTAGAAAACTTTAAAAACACCGAAATTTGACCAAAAGGGGACCGCTGGAGGTGTTCAAATATATCTATATATCCAAAACTTCCATAATCGTGCTCTAAGTGTTATGAAATGGATAGAAAACGCAGTCCCGCCCGGAATTTACTAATACTTTTATGATATCGTCCTGCCTGGAAGAAAACCCTACGTACCGAATTTCAGCTCATTTGACCCTTTGGGCCGCTGAAGGTGGTCAAATGTAGCGGGGGAAAAAATAAAAAAATATCAGACATTCCCATAATCGTGCTCTAGGTATTATGAAACGGATAGAAAATGCAGCCTGTTGCACACACTGATTGAATATTGTTTGACCAATTTGTATGCCCGACTCTCTCACGGCCTTCTCCAGGGCAATATTGAATAAGAGGCACACAAGGGTATCACCTTGTCGCAGCCTCGTAGCCGGAATTCCTCATACAGATATCCACTGACGCAGACTGAGCACAATACTTCGCTCATAGTCAGCCTCACCGTACGTATTAGCTTCTGGGGGATCTGGAGTTCCTCCATTGCATGATAGAGCTCCTCTCGGTTAATACTGTTATGTGCGGCCTTGAAGTCGATAAAGAGATGGTGAGTCGTCAGCTTATATTCATATCCTCTCTACAGTATGATCCTCAAGCTAAAGATCTGGTCCACTGTTGATCTCCACATTGGTAGGGGCCAATGTCTCTATCGGCATAGGGGGGAAGACGAGTGAATAAGATATTCGAGAGGACATTGTATCCGGAAGTTAATAAGGATATGCCTCTGTAGTTGGTACATGTCAGGCGATTACCTGTTGGTCAGATGATCGCCTTTTTCATTACTTCATACTCCCACACTGATTGGAAAAGATCTTGCAGTATCTTCACCATATTGCTGCCTCCACCTCGCAAGAGTTCCGCAGAAAGTCCGTCGTGCTCTGGAGTCTTGTGGTTCTTTAGTTTCCGTATCTCCTCCTCGCTGGGTGGTTCGGACTCGACTTCCATTTCTCTCTCATCGGGCAGCGCTCTGTCAACCTTCTCAGGGTTGACATTTGGGTACGAATCTGAGTCTGTAAAGAGTTCTACATAGTGTAAGACTTCTTACTTATCAGTGAGAAGGTTAGCTTCTTTTTTCAGAGGTCTGTATGTTGGTTGAAAGCTTTCTTAGTTTATTTATCATGCGGCAGAATTTCCTTAATTCTTTGCTTTCATATAGATCTTCTACTTTCCGCAGTTCTTCTCGCTCTTTCTGCCACTTCTTCCTGCGATGAAGTTTCTTCGTCTCTCAGCGAAGCCCCCTGTGCTCCTCGACAATACTTCTTGTGCCCCTCTACGTCATGGCACATTTTTTCGTCAGGTTGCATCTTTACATTCCTCTTTCTGAGCTGGTCCCAGAATTACATCGGCTGTTTCATCCAAGCCTTTGGAGCGGCTTGCTCTTGGGAGGCTTTCCCACTCTTCTTCCAGCAATCCACGCCCATGTTATGTTGATTGTAATGCTTTGTTAATTTCCATAGTATACTGGTTCCTTACAACTGGGTCTTGGAGCTTCTGCAAGTTGAGCCTTTTAACCTTGCGATTCCTCATCCGGTTTCATGTAACCAGTACCAACGGAGTTCCTTCGTAGATCATAGTTCCTTCATCGGAGTTCATAATATCCCTAGCCTAGGACGTCACTTTAGTTGCAACCAATCACAGGGCGTTCCCGTCACAGATAAAATTTCAAAAAATGTTAATTTTTTTTCGCGTAATTTGCAAAAAGTACACATAACTTCCTTCAAAATAAATTAAATATATTTTTTTTATATCTGATAGGATCACCACAATTTATATTATATTTTCAATGTTGTCAAATAGCGTATTGTTTCAACAGTATTGTTTGTTTCCCGCCATGGCCTGGGACTTTATTCCTTCAGTACTACCTAGAGTGCCTCTCCCCCCTTCTTTAGTTGTTTTGGGAATATATGCATGTAATTGTCGCCTATTTTCTCTTCTGGTACTTCGGCCCGGGCTCTGGTCCGTCTTTTTAATAATTCACGGTATTCATACGCCAACTTCCATGCCTGTTCCTCTGGTGTTAAGGACCGTTTACATGGCAATAAAAATTGCATATTGCTCAGCAATATAGCCCGGCCATACATTGGCCAGCCATATGTTGGACAACATTGCTCGGCAATATTTATGGCAATAGATTGCCGGAAAATAGTGTTTAGACGGGCCAAACATAGATAGTGACGATCTTCGTTTCGCAGCGATTTCGAATCTGAGTTCTATACAAGATTATACGGTTTTGTTTGTACTAATTGTTTTTTCATTTGTAGATTTATCCATTGATCCAGTAAACGTAATAAAACAAACTATCGAAGTGTGTGAGACAGAAAAAATATGAGTGGGAGTGAAAGTTCCAAAGAAAAGAAGTTTCAGATTCAAAATAAACAAACTACTGTTCCTAACTGATGTTTGCCAAGTGGCTCCAAGTGCATTCGTTCATCAAATTCACATCGCGATCAAAAATTATAAATTTGGAATATTATTGAAGTTAAAATGAAAGTACAATTCAGAAGTAAAGGTGTAAATGCAAATTTGGATACTAAAAAGAAAAATATTGCCTTGCCTTCATGTGTTTTTTCTTTCAAAATGCATCATTACACCTGCGAAATTTATTGCTTCTCGTATAAAGAGATAATATAGGGTATAAAACATGAGTCGCGCGAGCGATGCCAACGGATAACTTTTAGAAAACCGGATTTTTTCCTCTCTATTGCCGTTCTTGAATTCATAGCTTCTCAAAGGATAGCTACAATTTTCTATGGCGTATCATTTTAAAGAGGATTAACCATGCTTCAATTTGGCTTACTCACAATTTACCTAGTCGTTTTAGTTTGAGAAAAAAATTAATCCAAAGTTTCACAGAGATGATTTCCGAATTCGTATTAAAATATTTGAAAAAGAGAAAGTGCTAGTACTAGGATCGAACGAAATGTAGCAGGGTTCTTCCTGTTTAAAACGGTATGCCTATAACAATCGTAGCTCGTTCCGTCAAAGACTTACAATGAAAAGAACGGACGAAGACATCAAAAGCCGTCGTCCGAAAGTGTCCTAAGGGCTGCGCACTGCGCCGCTTGGTCTCCACTCCTGTTATTAATGCACATGATTGCATTGTCATCCACTCTTAAGATATTTTCCAAATTTTAAGTCTCTAGCTCATCGGGAAGATCATAAACAGATGAGAAATTGTGGGCTGGATTTAGGTATGGTATGGCATGGTGTTGACGCTGACGGTACATGACGCGAATTTGTTTTTTTATCCCATCCCAAAAGTGCCAAACGGGCCAAAAGAAGTTTACACTTCAAAAATATTGCAAATAACCAGATTTATTTGGTATAACTGTTAACACATACACACATAAATCTTAAAAAATATATATTGGTCAAAATAGGATCTTCTCCCTCTCATTTATGGGCTCATTCTCTGAACTATATACTGAGTCAGAGGGCAAATGCTCTTATTAGTTATTTGTTCCTTCAATACTTCTCTTGTCCTGTCTCTCCTAGTTCCATCCCGCTATTCTACTGGATACTTTTTGAGGCCTTCTGATGCCTCCTATCACCCTCATCTTAACTACATTACAATACTTACTGCATTTAAAATACCTCAACAGGTTTATAAGAACACAAAAACAGTCGTACTACCTTTATTTATTTCTTGATTGTAATGAGATTTTGTAGAGATATCCTTAATATCATATTGAACTCATTAAAGCATTTTCTACAAAAAGGACCCATGAGCTTATAAGGGCTTGTTGCAGCTATAGCCTCAACTTAACATTAGCATATTCTCCAATTTACTCCATGAAATAATTTGAGTAAGATAAGATAATATGTAATTTAAAAAATAAGATAATATAAAGATATGTTATTTGAATAAGAATAAGATAAAATAATTCCTATTCCTATATTGAACTGCATTTGTTGATAAAATAATTTTATCTGCTTATTTTAAATGTATAAGTTTTACAATTTAATATGTATTAAAAGATCTTCATTAACATGTTTTGAAAGAGGTTATATGAATTGAAGAGATATTTATTAAAAAGCCTTCATGAAGCATTAACTTATTAGCTTATTAATCTATTATTAGCTTATTAATTTGAGTAATTTTTTAAGAACGTTTTCAAAACTTTCCAGGCAACATTCACCACAATTGTACTCCAAATTACCAGACCAATTAAATAGTGTAATAAGTGAAGAAGTGTAGGTATGGATTCATAATTATCAAATTATGCTATTAGCTCATAAAAGCGTTGATACATACACATATGTTAAAAATTATACAGCGATAAAAATAGGATCTTCCCCCTCTCAGTTATCAGCTCATCCTCTGAACTCCTATATACTGGGTCAGAGGGCTAAAACTGTTATTAGTTGGTTGTCCCTTCAACACTTCTAATTGTCCTGTCGCAACCTTCTCCTAGTTCCATCTAGCTCTACTAGATACTCTTTGTTTGAGGCCATCTGATACCTCTTATCAGCTTGACCTCAACTATGTAGTGTACAATACTTAATACGTTTACAATACCTCAAGAGATATATTGAGATGTTGTAGAGATATTCTTGATATCATATTGTAGTCATTAAATCATTTTCACAAAAAGGTACATAGGCTCATAAGCACTTATTGCAGCTAAAACCACAACTGGACATTATTATATGCACCAATTTACTCCATAAAAATAATTTGAGTAAAATAAGTAATGTGTTATATAAATTTTTATATTATATAGAAAATAGTAAGGTAAAATAATTCATATTCCTATATTTGACTGCATTTATTTATAAAATAATGTTATCTGCATTTATATGTTACGTTAATTTTTCCAAATTAATATGCACTAAAAGAGGTACTATGGATTAATATATATTAAAAGAGGTTCATAAACATGTATTGAAAGAGCTATTAAGAATTAATGTGTATTGAATAGATATGTATTAAAAGGGGTTCATTAATATGTTTTAAAAGAGGTAAGATGCATTACAGAGATATTTTTATTTTTATTTTTTTTTTTTTTTGGCTTAAGACTTCCATTGAAGTCGTATACGGCCCGTAGTATTATCATGTGAGTTTATGGAGGGTAATGTAGTTGGTTTTTAGAATTCTATTCTACTTTCTTCTATGAAAGGACATAAAGATTGTATCATCTTCCCATCCACGTTTGTAACTTTTTGGAGAAATGTATTGTGGTTTTGTATATCAGGGTATTTTATCCGATAACTGTGGTATTTGCTGCATTTAACGATAACATGTATTGGGTCTTCGATGGTGTTACATTTGGAGCATTTGTCATTCTTATTAATGTTGATGTATCAATAGTCATCATATGTTTTTATAGAATCATATGTTTTCTAAATATATGACAGTTGAGTTTACAAAACATTACGATACGTTGTTAATAAAAGTTTCACTTATCAAAAGTAATTTTTTTTAATATTCTTATCCAAAACATGGTGTCAGGTGAAAACTATGGATATTACGAGTGCATTGAATACATCAGTCATGTCTCAATCAAACGAGAGTGGTTTCGGTGGACTTACTCAATTAAAAATTGAGGATGATAACAATACAGTGGCATGGAAAAATTGGTATAAAAAATTTGATTTTTTTATAATAGCCGGAGATTTGGAAAGTACTTCAGATAAAAGAAAAATTGCTCTACTACTGCATACCATTGGTGATAAAGGTATAGAGATATATAATTCCTTTAATTTATCAGATACAGAAAAAATATTCAGCAATGTAGTGAAACGCTTTGAAGATCATTTTATTCCAAAAAAGAATATCACTGTTGAGCGGTACAAATTTTTTACTAGAGCACAATCTCCAAATGAATCGATTAATAGTTTTTTAACAGACTTCAATAACAAAAGTCTAACATGTGATTTCGGGATTATGAGAGAACAATTAGTGAAGGATATTTTGGTTGTTGGTATCAACGATGCTTCAGTCAAGGAGAGACTACTACTTCGCGAAGAAGACTTAACACTACAAAAGGCGGTTACCATTTGCAAAGCTGCTGAGTTATCGCAAAAGCGGATGCGAGAAATTAGCAATGATGAAAAGGAATCGACTGTGCTTCAAGTGATGAGGAAGCCAAATGAAATTGACACAGAAAGAGACACAGTTACAGCCAAGATCATATAAGAAATGCTATAGATGTGGTAAAGACTGCTTCTCAAGGATTGTGCAGCGATAGGCCAAACTTGTAGAAAATGTGGTCTTAAAAATCATATTGCTCGTGTGTGAAGGTCCATGATGTACAGGTGGAAGAAGAGAGTGAGCGTTTTTTTCATCGGAAACTTAGAGAGTAATTTTGCACAAAAGGTTTGTTTAGAAACTTTAGAAATTAATGGAAAGAAGATTCTCGCAAAGTTGGATACTGGTGCCCAGGTAAATTGTTTATCATTAAACACGTTCAAAGAATTAAACTTGAATAAGAAATATATTTATGATTCTAATATCAAACTTACTACTTTAGATAGCAAAGTTGTAGACACTGTTGGTGCCTGTACGATCAAATGTTTTCTTGATAATGGAAAGTCTGCAATTCTAAATTTTGTTGTTATTAAAGTACCATGCATTACAATTCTGGGTCTTAAGTCCTGTATGGAATTAAATTTAATTAATAGAAATGTTGTGAAAGTGGATAACCTCGTTAAAAGCAATAACCTCATAAATTATGATAACCTCATTGATAATTACAAACATTTATTTCGAGGAATAGGATGCTTTGATAAAGAGTATACAATTTGCTTAAAGATAGATGCACGACCTAGAGTTGACCCACCACGACGTATTCCATTGGCACTTCAGGAACCATTCAAAAATGAATTGGATAAAATGGTCAGCTTAAACATTATTGAAAAAATTGTTATGCCTGTGGAATGGCCTAATTCTATTGTTATAGTCAAGAAAAAGAATAATCAATTAAGAATATGCTTGGATCCAAGATATTTAAATCAGTTTATAGTAAGGCAACATAAACTTTTACCAATTGTAGATGAAATAATTCAAAAATTGGCAGGCTCTAAATTTGTCACCACATTGGATTGCAATAGTGGGTTTTGGACAGTGCAGTTGGATGAGGCGAGTTCCCGATTATGCACGTTTTCTACACCTTTTGGCAAGTACAAGTTTAAAAGGTTACCTTTTGGCTTATGTGTTTCAACAGAAGCTTTTCTTAAGCGACGGTAAAAAAAAAAAGAAAAAAAAGAAAATAAAAAGAAAGAAAAAAATGGAACAGGCATTCAAGGATGTTGAAGGAGTAGCGATTTATGCGGATGATCTCGTCATTTATCCTAACTCCATTGAAGAGCATAATAGAAGACTATAAAAGATATTGGATATTGCTAATTCTAATAACATAAGATTCAATTTAGAAAAGTCGAAATTTGGAAAAGAAGAGATAAAATTTTTAGGAATCGTTGTTAATAAGAACGGAATTTCCCCAGATCCTTCAAAAATTGCGGCCATCACTGAGATAAAGTCATTAAAAGATAAAAAAGATATAGAGAGATTTCTTGGACTGACAAATTATTTATCCAAATTCATTGCAAACTACTCAGAAATTTCCACGCCATTACGCGAATTGATTAAAAAAGACAACGAATTTTGCTGGGAAAAAATACATGAAAAAGCTTTCAATAAATTAAAAGATAGTTTGATTAATGCTCCTCTATTGCAGATATTTGACCCCAAGAAAGAAATAACGATTTCGGTAGATGCCAGTTCAGAAGGTGTAGGTGCTTGCTTATTCCAAGAAGGAAAACCAGTCAGTTACGCTTCAAAAGCATTAACAGACTATCAAAAGCGGTATGCACAGATTGAAAGAGTAATGTTTGCGATTGTATTTGGATGTACACGCTTCCACAAATATATTTTAGGTAATCGCACATTAATCGAGACAGATCACTCAGCATTGGAGGCATTGTTTAAGAAGCCTCTGAATGATGCTCCTATGCGCATACAAAGAATGGCTAAAAATACAAGGTTATGACATAGCAGTTAAATATGTTCCAGGTAGATATATGTTTGTTTCAGATTTCCTTAGCCGATCCTATCTTCCTTCAACTGATAAAGATGATGATGTTGATGACCAGGAGATTCACAATGAAATAGTCTGTCACGTGAATGCGACATTTCACCACTTACCTATATCTGATAACAAGAAAGCCCTATTTAAACTTAAAACTTCAGAAGATGGGACACTGTCAATTCTCAAGCAATATGTTCACACTGGATGGCCTTCAAACAAGAAAGATGTAAGTGAGTTAGTAGTACCATTTTGGAACATAAGAGATGAACTATCAGTTGTTGATGACATTGTTTTTAAGAAAGATAAAATTGTAGTTCCTCAGGTCTTGCAAAGAATGATACTTCAATCGATTCATGAAGGTCATTTTGGTTATCAGACATGCATAAATCGAGCTAAAACCTTAGTATATTGGCCTAACATGAGGGCAGAAATAAAAGAACTGTGCCAAAATTGTCAAACATGTGCTACTTACAGGGCGAATAATTCTAAAGAACCTATTAAATTTCATGATGTTCCTATGTTTCCGTGGTTAAAATTAGGTGCAGATCTATTTGAGTTCAATAAAAATAATTATGTCATCGTTACGGATTATTACAGTAAATATTTAGAATTAGCGAAGCTGGAAGATTTACGTTCGATTACTGTTATCAAACATATGAAATCAATTATAGCCCGACATGGAATTCCTCTGGAGATTGTTACTGATAATGGCCCTCAATTTAGTAGTGCAGAGTTTAAGAGCTTTGCTAGTAAATATGGATTTATTCATGTCACATCATCTCCAAATTATCCACAGTCTAATGGACAAGTGGAGTCTAGCGTAAAAATTGTGAAAAATATCCTAAGAAAATGCATTCATAGCAATTCTGATCCATATTTGGCACTTCTAATCTACAGGAACACCCCTAAAGAAATAAAAGAATTAGTGATGGTTCACCATCACCTGCTAACTTATTGTTTCACCGTAATCTGAACACGACTTTACCTGCCTCTAAACAGTATTTAAAGTCTAAATTATTCTGTAGGGACAATGAGTTTGATGCGACCAGGGAAGAAAAAATCCAGAATTACTACAACCAGCACACTAAGACCTTAAGTGATTTGCAGCCAGGCCAGAACATATTATTCAAGAAACATGCAGACGATAAAATTTGGACCCAAGGCAGGGTAGTGCAGAGACTAGATCCTCCTCGGGCTTATGAAATCGAAGATACTGCTGGAAACCAGTTAAGAAGAAATAGACAGCACATCATAGAAAATAGTGGCGATTATGAACGCTTATCTGATAATGATTCTGAAAACGAGGCTGGAAATGAATTAACAAACCAAGTTCAAGTCAGTGAAAATAATGAAGATTACATTACAAGAGCGGGAAGAATTGTTGAAAAACCTGAAAGATTAACTTTGTAAAAAGTTATGTAGACAATATATTAATATGTGTTCGAGGAGAGGAATGTTGATGTATCAATAGTGATCATATGTTTTTAAAGAATCATATGTTTTCTAAATATATGACAGTTGAGTTTACATTACGATACGTTGTTAATAAAAGTTTCACTTATCAAAAGTAATTTTTTTTAATATTCTTATCCAAAACAATTAACATTAATTAGTGTTAATCCGCGATTCGTTCGGCCATGGTTGATTCTCAGTCTAGTCAATAATGATATTTCTTTTCTGTTCAGCATAGTGCTGATATGAGAGAACCATGGTCGTAGATTGACATTAGGGTGGATAATATAATAATCCTTGCCTTTCGATCTTGATTCTGAGGTATATCTTTCTTGCCATTCGATAATATGTTGTTTTTTAACCCACCGGACTAGTTCAGGTAGAGGTAGCTTAGCGTTTTTTGCACTTTCTGTTCCCTGCTTTGCCAGCTTGTCAGCCGGTTCATTCCCATACAGACCAACATGCCCTGGTACCCATTGGACCTTGAATCTGTTATTTGTTGTGCAATGGACCTCCTGTATTATGTTGTTGATTAAATATGATGGGATTTGTTGTCTGTGGATGTTTTGGAGAGAGTTACATACGGATGCAGAATCTGTTAAAATGACTACTTTTGTATTTTTGTACAATATATTGGCTAATTTAAAAGCCTCGGTGACAGCGTATAATTCAGCACTATAAATACTAAATTTTGTCGGGAGATTCATAGATGTTTCTTGTTTAGAATGGACATCGTATATCCCTACTGCAACCTTGTTTTTATCTTTAGACGCGTCAGTATATATTTTATGATGATGTTTGAACTTTTCTGACAAAGTTTCTATGGTTTTCTGTCTTAGAACTGTTGCTGGGTAATGTGGTTTGGGCAAGTCTGATGTAGTTTGGAATTGGTTTTAATAACGATTTGTGACTTTGGAATGGGGGTGCATAGGTCGAGTGGTCCGGCAGAGGTAGCAAGTGAATTAAATGAGTCTCATTTGTTGAACTATAATTCCTGCTTTTGGGATGTATAGGGTGCCCTTCCGGATGGATTCATATAGAGGATGGGTACTGTTAGATGCTACTTTTAGAAGAAATTTTTTTTTATCCACTCCCTTCTCAAATAAAGAGGCATTTCACCTGCTTCGGCTTGCAGAGCATTTATAGGGCTTGTGCGAAACGCTCCTAAACATATCCTTAGAGCATTATTTTGAATTGTATCTAGTTTTTTAATTAGTGAAGAGTTAGACTCATTGTATATTATGGATGCGTAGTCCATTATTGATCTGACCATAGTTTTATAAATGGTAAGTAAATTGTAGGGCTGTGCTCCCCAGGTAACTCCTGCTATTGATTTTATTACGTTTAAGCTATTGGCTGCTTTGTTGTGTGTGTTTTAAACGAAAGTTTCGTGTCAAGGTATACTCCTAAGAATTTTACAGTATTGGTGACTTGTATTACTCCTCTGTTTGTGGGAATGATTAATTGTGCTAGATTTAGTTTTCTTTTTTTTGTAAAGGGGATAATTTTGCATTTTGATATGTTTATTTGAACATTAAGTGCATGAAGCTTTTCTTCTAATGTATTAAATCCTTTTTTCAGTATATGACATCCTTCAGATATATTAGAACAAGTTGTATAGAGTATTAAATCGTCAGCATACTGTAGAATTTTGCATTTATCAGGGGAGAACTTCGTTATCATGTGTGTGTAAATATTGAATAAAATGGGACTTAAAGGATCTCCCTGGGGCAAGCCTGTCTGTGAATGAACTTTGACCTCTCCCTCGGATGTTCGTAAGTAGTATGTTCTAAATGATAGGTAATTAATAATCCACTTTATCATTACTACCTGGAGATCAATATCTATCAAGATTTCTTTTAACTTTGTTATGTTAACTTTGTTATAAGCGTCTTGGAGGTCCAGGGAAATCGCTAGGAGAATATTTTTGCTATTATATGTTTTGTATATTTCATTTATAAAAAACATGATGCTGTCGGACGTTGAACGGTTTTTTTGAAAGCCAAAACTGTTCTGACTTATTATATGATTATTTTCAAGAAACCACTCTAGTCTGAGTTTAACCATAATGATAAATGTCTTAGCTAAGCAGGAGATGAGGGCGATGGGTCTCGAGCTGGATAGAAGGGAAGGGTCTCTGCCAGGTTTGAGAATAGGAATTATTAGAACATGTCTCCAATCAGGAGGGACATTTGATGTTTCCCAAATATCATTGAATGCTCTGAGTAGCTTAAGCTTCAGAAATCTAGGTAGAAGAGCTATCATCACATAATTGATTTCATCTAGACCAAGGGCTGTGGATTTTTTGCCTTGTAGAGCGGCATCCAGCTCTGATTCATTAAATTTACAAGCAACTGGATGAGCTGAGATGTATTCATTTTTAGGTAGATCTATGTTTGCCAGAATGTGTGGTGGCATAGGCATCGAGTTGTCTCCAATCTGCTTGAGGAAGTCTTCGGCTTTGACTTTACATGAGGTAATAGGGTTTGTCGATGAGGAATACTTTTTGCCTTGAAAACATCGAACTTTGTTCCACATCGATCGATAGTTGCCAGGATCGATTTTGCCAGCAAAATCGTTCTTCCAGCTATCCCTCTTCGCCTTTGCTATAAGCTTTTTAACCTTGTTTATGTTTGTTCTCATTGTCTTATAGTTCTCAATGTTCATGTTTTTTCGATATTTTTTTATTGATGTGGTCTTTTGTTTGTACGCTGCCTCCAAGGCCTCATTCCACCAGGTTTTGGGAAAAAATTTTTGCACGGATTTTGTTTTGTTCGAGGAATTGCCATCTCTCCTGCCTGATTAATAAGCGTCGTTTTTAATTTTTAATTTTTAATGTTATTCTCCACGTGGAAATTTGAACTATCAAGTTGTGTTATATATAAATCACGATTAATTTTCTTGAAACTCCTTCTAGCCTGTACCATGCCAGTGAAAGAACAGGAAGAGAAAGAGATGGTTATTATTAGGTGGTCGCCACCAAGATTTTCATCAGTTATTGACCATAAAAGTCTATGAGATAATTCCAGGATTACAAAAGTAAGATCTGTGATAGAAGTTTTATGACCTGAACTTCCAAGGCGTGTGGCTTTACCAAATTCATTTAGTAACACAATGGGCTATTGAGAAAGTTGTTCGATTATTATATTGCCTCTTGAGGAGTCCCGTGAACTACCATAGAATTTGGACTCAGCGTTAAAATCCCCTCCTATAATTACAGAACAGTTACTTAGCTTTTCAGGAATCGAGAAAATGTTCGCAAAGTGGGAGATGTTTGGTCTGGCAGAGGGAGGAATGTATACAGAAATGAAGCAGATTTTCGAATCTAAGTTTGTTGATTGGATAGCAAGTACTTCTATAGGGCCTGTGTTGTCTATTGTGATTTTTTCGTATTCTATTGAGTTGTGAATGATAATTCCTACACCACCATAATTATATTTCCTATACTTTTTTATCACTGAGTAATTTTTAGATTCATATTTATTTGTTTTGTTGAACCACGTTTCCTGAAGAAGAGCTACATGCACCTGGTTTATATTCATGTAATTGATAAGTTCTTGAAATTTATTATTAATACTCCGGCAGTTGAATTGGATGATTTTTAAATTGTTGACACGTTTGAAAAGTTTTGGTCTTTACATAGTAGAAATTGTTGTGATATAGATTTATGTATATTAAATTTTGAAATATTAAGTGTAAACTAGTGAATGCCTAATTATTTAAGTTGGAAATACTACTCCATGCTATGTATTCTTGTTTCTCCATATGGTGATAGACTGTTTATGATTTGTTTGTTGTCTTGAACAAAATTATAAAATGATTGACCGATTATATTGACAGTTTCCTTTTCATCTGATGAGTTCCTTATTTTCAAAATTAAAGAATTGAGGAACTGTATATATTTTGAATCTGGTGTGCTTTTGTGTGGGTTACTATAAGTGAAACTTTTTGGAATGATATGAATTGGATGAGATGCCTCAGAGATGGAAGGAGGGGGTAAGTCCCAGAAGTGGTCAGAGGATAGTCCAGTACGCGGTCTTTTAATTGATCTATCCCTGTGATTTTGAGCTGAGAAATTTGTTAAAGTTCGAGTCTGATTGATATTTTGTACGTTGTAAGGATTTTGTGACTCTGTATGGGGTAATTCCGGGAAATCGAGAGGGGAGAACCTATTAAAAGTTGCTATTGGCTGTATTAGCTTAGCAGCTTCTTTGTAATTAATGGGCTGTGTTGCCATTACTTGTTTAATCTTTTCTTGACGTTTTCTTTCTGAACAGGCTTTATCTGTTGGTAAATGCTGAAGTTTGCAGTGTATGCATTTGGTAGTGTTCCCACACTCGTTAGTTTGGTGAGTAATGTCTCCAAAATTGCTACATTTAGTTTTACCCCTGCATTTATCTTTTAAATGACCATAATTTAAACAGTTTCCACAAAAGAGAGGCCTAAAAATATATGGCTGAACTTTACGCGGAGCTAGGTAAAGGGTGACGTTTTCAGGTAGGCGCTGAGAGTGAAAAGTTATTTGTACGGAAGGTGTTGGTAATTTTAAAACCTTCTCTGTCTTGACTTCTCGGCGATATAAACGACGTACACTAATTATTTTTTCTGCACTGACTAAATTTTCAAGAATCTCTTTTTCATCAATGTTTACTGGAATTCCCCTAATAACACCGTATTTAACTGTGTATTGTTTCGGGATGAAAGCTTTAAGATTGTTAGTTTTGATAAAGCAGTTAGATAAAAATCGATTAGCGTACTCGTAAGTTTTAAAATTAATTTCAATTTTATTCTTATTTTTCCTCCTAACAGAAATTACTTCTGAATTGCTTAAACCCAAAAGCTTTGCAATTTTCATGTCATGAAATGTTTCCAGTTTATTGTCGTCGTCTTTCTCAATAATTACAATAAAAGGGGCTCGAAAGTGTCTCAAGAATTTTGGTGAGTTTTCAAAATGTTTTGTTGGTCTATTTTCTACTGAAATTTCATTTTCTTTTTTATTTGATATGGGATCAGGCGGTTTTTTGTCCCCTGGGTCGTCAAGGGCCATGCTTCGGGAGCCGTTTACGCGATTCCACCAGCACGTATTAGTTTAAACAGAAATTAAGTAAGAAAAGAAAAAAAAATCAATGAAAAGGTGATAATTAGTACAAATTAACAGCAGACGCAAATATGCCAGCTGAGTAAAATAATGGTTAGTAATAATATTGGACAGGACTGGCCTGATAATCCCAGCGAGCTGTAGAGGATTAAGCGATGTGCACTCGACCACTGTCAACTCACTACTCCAGAGATATTTTAAATGAGTTAATATGTACTTAAGAGTTCATTAATATTTATTAAAAGAGGTAATATGGAAATTCAGTAAACATAAAATCTGGATTTGAAGCAAAAAAGAGATCATAAATTTGTTCGTTTTTCTATTCACAAAAATAACAGAAGAATTGTTATATGAATTAAATCAGATAATTATTTGAAATAAGGAAAATGACAGACACACAAAAACACAACAGTCGCAACTTACTTATTTCTAGAGGAATATCGACATTGAGCGTACATCTTAGAAATTCTATAACTTTTGATTGGTTGAAGATAAATTTGCGAAGAGTATTTCAAATTGAAGGAAATGTAATGCTCAACAACTTCACTTCTTACAATGTTTCCGAGAAACGATCGTGGGAGGCCCTAGAAGCAAATGTTTGACAAAAAGAGTGAGATAAAAATGATTTTTCTCGAAAATTATCGATTTTTAATAACGTATATCTCGAAAACCGTTGGGAATTTGGCAAATATGTATAGAAACGATTTTATAAGAAATTTGATTGATTGTCATTTCTATTTGAAACATTTTTTTTTCTACAGTATACCGTTTTCGAGATCTAAGCGAAAAAACAAAAAAATGGGACCTTTTTGTTGATACGCCCCTAGGAGGGGGAGGTATGTTTACCTAATAACTTTCCCAATCAAAGTCCTGAAGTCAAAAATTTTCGCATATTCCATGCACTCAACTTCCCTCTTTTGAGCACTCATTGACTGGACTATATATAATTGCTTCCATTTTTCACTGGAGAGGAGATGGTCATACTTATTTTGTGTTAATTCTGTAATTTAATTAAGATAAATAGTAAATGTATAATAACTGATTGAGAATAATTTATAAATTAAAGGAATTTTAAATAATAATTAAATAAATAATAAATGTGATAAATAAAATTGGCGCTAGGCTATACGCCTCTCTGCCCTTATGATGGCCTAAAACTTAAACCGAAACATTGGCACAAAATAAATGTCATACTTTTAGTGTCTTTGTCTTTGACCGCATCCCCCCGACCAACTTCTTCCTTAATTTATATCTACAGTCAACCAAACTTACTCCGATATAAATAAAATTAGTTTTATACAGTAAATGGAATAATTATCAGATTTTTGAACTGATAATACTTGAATTAATTATTAATGTTATACTGTATGACAGTGAACTAAAGGTAATTTGTATAATTAGTAAGTTAATATTATAATTTGTTTTTGGCCTTTTCTCAATTTTATTTACAGGAATATATTTTATTATCAGTTTACTGTGTTTGGAATAGTTTGTGACTTTAACATAAATTATATATTATTATTATGGTTCAAATTGTTAGAATTATTGTATTTATAAATAACATTTATAATAGTAATTAATTAATGTTTTAAGCATACAAAATTAGAATTGAAAATAAACAAGGTTGTCCAAAATATTGTCTAATAATGATAATATGTTTAATAAATGATAAGGAATTTGAAAATTTCTTCCTGAAATTGAATATATAAATTAAATAAATTATTTCAAGTAGCTGGGAATAAAACTTAGCACACATACTTTATTAATTATTCTAACAACACTTATCAGGAAGTATAAAATTATGAACTGTGAACGTGTTTAATTCAATTATATTTATTTCAATGTAAAAGTTATAAAACTTCAATAACTCCAAAAAATACTACAAAAATGGAATGTCAATGATGTTCAAATCTTCAAATCGACTAGTTTCTTAGCTGGTTTGGAAAAACCTGTTAATGCAGCAGGTTCATCAGCTTGAATTGTCCATACAGAGCCATTCTCAGCTTTCTTCAGTATTTGAATTAGCCCTCTCCCCATGTTATCAGCGCTGCAAAAATGAAATTATACATACCTCATTGGAACATATATAAATATACTTTCTGGTAGAATATATTTTTAATTAACATACCTTTGTACGGGAAACTCAGCGTAATGATTTCTAAAATTTTCATACACATCAGGAACACCTGGATAATAAGCCGCTGCATTGTCAGTAAGAGGGGTTTTAGTCATTCCAGGATTGATAGAAATGACTTTGACATCTGACTTTCGGTAGAATACGTCATGCTGAAACAGTTAAGTATTATTGAAAAATTTGATCTGGCATGATTGCATTCTTCCACTATTTGGTGTTTCTTATATTGGTAAATCCCACCCACAATTTAAATGCTGAACCCAAAATCCATTAATTTGTATAAATGTTTTCATATACATCTTTACAGGTTAATAATATTGAAGTATGTGATGATCCGATGATGGCAACACTGTGTTGCGTGTGAAAGAAAGATTCTATGTTCTGTTATCTAGTCTTTATTCTGTATGTACCTTATGTATTGTCAATGTGTTAATTCAATAATTATATTCTGCAAGTTACGTGCTAGTGTTTTCATTTAATCCCAAACCTTTAGGCAATGGGCCAAGAACCACGTCTGAAGAAACTGTTTCATGATTTTTTTAGTTCCTTTTCTTTCCGATTGATACTTGTTTTGGTGATTAGCGATGTCGTTCCAACTCCCTGTGGAGAAGCTTAGGGGCCGTGAGAACTATGACATCTGGAAATTCGCCGTTGAAGCGTATTTACAAGATCAGGAATTATGGGAATGTGTTGAAGGTACCGATTCTGACAAGAAAAAAGATAAAAATGTCGTTCTAAGATTATTTTGCTAATCGAACCTGTGAATTATGTCCATGTTCAAACCACTACATCAGTGGAAGAAGTCTGGGATAATCTCGCTGCTGCTTATGATGATAAAGGCCTTACCCGCCGTGTAGAATTATTAAGAACCCTTAAAACAACTAGACTGGAAAACAGTGAGTCAGTGAAGGGTTATATTGATCAAATTATTACAACTGCTCTTAAATTAACCAATATTGGATTGAAAGTTGATGATGAATGGATAGGTATCATTCTCCTTGCGGGTCTTTCTGAAAAATATACCCCTATGATTATGGATATAGAGAGTTCTGGGATAAAGGTAATTGGAGATGCAATAAAACCAAAATTGTCACAGGATGTTTCCCACTATAATTCAAAGTTGATAAATCCAAGACGAATTGCTATGTACGGATCTGGGTCGTCCAAATGGAATAAAAATAGTGATTACAAAACAGTTTGGAGTAGGGAAGTGGGTGGTCCCATCGCCCTGTCATTGTACCATAGTCAGCCACTGGTCCTTCAGGTTGGAGGAACAATCACACTGGCACTCACCCAGTACACTAATATAGCACTAGTGCATTCACCCCCACACTACACAAACAAAGGTCACTAACAGTACACTCTCTAGGGTTGTATGAGAGAGCATGTCGGGAAGCTCAAAGGGGGCAGCCCCCCACCTGACTCCGGGACAGGGTTGTTATCCTACTCCCCATAAATACCTAATATCATAAATCTTGCAACAAGGAAAGCTGGACGGATTAAACGGAAACAACTCAATGCCCGCCTAATGGAACTCAAAATAAGACAATGGAATATTTTATCTTTGCATAGACCAGGAGCTTTACGTCATCTCCTAACACAACTGGATCGTTACAATGTCGACATAGCTGCAATCCTAGAAGTAAGATGGACAGGTCAAGGAGCCTTCATCAAGAAGAGTCATACCATCTTTTATAGCTGCGATGATAGAAATCATAGATTTGGAACTGGTTTCATTCTAAACAAGAAGATGAGCCAGCTAGTCATTCGCTTTGAACCGATAAGCCCCAGGACCTGCTATCAGAATAAAGAGAAAATTCTATTATTACAGCATGATTAGTGTTCATGCTCCTGCTGAACACTAAGAGATAAGCTGAACACTTCACGGAGATGATGAAAAAGATGTCTTCTATAACAGACTGGAACAATGCTTTGACTCCTGCCCACGAACTGATGTTAAAATTATTCTGGACGACTATAATGCACTGGTGGGAAAGGAGATAGAATACTTGCCTATCATTGGTATACATAGCATCCATGACCGCAAAAATGATAATGGAATGAGGATGATAAATTTTGCTGCTTCAAAAGGACTTGTGGTCGGTAGCATGTTCCCTCATTAAAGAATCCACTTAGCAACCTGGCACTCCAACAATGGATTCACATGTAAACAATTAGGTCATTTGTTAATGAGCAATCGTCATATCACCAGTTTGATGGATGTGAGGGTCTATAGAGGAGACAATGTTGATTCCGATCACTTCTTCACAATCTCTGGAATCAAAGTAAGGATCTCGAACATCAGAAATCAACGTGGAGTGCAACCCCCTAAAATTAACAATAAAAAGCTGAAGGGTCTCGAGGTTAGACAACTCTTCAGAAGAAGTATGGACAACAGATTTAAAAATCTGTATCAGGCTGGTGACATGGATCAAATGGCAAATGGCAAAAGTGTAAAGGAACCATAGAAAAACTGCCGATTTCTGTGCTTGGATGCCATAGGCCAACCAAGAATATGTCCTGGTTCGATGAAGAATGCCAAAGAATGACCAATCAGAAGAACATTGCCTGTTGATCAATGCTACAGCGGATACACACAAGAAGATCAGTGGAAGAATATAGATCCAGAAGAAGAGAAGAGAAACATACTAAAAAAAGGAGCATGGGAACGCGAACGCCTCCAACAAGGAAAACCTCCGAAACAATAAAGAGGTAGAAAAATGTTACCAGGAATCAGCAGCAGCCGACAATCATTTAAGCCAAGAATTAATGCATGTAGAGACAGCGAGGGAAATCTGATCACAAACAGAGTGCATGTTCTGGAACAGTGGCGGAACAGCTTCAATGTCCTCTTAAATGATTTGGCGGAAAAAGAGACGTCCCCCAGGAGAATTGGAACCGCCTGATTTGAAAGACGTGGAAAAAGCACTGGAGCAGCATAAAAATAATAAAGCACCGGGACCGGACGGACTCCCTGCAGAATTGTTCAAGCACGGAGAAGAATTAGTCAGATTCCTCTATAATATTATAATGGATATCTGGAAGACAGATGAAATTCCTTCAGAATAGTTTAAAGCAGTTATCTATCTGATTTACAAGAAAAAGGATGTGCTTGATTGTCATAACTATCGAGATATATCCCCCTTGCCTTGCGCTTATAAGGTGTTCTGCCATATCCTCTATAAAAAAAAACTGCTCCCTTTTGCTGAGCAAAACATAGGAAAGTACTAGCAGTACTTCATGAGAGGAAAGTCAACCATAGATCAGATATATCTTACAGAGGTGCATATACCATCAGAAATATCTTAGAAAGGTGCAGGGAGTATAATACCCAAAAGCACCATCTGTTCATAGACTTTGGGAAAGCCTATGATAGTGTAAAAAGAAATGAGTTGCACCATTTTTTAAATGAAAACTGCATTCCAGAACGCTAAGTATTTGAGTGGCAACAATGAATGAGAGAGCAGCCAAAAGTGTTAATTATTTTTTTTTTAGCGTTCTGGAATGAATGGATGGAATGAATTTTGAAGAAACATTCTCACCTATTGTGCATTATAGCTCTATTCGATACTTGATGGCAATAGCGGCTGAACGTGATTTGGACTTAGACCAGATGGATGCTGTTTCAGCATTTGGTCAAGCCACAGCATTCATGATCTCCATGAAGAAATCTACATGCATCAGCCAATAGGCTACCAGAAGTCAAATAAAGTCTGTCGCTTGAAAAAAAGTTTGTATATGTTAAAACAGGCAAACCGTATCTGGAACATTAAATTAGACTCCTGTCTAAAGAGTATTGGATTTCAGCAGTGAAGGTTAGATCCTTGTGTATATATGAGGAATGAAAATTTACTGATCATCGCTGTCTAGGAGGATGACCTGCTAATTTTCTCTAATGCCAAATCACAAAAGACCTTTGTCAAGAACCATAAAAGATAGTTTAAAAATGAGTGATAATGGTAAATATGTTTTAGGGTTCCAAGTTACTCGAGGTAGGCAAAAGAAAAAGTTGTGGTTAAGCCATCAAACCTATATTGAACAAGTTTTGTAACGCTTCAATATGGATAGGTGCAATCCTGTAGACACATCGTTATGTTCCCGTTATTAACTTCTATTCGAGAGACAGAAGTCTTGGTTTTATAATATTTTAATAGTAAACTAATTACAGAAATAATTGTTTCATATTGGAGTTAGTTTTGTTTCATGCTGTTAAGTTTTGGTCGGGAGATGTAGTCAAAGACTAACACACTAACAAGAATAACTTATTTATTCAACGTTTCGGCCTAAGTTTTAAGACATCATCAGGGCTAAAAGAAAAACAAGATAACAGCATTGAAGACAACAGAGGTAGTACCAATAACAGTAAAAATATGGCAATAAACAGAAATGACAAGCATGATAAAAATATATAAAGTATAAAGAAAAATATGTTAATATAAATATTGTAGATAATAAAAAATTAAAGTAATATGAAAAGAGTGAAGCAATGATTATGAATTACATGAAACAATAAAGTACATTACACATGATATAATAAAATATATGAAAACTACTAGTTAAAATGACTACTAGTATGAAGATTTGGAATTATGTAAAATATATCGAGATAATTATAATTTTTGTAAAAGATTACAATGATGTTTAAAATGTTGACAAGTGACTAATGAAAATAAAACCAATGTAAACAATAATTGAAATTAATATAATGCTTTATTTATACATAATATATTAAAATATATGAAAACTATTAATTAAAATAATTACTAATATGAAGATTTGGAAGTATTTAAAGCATATCGAGATAATTATGATGTAACAAGTTATGTAAAAGATAAAAAGATGTTAAAAAAGTTGAGATATTTATAATTAATGACATATATAATAATCCTTTATTTTATAATTATTTTAATTATAAAAATGTCAACTTTTTTAACATTGTTGTTATCTTTTACATTACTTTTTACATCATAATTATCTCAATAAGCTTTACATACTTCAAAATCTTCATACTAATAGTCATTTTAATTAATAGTTTTCATATATTTTAAAATATATATATTTATCTCGATATACTTTACATACTTCAAAATCTTCATACTAATAGTCATTTTAATTAATAGTTTTCATATATTTTAAAATATATATATTTATCTCGATATACTTTACATAATTCCAAATTTTTATACTAGTAGTCATTTTAATTAATAGCTTTCATATATTTTATTATAACATGCATAATGTACTTTATTATTTTATGAAATTCATAATCTTTCCTTCACTCTTTTCACATTACTTTAATTTTTCATTATTTACAATATCTAAATTAACATATTTTTCTTTATACTTCATATATTTTTATCCTGCTTGTCATTTCTGTTTATTACTTAATGTTGTTATCTTGCTTTAATTTTAGCTCTGAAGATGGCCTACAACTTAGGCCAAACGTCAGCACAGAATAAATAAGTTATATTGATTGGTGTGTTAATCTTTGACCACGCCTCGACTACTGCTTGGCATCATCTGCCTTGTATACTTTTAAACAGATCCCATAAAGTGGAAAGCAAAAGATAAGAAAGAATAATAATATACTGAAAATCAGAAAGAAAATAAAAATCAGTAAATTGATTGAAATCAGTCTGTTTTTTTTTTCTTTTTTGTGGTTTCAAAATTTATAAATCTCAAGTTAAACCCATTAAAAAAAAAGCATATATTAGTTTATAAATCTGTAGTTGAAAGATAAAACGATTTCAGAGAAAACAAATTAATAATTTTTTTTTATTTGACCCAATTTTTTGTGATACAATGCAGATTGCCATATTCAAAATTGGCCAAGTGTGCAATCCAATTTAATATTATAAAAATAGTAATAATAATAAGAATAGGAAGTGTATACTTACACCATAAGACCTGGATAATTGATTCACAGCTCCTTTGGTTGCTGAATATACTGGGTTACTAGGAAATGCTTCAAAACAGGTAATAGAAGCGATATTTACAACTACACCTCCTCGTCCTCCTTTCTCCTTACTCATATATTTGAATCCCAACCTGGTTCCACTGATCACTGCATTCTGTAGTAAAGATTATCAAAATTGTTATAAACCTTAAGTTGTTTTAAATATTTGTTAGTTATTCTTGAAAAAAATCAAAGTTGCAGGATGAGTGCTTTTTCTTTGGTAACTGTTTTCAACTGAGATTGATTTGTTTTTTTATAATTCCATCCAATAATTCCATATCTCTCCACTCTGGATAGCAATATCCGACAATCCATTTATGTCTGGCATACCACCCTAACGGTGGGTCGCTATAAAATTATAGCGAGGCAAATATCAGATCAAAGCTTTAATGGATCCATAGAATTTTCATCTTTTATAATATCTATTTTCATTGTTGTGTCTCAACCTACTATATTATCAAAATACATTATACAATAGATATAAATGTAAGATTGAAAGCCAGGACTTTTTTAATTTCTAGGACTCCAATGGTCGTAGTTTTGAAAAAGTCTTGGAGCATCTGCTGTTCCAACTGTTCATAAAAGACTGTATGAATCAGAAGTACCAGACAAGGATTGTATCATAGAATTATCTAGCGGACACGACGTGCAATGGATGTTAAAAGTCACATGTTTGCACTTTAATTCTTTCATTTAAATCATCAATCAGGAAGAGTTGTCTATGGTGGTTTAAGGATGTCATTTTAGAAACTAATTAAATTATCGGATAGCTGAATGATCTGCCAATATTGCTAGAGAAATGTTAGAGATCATAGCAAAAAATGGTGCGGCAAAAAAAAAAATAGTATGGTAATATAAAAAATGTTGGGATACGATCCAACACGCTGACTTTGGCCAGGAATAAATAATACCTCCTCTTACGACTTCTATAAACTGATAAAAGAAAAAAAAATCAAAACACAGCAACTATGAGATAGTTATTAAAAACATTGGTGGCATATCGCTGAGGTGGCATATCTTAAGGTGGACTTTCACTGGTACTGTCCGCAGTTGCAGCCGACAAAGTTTGCTGGGAGTTTACTACTACTTGGACTGAATAGGTAGGGACATATTTCGCTGGCACTGCCCGGAAGTCTAGGTATGACGTCATACCTATACTGCTGCGTCTCTGATCGTTCCTGAAGGAGTCATACTGCCTCAGACGCGACGGTTCCCGCTTGTCATTTGAAACAATGTCATTAACAAAAAGGGATTTATTGATTATGATGACGAACCTCTAGTAGAGTTTGTAAATCATTTTCAAGTTCTTTATGACCAAAAACATAGGGACTACAAAAATGTAATAGTAAAAAATCATGAATGGAAAAATATATTATTTTATTTTTATTTTTGTATTCAAACATTATTATCATTATTATTGTATTAATAAACAATAAAGAAACCTCGACAGACGAACTTTGTTCATTGTCTAAAATACCTAACAAATATAGCATAACAATATATATGTTGTACATATATAGTTGCATATCTGTAAATTCTTGTAAATAAACGTATTCATTTATCAATAATTTGTATGTATCTAAATAACATATAATTTTAAAGGTTTTAAGGATATACTATATAGTTATAACGATACGGTATGATTATAAATATAGGAAAGGTTATAACGTTATAGGTTATTCAATAATAGGCCGCTGCGGTGGGCAGTTTCAGCGAAATATAGAAACAGTTACAGTTAGCGGCTACGATTGGCAAGCTCTGCCAGTCGCAACCGCGGGCAGTACCAGCGAAAGTCTACCTTTAGTTTGAAGAGGTTGTAACTGACATTTTTGACTGGTAATTTATAAGGAGGAATCTCAGATTCCAGGCAAGTTTCATGATAGAATTTTAATAATTTTGACTGGATTTAAATACAACAAAATACAAGACAAGAATAGAATAATAACAAGAATATTGATCGGGTTCCTGTGCTATGTTCAGGAATACACCACAGCAGTTTTGTTTGCTTTCAAAAGTTAAGGAAAAATTGTCAACAATTCGGTTTCCTCCTCTTTAACATTCTCATCTGGATCTGGACTGATATGAAGGATGTTTTTGAGATTCGAATATGGATAAACAATATACAAGAAGAATTTTTTCAATGATTTTTGGGAGAATCAGAAGTAGAATATCATGTCATTTCATTACGAGACTTTTCTGATTTGGTGGAAAAATTGATAACGGAATGCTTTGATAAAAGAAGAAACTAATAAGTAAAAAGAGTAATAAGTAGGATAACTGCATACATGTGGAATAAGTCATCTTGAAGTGGAACTTGTGGAAGGATATGAGGGGTGAAGTCATGTCCTGGAGATTTATTTAGAGCTTTTACAGAAGGCGCTTGACCTCAGAAGATTGGATTGATAGTAATTGTTAGTTTCAATACAAAACTTTCTTATTCAATATCCTGATAAGGATATCTTTGAGATAATTAAAATATTTTGACTTACTAAATTAATGTCAACAGTCAGTTGGAACGGTTTTCTCCATTCCTCAGCAATACCAGCGTTATTTATCACAATATCCAAACCTCCAAACCGATTGACAGTGAGTTTGAAACATTCTGAAAAACAAATCATAATAGTTTTAGTTATGTTTAATAAAGTGGTAATTTATCTTCATTCATCCTCAAATAATAAATATTATTCTGTGTACTAGGAAACTATAGTATACCACCTAGTCACCCTATAAAATATGTAATTATGAAAAAGCTGAGAATTCGTTTACTTGCTTCCAAGGGTATGAAGCAGTCAAGGCTCCAGTACGTACACAAATACGTATAGGCTACACTTTTTCTTTTAGTAATTTTTAATGATATTTTAATAACATTTTAATGAAAAATCGATAATTTTTTTATTGCTAAACCTTCTAGGAACCATGTAGTTAAAATTAGGTAAATATGTATTATGTAGATAAAACTATGTAAATATTGGTTCAGTAGTTTTCGCGTTTGGCGCTTACAAACGAAAAACGGGCTATCCTTTTATATAATGGTATAATTATGATTATATTCGAATGAATATTCACCTTCTAAATTATCTTCCTTGCTAACATCACACTGCAAAAAGATAACTTTTTCGGGATAGAGTCTAGACAGTTCTTCCGCTGTTTGCTTCCCAGTATCTTTGCTCAAGTCGCAGATGGAAACCTGAAAGAAATTTTAGATTAATAATTATGACTGTCAATAAAATATTATTGTTTGTTTAATCTATGGAATTCACAAAATCTCCCTTAATCTCAAGATTATACACGATTATGAGGCATGACTAATAAAACTATCATGGGCGTATGCAGGGAGGGGAGGGGGACAAGAGAAGGCTGTTGCCTCTAAAAGTTATTGAAACATATAAAAATAATTTTAAGTTTATGAAAAAAAGGTGTGGTTTGAGACTATTTTTACTTCCATACACGTACTGAATTTCCAAATTAATTAATCTATGTACTTTGTATTAGTTTTTAGTTGATCGGCATTAATCCATCGCAGTAACTTCTACGTCATTGGCAATCATGTGGCTATTTTATCTGTAATGTGATGTTTACGAGACGAGATCACCACAACTATGCAAGACATACTACTTTGTTAATAGGTAACTGTCGCACATTCTAGATTTCTCCGGGAGTCTGAATACATCTATGAATACGTACAGAGAGTAGAAGCGGCAAGCCATAGAAGACAGGCGGCATCACCTACTCCCACTCTTATAGGCTACAGGCTGTAACCCCTTATCTCAGTGTTTTATTACAGCCAAAGGCATAAAACAGGGCCTGACCTTGCGAAAGGTGAAATAGTTCTATTTTTTTTTTTTTTTTTTTGGACCTAATCTAGTAGTAAAAAGCAAATTTGCTACTTCGAAAGTCTTTTGCGAGCTGTGTAGCAGCCAAAATACACCGAATTTTTGGTACTATTTTCAGTTATACATCTTGTTACACTATCATCAGCTACATCAAAACCCAATTTGGTAGCAGCGTCTAGTTGTTTTCGATGGTTATTCAGGGGATGCGGTTAATAAGTGCAACTCCGACTCTGTGCTTCTCACTTCTGCTATGACATATTTTTTGAGGAATCCACCATCATCGAATTACCTCAGAAAAAGTATTGGCCACTGAGAACTTCTTTCATTAAACTTCTTTACGATTTATTTGAGAAGTGGAGAACTCGAGTGAAAATTGTCAAAAAGATGCTGATTGGAGCATGATGGAACATTTGACCGTGTGATTGTAGTAGAAGATGTCAATCTCCTCGTTCTTCGCAATGGTTTAGATTCTTACGCTACTAACATCTACTTCAAAAACAGTAGCAGAGGTGAAGCCGGCAATTTTCGTAACTCAAACCACTCTTTCATCTATCTTCGCTCAACACTCACCAGGGATAGTACTTCTTGTTCATGACTTAAGCGGGTGTGGTGCTACTTCTACGGCCTACGTCCTGGCATAAAATTTCTGTTATTTTTTGTTACCTATATTTTGAGGGCCGCAGGTCTCATATTGGTCACACCTCATAACGATGGCCGTCAAATACACGGCATCTAGACGCTCCGTAGATCTCCGGGTGAGGATGAGCCCCACTTCAACTCCTTCAGCTGGAAAATTCTCTCTAGCCGGCCCCACTAGCTTGTCATCGACTGTGAGGGACAAATGCATTGCCGCACATCACATAGCTTCCGCTATAGACAGAAAACCACACTTGCTAGATAACCACACTAGCTGCCACGGGAGACAGAAACATACGCCGTGATCATCCGTAGCTCTCGCTACATATGAAGCCATAGCTTTCGCTATGATCCGCTCCCGATCCTCACTATTCTGGGCAGAGGCAGCGCTGCACGAACGGGAAGCCGAAGCAAGTCATGGGATCTCAAGCCGACATCTACTCAGATAAGCCATATTTCATAGACCTTATCACAAACCTCTGTTGACAAACAGACTTAATTAAGTTAATAGAAATAAACCACTAACACATTAACGATGAAACTTTAATGATCAATCAAATTGTATTAACATGAAATGGCATGTTTCTTATCTCACATTCACGGCTATTAATAACTCTTCCTTATCTTCGGATAAGGAAGAGTATTTATAGTAATAGAATTATTAATAGCGTGTTCGGTCGCCTCCGTCCTAGGGCTCTCTCTCGGTTGCCACCATTTCAAGATTATTCTCATTATTCTCACTCGGCTCTTTTATCGGGCCCTCACTATCCATACTCCGGCTCGGTCCGCCGGCCCTCCTGGCCTACGGCCAGCTCACTCGTCATCTTATGACCATGCGAGATCCTCCTCACGTCCTCCGGACAATCGGTCCGCTCACCATCCACGACGCTTTCAGGATTGATTATCTTCCTCTTCTACTCCCCCACCTTCTTCTGGCCACTCTCGAGCCTCCTCGTCTCCTCATGGTTCCTCATCATTTTCGGATCCTTGTATCTCTCGTTCTGTCTCTTGTGATCTATCGCCCCTCACCTCCCCTGACCTCAGGTCAGGTCACTGGTCGTCTCATGGCCACTTGCGATTCTCTTCATCTCCTCCGGGCCACCGGCCCGCTTCCTCACCACTTCTGGTCCATCTCGGGCTTCGTCTTTTCCTTGTGGTTCATTTCCAGCTTTTCGCACTTTTGTCGTACAAGAAACATTATTCCCTGCTGCCTCGGTCTGCCTCTATAGTAGAGACCACCCCCTCCCATGCACTACGAGGACTTTTGGTCTCTGAGAGTCACCTCAGTTTATTACGTGGTCCGCCTGTAAATGCCTTCGTGCCTCTCTGTCACCCGTCTCTTTAGAAATTCAAGGCTTGGTATCTGGCTCAGCTGTGCACTGTTACGAATCGATATCCAACCACATAATTATCAAAGAATCTCCCTGTAACCTCCCCATTACACTTTAAGTCATAGACCATATTGCTGACAATATGGCAGCACCATAAAGAACTGCCCGTTGCTGATCCATTATTTTACAAACCAGGCTCTATCCATCTTTTCCTGGGAGTTGATATCCTTCCTCGCGTGTTGCTGTCAGGAAGTATAGCTTCCCGCCTCGGGTCACCTAGTGCATTCAAAACTTCACTGGGTTGGTGCGTTATAGTTCCCGTTGATCTCAAGGCTGCTCCTCGCCAGTTTAAATTTTCTAAAGAGGTCATAGACAATGAAGGTAAAACTTCAAGGTCTTATTTAGTTACTAAACTAGCTTCTCCGGATTCAGCTCCGGTTGGACCCAGGAAAGACTCTGGTTACTCAATTCCCTCGTCTACGATGCTCACGTAGATATTCTCTGGCTCGCCTCCGAGTTAAAAAGGTTTGGGCCTCTGGAATCTATAAGCTCTCGGGCTGTTGTTTCTCCAAGACCAACAGTGTGAGGAGATATATCAATAGCATGTTCCAAGAGATCTCTCCGGCCGATACATAGTCTCACTTGCATTTAAGACTCATGAACTCGGCAGTTCTCATCGTGTGGCGCATCGCCAATTCCTATCCCTGGAACGCCGGTTAAATCGCTGCCCAGAACGCGAGGAAGCCTATCACTTATTCTTGCGGGAATACCTTGACTTAGGGCACAGGGTAGCGATCCCGGATATTAACCCTGAGTGGCCTCCACTAGGAGCCGAACCCTCCTATTATATTCCTCACCACGCAGTACATCGGGTCGATGACCCCCTTCTAAAATTCACATTGTCTTCCACGCCTCCTGCAAATCCTCGAATGACTCATCCTTGAATGATATTCTTCTCACCGACCGCAAATTGCTGATATTTTAGACCTTCTTTTACGGTTTCGCATTCACAACTTTGTCTTCACCGCTGACATCCGTCAGATGTACCGCCTGATCCGGATTACGGCTGAACACTGCGCTTATCGGCGCATCGTCTGGCGCTTCTCTCCAACTGGTCAGGTGACAACTTATCAGTTAATCACAGTCAGTTATGGAGTGTCGGCAGCTTCCTTTTTGGCTTTTCGCACTCTTCACCAATTGGTATCCGATAAAGGCTCTTCTTGTCGGATATCTATGTGAATGATATCCTCAAGGGGGGGGGGGGAGGGGGAGCTCAATTGAAGCTACTATTGATCTGAGAGATCAATTTATCAAATTACTCTCTAAAGGCGGTTTTGAGCTCCGCTAGTGGGCAGCAAATTAATCTCTTGCAGGATATGCTCCCGGTCCACTGCTCATCGGATCCCAAAATTTTGAGTCTTGATCACGATCCTATTATTAAAGAGCTGGGACTTCAGTGGAACCCACAGGCGGATGTATTCTCCTATTCAGTCAATTCAAGCCCTGCCACAAACGCAACATATTGTCAAAATTGGCTAGAATTTTTGATCCCCCCGACTGGTTTGTCAAACTCATGGTGCAACAGCTTTCGAGTTTGTATCTTGACTGGGATGAATCCCCTCCACAGGACATCGCTCAAAATTGGGCGTAGTATTTCAGAACAGTCTACCCTTCATTCAGACGTTAAGAATTCCACTCCTTGTTCCCTTCTTGGACTCTAGTTCCTCTCGGAACATTTTGGTCGGATTTTCTGAGGCGTCCGACGCTGGTCATGCTGCTATAGAATATCTTCATACCAGCTCTCCTTCCAGGAAAATTCACATGTCCCTCTTGTCAGCCAAATATAAGGTTTCCCCCTTGAAAAGAATTACCTTTCCACGCCCTGAGCTTTGTGGTGCATATTTTCTCACCAAACTGATTCCCAGTGTTGGTGACATGTTTTCTCAGTCCTTTGAAGATGTCATCGGGTTAAGTGACTCTACAATGGCGCTGGCCTGATTTCGAGGAGAGTCCCATAGGTGGAAGACCTTTGTATGAAGCCGTGTGGCTGAAATTCAGGATGTTTATGATCCTCAAAAATGGAAATACGCTGAGTCCCAACAGATTGTAACTCAAGGAGTCTTTTCCCCACTCAGTTGCTAAAGCACGAACCGATTTTCCAGAGCGCTCAAAATAGCCACGCCAGACTATGAGCTACTTTACAAAGAAATTTATAATAAGTCGTCACCTCAGATCGTCTACTCATCTAAATTTTCGATACCGGGTAAAATAATTATTATAATTTTTATTTGTTTTCAAAAATTATTTTTGGTTGGTAGAAAACTTATTTTTTATGGAGTATGACGTTGACCTGCACCACCTGTTTATAGACTTTAAAGAAATTCGACTCAGTGGACTGGTCAACATTACTCAGAGATCTTCTATTCCTGGGTGTTTCAAGGAAACTGACCAGACTGGAAAGAATGACAATAGGAGATACAAGAGACCGGGTGAAGATTGTGGGGGTAATATCTGAAAAGTTCCAAATAACGGAAGGAATCTAACAAGGAGATACAAAGGTAAACACACTCTTCAACATGCCCTTGGAAAAAGCTGTACTTGCCATTAGGACAAATCCGGGAGACACAATCTTTAATCGCCTTGCACAGCATCTTGCATATGCAGACGATGTGGAAATCGTGGCCAGATCCCTCCAGCACTGGCAGGAGCCCTAAAGGAACTTGAGGCGGCAGCAGCGGAGAGGGGACTGTGCATAAACGAAAAGAAGACTTCTGACATGAAGAGTAGCAGACGCCACTTTTTGCAGAATAATGAGACCATAGGTATCGGCCCCCATAATATCCCAGTATGCATAGAGTTCAAGTACCTAGGCTCCTTGACGACAGACAGTAAAAACGTTAAGGCTGAAATCGCCGCCAGAATAGCCGCCGAGAACCGATGCTAATTTGCCCTTCAGCGGGTACTATATTACTATAGTACTATAATTTCGCGGTATGTCAAGGAAGGCACGAAAAGTGGTGTACAAGACTATGATACTGTCCATAGTAGTCAGCGAAATGTGGACGATGACGACCGAACAGGAAAGAATGCTGGGAGTCTGGGAAGGGAAGATTCTGCGGAAGATATATGGACCTTTATATGAAGGAGGACCCTGGAGGACCTAGTACAACCGGGAGCTAACCGCACTATACGGTGAGACTGACATTGTCACCTTCATGAAGGATAAGATGGCTTAGCCATTTGGAAAGAATGCCGGAGGAAAGGGTGACAAGGAAAGTGATGTTTGAAGAACCTAGAGGAGGAAGAAGGAGAGGCAGACCACCACTCCGGTGGATAGATGACGTGGAGGCGGACCTGAGAAGACTGTAGAGAGCTGCCGCAGTGGATCGAGAAGTGTGGCGAAGAATCGTAGAGGAGGTCCAGGTCTCGAGGATCGCTGCGCCGAGGAAGAAGAAGAAGAAGAATAAAACTTATTCATAATAAATTGGTGTCTTAAGTGAGCATGGCGCTAATGCGGGCTTCTCCTCGAAAGATGGTCCGCGGACGGGGCCGGAGACTTCCATCCCTCCTAACAGGCGAGACACAGATGGACATTGTGGTAAAAACACCACCAAATATGAATGTAAAGAATGTCAAAAACGCATTCATATTCATTGTTTCCCACAATACCACGGGTTATAAACCGTATTAGCATCATACATTTTTTTGAATTTTTATTTTAATAATAATTCTCTATCGTTTTTATTATTTTACAAATATTTATAATATTGTACCATAATGTAATAATTATTTTTTAGTAAAACAACATGGTTTTCTTGTATTGAATATTCAATTAAAACTTTTAAGAAAAATATTATTTTTTTTCCTGAATCTGCCATTGTTCCACTTCTGAAACAAGTTGAAAAATTATCAAGGACTTTTTTTAAAGTATAGTAAAATATGCAACACTTTAAAGATTGACCACTATCCAAAACAAGCAATACCGCAATACAGTGCGATCTAAAATTTCTTTTTGTTCTTCTGTAAACCTTTGAAAATTTAACTTACAACAGTTTACTTCTGAGGTGCTTACCTCAGATGTGGACGATTCTCATTTTACGGGCACGTTTTAGTCCATTACAAGTTTAGTTCAATAAGTTAATACTAACCTGAATTTTTTTCCACTGCTATAAGGGACAGAAACATTTCTTCTTGATAAAATATTAAAAATAAAAAGATTAAAGAATAATTTGATTTTATAATTACGTAAGGTACTAAAATGCCAATACCACGCACTATCCTGCTCTCAGTTTTCTAGTAAACATGCATTTTATTCTTTCCGAACTTACGGTCATTGATAGTGGAATTTATTTCTACTCATAAGGGATAATTTAAGCATACTGAATGTTTTTTTTTTAACTTTTGTTAACAGTGGAATATGCATATTTATTTTCTAAGCACAATCCACTCATTTTGATATCATACCACGCCAAAAATAAAATGTCAGAGATATAGCCTTGAAAAACTGGGAACAGAGAGGATTTGTTTTCAGAGTATAGTGCCAGTCCTGAGCTGAAGGGCTAGTCAACAATGGACTTTAGTTATGCAGCTTAAATCAGCGCTTACATTTATTGCTGTGATTACCATAGCCTTTATTAGCCTTTATTTTCTACAGCATTTATTTCATGCTGATCTTTTCAAATTATTTCATTCGTTATAATTTAAGTTTAACAATCGAGTGTAAGAAAGCCGAGTAAAAGAGGTGAAATGTCATTACCAAGTTGGCAACTCGCGTCATTACCACGCCCGAAATATTCGCGCAGTAATGACATAAATGGTGCGGTAATGAAGCACCTAAAATTCGTTTATTGCTCTTCTGAACTTAATTTATTTAATTATAATTGTATATTAAGTCTTTTAATTATAATTTTACATTGACTTTATTGCTCAAATTACCTATAAGGTTGCAAATATTTTTTTTTTTTTCTTGTAGGCACTCAACAACAATATAGATATAGCTTATAACTTTTTATTTAAATTGTTCTGTTTGTGTACTATTTTAAATAAGTTTTACCCTATTATTATTATTCAAAAAAGTTTCATAAAATCTAGTGTGTAAGGACGTACAGTGTTGCTTCTTGCAATTGTTTGTATTTTTATATCATAATTTTTGTATATGATTAAGACTTTTCATCTAGTCTTTCAAAAAAAAAAAAAAGCTTGCTGAAACTTGCAAGTTTCTTATTTGTGTACCGTTATCTTTGTATACTTAAAACTCTTAATCTAATCTTGAAATAAAAAGCTGTGAATAATAGCAATTTTATAATAGTAATTATTTTTTTCAAATTTATAAATAAAAACATTTTTGTTAAAATGGCTATTAATAATTTCCTATACATAGAGGGTCGTCTTCTGTCAAATTGCAATTATTTGCCTAACGCTAGATCTCAAAAAAAAAAAATAATAAATTCAAGCTGATAGGCGGTCATTATCGGGCTTTTGAAAATTTTAAATTTCCAGCAAAAAAAGCACTTTTTGTCTTGGCCATTTGAAAACTTATTGTCAATAGAAAGTATAACTTAATTTTTTTTATTTAAATGTAGTCAAAATTATTAAAAATTTTATCATGAAAATTGCCCGTAATCTGAAAATCACCCATGTATGTGATTTTCTATTTTTTATGTTATTATTTAGTGCATACATGTATTTTTTTATGTACTTATGAATTTCTAAAATAATAAATAATGAAAGTTTTAAATTACTAACTAGCGCGCCTTCCGCTAAAAGATGTTCAGTAAAAGACTTCCCAATACCGCTGGCTCCTCCAGTCACCAAAGCAACTTTTCCTGTTTGAGACATGTTTTCAATAGAACTGAGCTTGTCCGCCGATAGAGGGGGTAGTATATATAGCTAGTATCTCTATCTTGTATTATCTCTTGCTATTCTAAGTGTGGGGATATTAATGCATAGTAATTAAAATACGTCAAATTTAAGACATTTCAACCTTGATAATATTCCGGGAGCTACTGGTTTATTTAAAGGTTGTTTAAATATAACTTTATCGTTGTTCAAAGGTCATTCATTACCTTTATATAATATCCCGATACTATTCAATATTCCTACGTTTGAAATGGAAGGCATGAGGCAACTGTTAGACAATGTTAAGTTTGTTTTGAAGTGTAGACGACAATTCATTCAATTCAATATCCTGACTGAGGAAGAATAATTTTTTATTGTAAAGCTAGTACTATTATAAATGTGATTTTATTACTTAAAATCACACATTAGAAAAAAAATGTGTGAAAAAAAAAATGTGTACAGCTTATTAGAAAAAAAAAATGAACTTTTTTATTTTTTTAATTTCTTGGTGTTCTAGGAAGAATTAGAAGTTTTCTTATAAGATTTGTGAAGTGAATCTTCCATGTATTTTTTTATATATATCTTACATCGTTAATTTATACTGACTACTTTTCAAGATGCCGAGAAATGCCCCATCATTCAGGTCATTGTATTTAAAATTAACACTCTTAACTTCCTTAAATAGTCTACATTGTGATGAGGGTAATATCATTATTCCATTGTCAAACTGTCCTCTAATCCATTATGTAATAAAATACATGGAAGATTCAGTTCACAAATCTTATGACAAGATTTATGTACAAAGATGTATTTTTTTAATTAAGTCATATTTCTTTAATCTGAAAACATTTTTTAAAAGCACTTAACATAGACTCTATGTCATTTCTATGCTTCAATTATTAGAACTCTTAGGAGATGGATTACCAGAACTATATCAACGAAACAAACGGTTCCAACAAAAATTTGGACTATAAATATTCCAAGGCAAAAGGGATGAAATTTTTTCTCGGCAAACGACTGCATTGTTTAGAATTCATCTCATTTCATTTAGACATTTAGACAACAGGATCAATATGATCATAGAAATCATCATGACAAATAGAAATTTGTCTAACGGCAACAACGCTTCACGTTTTCACGTATTTTTTTTCCTCAATCTCATATTTTATTAACAAATGAAGCATTCACACAATAATTTCAACTTTGTAAAAATGTTTCTATAGTGAGCTTCCAAGTGAAGCTTCCACATGTGTGAAGTTGTCATGATAACGATTACAAAATTACCTATTTTTTTTTAAATGTTTTTTCCCCATTTCTTCCCTTAAGGGGAGCATTTCGAAAAATGTAATGTGCATATACGCAAGCTGAATTTTTATATATAGATTACTCTCAACAAGCACCAAGAAATATTGAAATAATAATTTTAGGGAACGTGGACTTTTTTCAGATGTTCCTCAGTAACTCACTTCCAGTGAATTTTAGGTAAAACATTGTTACGTCCAATTTTAAAGAATGTTAAATTATCTGTAAGTTTTATGTGTTGTATATTTTATAATTCAGAACTAGCTACCGAGACACTGGACCGTAAACATCAAGAAAACACAAACATTTAGGCATTCAGTAGTTTCGCCTTAATAACTATTCCAAGACCAATTTAGTGCTGAATGCATAATAACCAATCTTGTTGATCATTGAATTTCCTACACGATTCACACAAAATATATGTAATTTAATCTCAACAGAAAATCTGAAAAAGTTACGATAGTAACGATTTCGTTGACCTTTAAAATTTGATGGCAAACGATCTAGGTGATGTTCATACTTCCTGTCTATAGGGAGCGTACTTTTGGCCAACTCAATAAAAAATTTCTTTAAATCAGTCGCGTTTTTTTGCCTCACCTGCCGGTTTAATTGGAAGATGTCACTGCATCATCCACATTAAGTTTAATTTCTAAAAATAAACTGGAAGAAGTATATGCCGATGTTACTACAGCCTTAAGAATATTCCAGTTCCTGTTTTTTTCTGGAGAAAAGAGTTTTAGCAAGCTGAAACTGATCAACAGCTATTTGAGGAGCACGATTGCACAATAAAGGTTAACAAATCGAAGTGCAAACGAGCTGCTTCCATGAACTATGAAATCATAAACATTTTTGCAGCAAAAAAATATAGGAAAATGAACTTTTAATGTCATTATTTGTACAGATTCATCATTTTAATTTTATTTTATTTTTTATTGTTTGTTTAGACCTTAATTCAGTGAATAAAATGTGTTATCCTATGATATGATAATTATTTCTAAATATCTTACATAAAATACAATTATAAAACAGTTGAATTTTTTTATTGCGGAAGGGGATGAAAGAATGGGCGGCAAAATTAAGCTTGCTCCCCCCTCTCTGGAAAAAATCCTAGATCCGTTTCTGAGTATTTGGTTTTTGGAGATTCACCATGTATATAAGCCTCCCCGTTCCTCTCAATCTGGTGTATAAAAAAATCTGGTGGGGTGCGCGCATCACACAACTTTCCCTTACCGTCCTATAATAATTATCTTTTTAATACAATTTTAAAAAGTTCACATAAACACTGCTTCTAATAAACTCAGCAGCATACACATCTTCTCTCACTTAAATACAATAAAAAAGTTTTTTAAACAATTTTAGTACAACAATCATGTAGACTACCTATATATTTTAACTTTGTCAAGTTGCAAACATACTTTAAAAGTTTCTGGTTTAGTTTCCATGGAAACATTTTCTTTCCTTTAAATAATGTGCAAGTAGAAATTATTAAGTTAATTTCTGCTTTTGTATTCTTAAATTACTTTATTACAGAACGTATTCTTTACAACAGATTGGCGGATTGGTGGGAGGAGGTTCGGTCGCATCCGTCTCCTTTCGGATGCGCTTGGTTATCCATCTAGGGTCTTGTGCTCCTCATAAAATACAATGTATCTTTGCTAATACTGGTCCGATTTTGATGATTCTTTTATTACATTTTAGATAATTTAATTATCTTTCATACAATATGACACATAATTTACCGTAGAATGCGTACTTTTTAAGCTATACGCAAATAAAGTATTCTTTTCATCATAACTTTTTTCCCTGCAATTCATCGGTGATTTACTACATAAATAAATAATTAAAGGCCTTTATGAAGAATAATTTAGGCAAGTTTCATCAAAATCGTTAGAGCCGTTTTCGAGAAAATTGTAAAAAAGTGTAAAATCCATGATATAATAGCTAATTCCGGTTAGTCCGATACGCTGTATCTTTGCTAATACTGGTCCGATTTTGATGATTCTTTTATTACTTTTTAGATAATTTAATTACCTTTCTTATATTTTTAAAACCACATTTGTAACGACGTTTCGAAGTCCTTCTTCGTCTTCAGGTTATTAGTTTTCTGCATACAACATACAATTAATCCAAACCAAATATTTATAACTTAATTTACAAATCTATGTGTTACTATATTAAAGATAGTTTAATTACCTTTAATTTACATTATTATCTCCCCAATGTCCTGCCATCAGTATAATTTTACTTCGTCAAAATCTTGGCTGGTTATAATATATATAAAACAATGTTAAATTGGGGAGTCATTTTTTGCTGTCACATATACTGCACTATCATTAAAATTGAACCTTGTACTAATCCTTATTGTCAATATGTCTCCCCACCCATTCTCTTCACACTTGCTATTATTTTTGTTTTAAACTAATATTACTATAATATTCTATATTTACATTAATATGCCTTTTGTTTAATTTTTAGATCATAAATTATCTTATATTTAGTTTATTAATTACGTCCGCATAATGGCTTTTTAGATTGACCGCATCTGTTTTGAAATTAACTACCTTATTTATGTTTTTACTAATGTGTATTGCTTCTAATATTTTTCTATTTTTTGAATTTTTTTCAGTATCTAATATTTTGGGATCATCAAAATTAAATCTGTGGTAACTAATTATACTGATGAGGAAAAGCTGTAACATTTTTATTCTTACTATTTTTACAATTACTGATGTGCTGCTTGAATCTATTCTGTAACTTTTTCGGGATTTCTCCTGTATAGGTCATCTCACAGTTGCCACAATCTATTTTATAAACTATATTTTTTCTGTCAATCATTTTTATTTCATCTTTCATTTTACTTAAATGTTTTTCTAGTTTATTACCATTGTAAATTCCTAGTTGTAAGTTTGTATGGTCATACTCCACCAATATCTTTTTTATTTTTTCAGTTAGTTCGGGTATATAATTCATTTTATAGGATTTCACTTTGTTTATATCTTTTTTTTTATAATCATTATTGTTTTTTTTATTAACATCCATTTTATTGTTTTTTTCTTGGTTATCATTGTCAGTATAGTATTAGGTAACAGTTTTCTGTTTTGTTTTCTTTAAATTTTTTTCTTTATTGCCTATAAGTTCAATGTTTTTGGTTTTTGATCTTATATCATCTTTGTCATTTATATTACTGACATTATTATTATACCAAATTTTATTTATTATTTTCTTGGGATAAAAATTCTCTTCCAGCATATCATAAATTATTGCTTAAATCTCTCCTATATGATTTTTATCAGTCAGCTCTTTTGCTCTTGTTATTAGGTTGTTAGCGACGTTGAACCTCTGCCGAAATGGATGGTTAGGGCAATAATTCAGCATTACATTACTATTGGTATTTTTCTTCCTCGGTGATTTACTACATAAATGAAAAGTTAAAGGCCTTTATGAAGAATAATTTAGGCAAGTTTCATCAAAATCGTTAGAGCGGTTTTCAAGAAAATTGTAAAAAAAGTGTAAAATCGATTATATAAAGTGGCACTTCCGGTTTGTCGATTTTGACGAAAAAGTTGCTGTAACATCACAGCCATATGCCTACCTTAAATACGTAATTTGAGTATCGTATGACTTTTCGTTTTTGAGCTAGGCTGTTCACATACACACAGACCATTTTGCGAGGCTTGGTCATTTGGATTCAGTGGACCTTAAAACGTGTATTTCCGTTGAAAACTCGAATTCGAAAATTTTCACGATCGCAATACTTCTTTCAATATACTACGTATATAGGTAAGAGAAAGTAAAAAATGGTCCGGTGTTGGATTCAAAGAAGTGTTTTGATCTGGAATTGCTGCCATGTTATGATTCCTTTAAGGATCACTTCAAAGGAACTATCCATATCCATTCCAACCAGATTTTCCTTCCCCATTCGAATATAGAAAAAGGTGTAGAACCAAAATGGAATGGATACACTGGCCCATTTTTCCCAGACCTTCTTCAGGAGTATGAACACAAAACATACGGGTCAGTCGAAGGTGACGTTGGTAAGGAAGATAACCGCGGCGGCGAAGACGACAGCAACCACTTTGATATTCTACTGGGATTTTCTAGCTACAGAGAAGACCACCATATGAAGACTGGGCATCAATAACGAGCTAAAGCCCAATTGAATTAGGCCCAAAAAAGCAAGCTAATTGCACATATCAAAAAACACCAAAAGCTATCGATTGTCAATTTTATCCAATTTCTGCACATATCGCAGCCAATAATTATAGGAACATTGGCATTCAGATAATTTCAGATAATATATTGTTGACAGTACTGCTGTTTTTCATTGTCTACGCCTATTATTTGGTTTTATTTTTCTATGTTTTAGGATTCTCTGACTATCCACTTTGATAAAAGACCAATTATAGCAAAATTAGGCCAAATCCTGAATGACAGCGGTTTTTAGCATATGGTTATATAAAAATTGCTGTATGTGAAACTGAATCCTTTGTCAGCTAATATATGTTTACATACTGAAAATCGTCTCTCGAAGGTTCAGTAACTAATAGCATAACTCTATTTGAAATTAAGTAATAATTATATGGAATAATAATTATAGGGAAAGTATTCCCTTACCTATATTGCGATCGTGAAAATTTTCGAATTCGAGTTTTCGACGGAAATACACGTTTTAAGGTCCCCTGATTCCAAATGACCAAGTCTCGCAAAATGGTCTGTGTATGTGATCAGTCTAGCTCAAAAACGAAAAGCTGTACGATACTGAAATTATGTATTTCAGGTTGGCACATGCATGTGATGTTACAGCAACATTTTCGTCAAAATCGACTAACCGGAAGTGCCACTTTATATAATCGATTTTACACATTTTTACAATTTTCTAGAAAACGGTTCTAACGATTTTGATGAAACTTGCCTAAATTATTCTTCATAAAGACCTTTAACTTTTCATATATGTGGTACATCACCGAGGAAATGCAGGGAGAAAAGTTGAAAAGATGAAAAGAATATTTTATTTGCGCATGGCTTGAAAAGTATGCATTTTATGGTAGATTATGTATAGAATTGTATGAAAGGTAATTAAATTATCTAAAACAATAAAATAATCATCAAAATCGGACCAATATTAGCAAAGATACTGCGCATCGGACTAACCGGAATTAGCTATTATATCATGGATTTTACAATTGTTTACAATTTTCTCGTAAACGGCTCTAACGATTTTGGTGAAACTTGCCTAATGTCTTCAACTTAAAGATGTTTAACTTTTCATTTATGTAGGATATCAACGAAAAAGAGCAGAGAAAAAAGTTATGGCGGAAAGAATATTTTATTTGCACTTAACTTAAAAAGCATACAAATTATAGTAAATTATTTTCAGAATTATAGGAAAGTTTATTAAATTATCAAAAAAAAAATCATCAAACTCGGACCAGTATTAGCAAAGATACAGTGTATTTTATGAGGAGCACAAGACCCTAGATGGATAACCAAGCGCATCCGAAAGGAGACGGATGCGACCGAACCTCCTCCCACCAATCCGCCAATCTCTTGTAAACAATACGCTCTGTAACAAAGTAATTTAAGAATACAAAAGCGGAATTAACTTAATAATTTCTACTTTCACATTATTTAAAGGAAAGAAAATGTTTCCATGGAAACTAAACCAGAAACTTTTAAAATATATTTGCAACTTGACAAAGTTAAAATATATAGGTAGTGCACAGAATTGTTGTACTTTAATTGTTTAAAAAAATGTTTTATTGTACTTAAGTGGCAGAAGAAGTGAATGCTGCTGATTTTATTAGAAGCAGTGTTTATGTGAACTCTTTAAAATTATATTAAAAAGATAATTATTACAGGACGGTAAGAGAAAGTTGTGTGATTTTTTTTAAATATTCGTTTACGAAACGGCTAATTGTTTCGTGATTAATTTTGCCAAGCTGTTTGGATGCAATTAAATCTCCTTTTTATTTTTCAGTATTTAAAATCTACACATTTGCTACATAAAAGCTCCGGAGATCTGTGGTCTCTTCTAATACCAAAGAAATGTATTTTTTCCTTATTTTTTCTTTGACTTTTATAATCGTTTGTAAATAGTAATCTCTTTGTCATTTTTTTTTTTTTAAATTCTACTTTCACTAGTGATCGTCTTAGTGTATTTTGATAAAAAATCTTTGAACGGATGTTTGCTGAGGTTACACAATGGAATTCGGATTGGACGCAAGTACTGCGAGGCAAACCTCTTAATTGATCCATATCCAATAAGATCCATAATATCCAATCCAGATCCATAATACAATAAGAGCCATGGAAACAGCTAAAGTTCCAAAGATGACAAGTGTTTTCTTCTTCTTGAAATTATCAGCATGTCTTACAAAAAAAAAAAATATAAATAAATAATTACTTAAAATTGAATAAACCTTAATCAATAAATGGTTTAGTATGAAACTTTTATTTCAGATCGATAAATTATGACTGTCAACAAAGAAATTCTGAAAAAAATATATTAACGTCGATTGCGTTTATTTGTAGGAAATCGGTGACAAACTCTCTAGAAAAAGTGTTGCATTTGTAATTTCGTGGTAGAAGCCTGGTGTTAGATGAAACTTTACACTAATGTTAGTGGAAAATCGGACCACCGCTTTCCTTGCTGGGAAAGGTGAGAGCGGATCATCAGTACTTTAGAACAACTTTGCCGATTTTGATAAAACTTAATACATGTTTCTTATAGGCCTGGTAATGATTCCTCGGTGGTAAAATAATAGTATATCTGTTATCAATTCTGGATCTAGAAATCGGTCGACTTACCATCGGACTCGCTCGGCTGTATACAGCATTCCATATGCAGTGAACCTCAACAAGATACAAAAACTGAATTCTGAAAAAAAAAAACAGCATGTACCATTTACACTGACGCGATACTTGCCCACCAGTTTTTATTGACAATCAACCATTATCTCAAAGTGACTTATTTAGGATTAACACTGGTCCATATGTCAAGAATAAAACTAGGACAAACTTTAAAACTAGGACTGAGACTGCTTTATTCTCTGCTAAAAAAGACGCACTAAATTACCACTCAAACAGAATATTAAAATCTACAGCTATTTATTAAATCCAATAAGGGCATATGCCCTGTGGAACCGAAAAAAATCACACATTAAAAAAATACTGATATTCCAATCGAAATTTCATAGACTGATAACAGACTTACTTCCCTATGTGTCAAAAGAAACCCTACATACAGACTGACATATCCCGACACTAATAAATCACATTCATTCAAATAAGCAGGTACCTGACGGCAACAATTGAAATTTCAGGCATCATTCAGCTAATGAAGGGTTGTATGAGGAATGAGGAATCTCTTAGTCTAATAAGTAAGATATAAGCAGGGGAGGGAAGAAGTAGAGGGAGGCCGTGATTTTTTAAAACAAATAAAAATAACTAAAATACAAAAGAAAAAAATAGATTTAAGTTTTAGGAACCTGTAAAATATGGTGTGGTTAGAGACTATTTTTTTTATTCGAAGCATGTACTTAATTTTCAAATTAATTAGTCTATGAACTTTGTATTAGTTTTTAGTTGGTCAACAACTAATCTGTCGCTGTAACTTCTACATCATTGACAATTATGTGATAATTTTGTACCAATTTTATCTATAATATGACATAAACGAGCTGAGATCACAACAATGATAAAAGACTTCTTTTTTCTTTTTCTTTTATTTATTTTTTTATTTTTATTAAAGGGCAAAATCTAACTTCCAGTTGTAATTTACTTCTTTATTCTTTTAACGTTTCGGAGAATATTTCCTCATTATCAAAACTTTCACCACTAAAATTAACAATTATTACATCAATCAGCATTTTATAATTTACACATTTTCCAATTTAACATAAACATAAGCAATATTAATTTTTTAATGTTATCTATAATTTAACAATACCTCACTGTTTATTCCTTTCTCATTGTCCAAAATTAAAATTTTTTTACATATATTTTTTTTTATACATATTGCTGGAAGTCTGAGAGCTACTGACTAACATTAGCTGAAATATATTCTTTTTAACCTTTTTTTAGTTTGTTGTTTAGATTTTTAATTAGTTTTTCTATTTAAAGCTATTAAATGATTTTTTCATATATATGTAAATTTAGAAGAAAAAAAAAATTAATCGTTTGTTAATTTAAATATATGACTATTAGTTTTATTACCATTGTTTAATTTTATTTTTGTTAATAATGTCTGCATAATGTGTACCTAAATGTTTGGCATCTGTTTTATAATTAACTATGGTTTAGCTGTTTTTTGTAATATGGATGGCTTCTAGTAATTTTCTATTCTTCGTTATGTGTGCATAATCCAGTATTTTAGGGTTTTCAAATCAATGTCGCATTTTTATACTATGCAAAGCTAGTGCGGTTGTATTGATATTCTTTACATTATTGCAATTAGATTTATGATGTGCTATTCTGGTTTTTAATTTTTTAGAAGTCTCACCAATGTATATCCCTTGGCAATCCAGACAATGTATTTTATATATAATATTTTTTTTTATCTAATGGTTTTATTTCATCTTTCATATCACTCATATATTTATATAACTTGTTATGACTCTACATTCCTAAACCTATTTCTGTCAGATCGTATGCTTTGAAAATTGTTTGAATTTTATCTGTTAATTCTGGTATATATGACATTTTGTAATAAGTTCTATTGCATTGTTTTGAAGATAGTTTGTCCTTTTTTTGATTTATTTCTGTTCCTTTATTTTTATTATTTCCTTTCAAATATTGTGTGATTACTTTTTGTGTGGTTTTTACTGGTATTTTCTAAGTTATATTTGCTAATTTTTCTGTTTCTTCTTTATTCAGGTCTTTATTCCCGTCCTCATCCGTCTCTTGCTTATTATTATCCCTCTGATTAAACCATAATTTATTTATTAATTTTATCGGGTAAAAATTTTCATCAACAAAGATATATTATAGTTTAAAAAGTGTATTTAATCAAATAACGAAATAATAATAATAAAGTACGATAAAACAAAAAAAATTGCAATAATGTACAAAAGTGATTACAAAACCAAATGGAAGAATTACTTAGTGACAAAAATACTTATAGAGTAGTAAGAAATAATCAAATAATTGAAGTAATAGATAAAATCAATAACTATGTTCAAAAAAATTTTAAACTAGGATATATACCAAAAAGTACACCAAAAATAAATTACTAGCATCAGATTCTATATCTCCAAGAATACATGGCATAATTAAATTGCATAAAGCTAACAATAATTTGAGACCTATAATAAATAACATCAATGGACCAAACGAGGCCTTATGAAAATTCTTAAATCCATCACTTGACCAATTAAATAGCAACAATTGTTTTGATATAAAAAATTCAATAGAAATGAAAAAGGTTCTTAATAATATTAAAATAAAAACAGACGGAATTGAAATAATAAGCTTAGATGTACAATCACTATTTACTAATATACCAGTAGATGATTGCCTCAAAATACTAGAAGAGAACTGGAAAAACTAGAGGAGAACTTTAAAATATTGTGTGATTACTTATTGTGTAGTTTTTATTAGTATTTTCTTAGTTATATTTTCTAATTTTTCTATTTGTTCTTTATTCAGGTCTTCATTCCCGTCCTCATCCGTCTCTTGCCTATTATTATCCCTCTGATTGAACCATAATTTATTTATTAATTTTATCGGGTAAAAATTTTCTAATAATATTTTATATATTTCTTATTTACTTTCTTTTATAAATTCATTATCTGTTAATTTTTTAGCTCTATTTATTAAATTGGTGGCGGTGTTTTTAATTTGCGGTTTAGAATGATTACATAAATAATTTAATATTCTGTTGCTACATGTTTCCTTTTTGGTCCATTATGTCAGAATCTTGTCCTCTCTTAAGATCATCTCCATGTCTAAGAATCTTAGTTTATTATTATTTGCTTTTTAAATTGTGAATTTGATTCTATTGTTGTATTTATTAAATATTTCCAAAATTTGATTCTCTTCATTTTTTTTTACTATTAGAATCAAATCGTCTATATATTTTTTAATCACTAATGGTTTTTAATTTGAGTTGATATTAATTTATTTAAATAAATTCCACTTAGATTCACTGACATCTCTCCTCCCATTGGCAAACCATATAATTGGTGTAATTTTTTTTTTTTTTTCTCCCAGTTCTCTTCTAGTACTTTTGAGGCAATCATCTACTGGTATATTAATAAATAGTGATTGTACTTCTAAGCTTATTATTTCAATTTCATCCATTTTTATTTTAATATTATTAAGAACCTTTTTCATTTTTATTGCATTTTTTATATCAAAACAATTGTTGCTATTTAATTGGTCAAGTGATGGATTTAAGAATTCTGATAACGCCTCGTTTGGTCCATTGATGTTATTTATTATTAGTCTCAAATTATTGTTAACTTTATATAATTTAATTATGCCATGTATTCTTGGAGTTATAGAATCTGATGCTAGTAACTTATTTTTGGTGTACTTGTCTATATATCCTAGTTTAAAAATTTTTTGAACATAGTTATTGATTTTATCTATTACTTCAATTATTTGATTATTTCTGACTGCTCTATAAGTATTTTTGTCACTAAGTAATTCTTCCATTTTGTTCTTGTAATCGCTTTTGTACATTATTGCAATTTTTTTTTGTTTTATCGGATTTTATTACTATAATTTCTTTATTTGATTGAATAAATTTTTTAAACTGTAATATATTATATTAACAACAAATTAACAAATAGAAAAATTAGCAAACATAACTAAGAAAATACCAATAAAAACCACACAAAAAGTAATCACGCAATATTTTAAAGGAAATAATAAAAATAAAGGAACAGAAATAAATAAAAAAAATGACAAACTATATTCAAAACAATGCAATAGAACTTATTATAAAATGTCATATATACCAGGATTAACGGATAAAAATATCAATACAACCGCACTTGCTTTGCATAGTATAAAAATGCGACATAAATTTGATTTTGAAAACCCTAAAATACTGGATTACGCACAAATAACGCAGAATAGAAAATTACTAGAAGCCATCCATATTACAAAAAACAGCAAAACCACAGTTAATTATAAAACAGATGCCAAACATTTAGGTACACATTATGCAGACATTATTAACAAAAATAAAATTAAACAATAATAATAAAACTAATAGTCATATATTTAAATTAACAAAGGATTCATTTTTTTTTTGTTTCTAAATTTACATATATATGAAAAAATCATTTAATAGCTTTAAATAGAAAAACTAATTAAAAATCTAAACATTAAACAATTATGACTAATACAGAGATAAATATATGTTGAGTACAAAGGTTAAAAAGAATATATTTTAGCTAATGTTAGTCAGTAGCTCTCAGACTCCCAGCAATATGTATAAAAAAAATATACGTAAACAATTTTTAATTATGGACAACGGTAAAGGAATAAACAGTGAGGTATTGCTAAATTATAGATAACATTAAACAATTAATATTGCTTATGTTTATGTTAAATTGGAAAATGTTTAAATTATAAAATATTGATAGTTGTAATAATTGTTAATGTTAGTGGTGAAAGTTCTGATGATGAGGAAATATTCCCTGAAACGTTAAAAGAATAAAGAAGTAAATTACAACTGCAAGTTAGATTTTGCCCTTTAATAAAATAATTACAGGAACTTCCTAAGAAATTATAAGAAAGAAGACAAATAAAAGATAAAAGATAAAGATAAAAGACATTATACTACATTTTCATATGCAACTGTCGCATAATTTGGATTCTTATCGGTGTCTGAATTCATCTAAGAATACATATGGTAAAGAGAAGCGGCAAGCCATAAAATACGGGCGGAATCAGCTAACACCACTCCTGTAGACTACAGGCTATTGCCCCTGTCCTAGTGTTTTATTCTAGTCAATATAGCCATAAAAAAGGGCCCGATCTTGCAAAAGCTGAAGTATTTCTCTTTTTTTTTATTTTATATTGTTTGGACCTAACCCAATAGTAAAAAAAAAATTTGGTACTTCGAAAGACTTATGTGAGCTGTGTTAGCAGTCAAAAAACACCGGCATTTTGGCACTTTTTTCAGTCATACATCTATGTTACTTTATCATAAGCTACATCAAAATCCAATTTGGTACCAACGATTCAGTTATTTTTGATTCCGAAGGTTGCCATCAATAAGAGCACTGAAAGTGCTCAACGATTATGACGTGCTTCTCACTTCTGTTATGATATAATTTTCTAGGAATCCAACATCATCGAACTAGCTCAGGAAAAAGTATTGGCCAATGAGAACACATCATCACACTTCTTCATGATTCATTTGAGAAGCAGGGCATTCAAGTGAAAGTTTCCGAAGAAGAACTTGATTGAAGCATCATGGCATTATACAAAAGTACTACCTTTGACCGTGTGACTGTAGTAGGAGGAGATTTCCTCGTTCTCCTCAATGGTTTGGGCTCTGGTGCTACTAACATCTACTTTCAGAAGAGTAGATGTTACTGTAACAAAAAGGGCATGTTCCTGAAGAAAAGTAAGGTGATGCACATAGGTCATGAGGGAGAAGAAGTCCGCTGCAAGGAGGAGGTATTGGAAACAGTAGAGGATTACATTTCTCTTGGGATTGTGATCAGCAGAAATGGAAAAATTGACCAAGAGCTTTTCATCAGGATGAAAAAAGCAAATAATATGTATTATCAGCTTTGCAGCTCAGTAGTGGGAGAAAGGAAGATAAAAAAAAAGTATCAAACTACACATATTCCAGTCCATCTATCTACCTATCCTTCTTTATGGCAGTGAAAGGTGGGTTCCGCTGGACAGGTACTGGACTAGAGCTACAGCCGCTGAAATGAAATACCTCCGGAGAGTGGCAGGCCGAACAAGGAGAGATCAGGTCAGAAATGAGCGGATACGTGAAGACCTTGAAGTACCCGCCTTGAGGGGCACTGTCGAAAAGAAGCAGCTATAATGGTTCGGTCATCTATGCCGAATGAATAAAGAAAGTCCACGAAAGTTTTTTGAAGCCAGGTCCACTGGCTATTATGGGCTGACCATATCTCCAGAATAGGACAGAAAAAGGGAAAGAGAAAAAGAGCACTCAATGAGAGCTCTGGCTCGGGATCGTGATGCATGGTTGGCTTGGACTGATATACCTTCACGCTGATGGGCACAATGGATGAAGATGAAGAAGAAGAAGAAAGAGAGAGAAATAAGAAAATGAAATTTGAGAAAAATGTGTGGAGAGACTATTTTTAATTCAAATTTAATTTTTTTTTTTTAATTGATCAATCTAGTGATTTTCAGTTGATCGACACTAGTAGAGTTTTATGATCTTCCGATCATAAATGTTATTGTTATTGTATGATCTTCCGATGCAATTTGAAAATTTCGATTTATAATGTAAACCTTAGCTTCAACTAAAACAGACCAATTATACCATTACGAAATCAACTACTTTAACGAATAAGAATATTATGCGTTAAATGAAATTTTTAAATTCCTCAGGGAATCAAACAGATATCACGAGAACATTGACATCATTGGTGAGCACGTGGTGTGATCACGATTATGAAAAACGGAGCATGATATTGTGAAATCAAAACGAGCTGAATTGTGCTCCAGCTATCGCAAATTTGCGTCATATTTTTAAAAAATTTCTTATGAAAAGGATATATTGTAACGAGCTAAACTCTGCTGCTGAAAGTTTCAAAACCTTAAAAATTTGCTTCCGATTATGAAAAATATTACCAGCAGAACTTTACCTCAGAAATTCTGAAAACACCAAAATTTTCGTACGATTTTTAAAATATTTCATGAAACAGACGACAGCTAAATATTCTGCTCTAGAAATCTTCTGTACTTGTCAATCTTTGTCTATTTTTCATAAATTTTCTTGGAAAGAGCGAAATTCTGTTTCAGAAAGCCAAAAATTTCGTCGGTTTTTTAAAAAAATACTTGAAACCGGTGAAATTATAATGAGTAGAATTCCGCTCTTTAAAATGCTGCAACATACTCAAGTGTGCGTCCGATACTCAAAAGTTGTCTTGAATAAAGGCGAAATTATGTAAATTACCAATATTTCAGATATGCCAGTAATATTTTTCTGGGACCGGCCCCACCCTAAAGAAATTCCAGCGTACTCCCTTGTTTTATTTATTGTGTCCGTTTTCTATGTTGGAGGTGACCTTATGAAGTAGTAGTACTGCTATGACTGAAGTCTAATTTATATGTTATGAAATAAAAATAATAGTTCACCCAGTCATTTTGGTTTATTATGTTCAATAATAGACCTTTGGAATCAACCAACTACATAATTATAACTACAATATCTTTATTTCCTTCATTTCATATATTTCGTCTGATGTCACTAACGTTTCTATCTCAAATATAAAAAGTTCAGCTGGAATAGACATAGTTCCGTAATATACTGAGTCACAATTCTTTGCATTTTATGATAAGCCCATATCATTGTATAAATTTTTTGGATGGTAGATCAGGATAATCAAATCAGTTCTATATAAATAAAACTGTTTAGATTCGAATAATTTGTCTTCATGATTATAAACTAAACTAATCAAATTGCTTAATTTAGAGAATTAATTTGAGATCATAAATTTTAATATTTATGTGTTAATGCTGTGAACTCTTTTATTGTATCTCTAATAAATAGTTATTTCTAAATTATTCTTATACTGCATAATTACTACATAAAAAAATCTTAAATATTTAAGAATAATATAAATATAGCAATAAATATGTCGAAAATGTTTAAAAAATGGGGTATAAGTAACGATAAATATATTAACAGGGAGGGAGAGGGGCAATGGACGTGGAATCAGCGATTTCAATGAAACTCTTTTTGTTATTAGGTCGAAAAATATGAAGACACCTGTCCGAAGATGTTGCCAATGCGACATAGGTACCGAGAAAAATATTATTTTATATAATTTCAACCATATTTTACATTATTGTTTTCTGCCTTTGCTCTAGAAGAATTTTAAGATTCTTATATACCAAACGATTTGTTTTTTGTGTGAAATATGAAAAAACTATTTCCCATTGTATTAAATGAATTAAAATGTAAAAAAATCACAAAAACTAAAAGAAGTTTCCAGCAAAGTAGGCAACAAAAAAATTATGTTAGGAAAAAGCAAACCAGATTAATTTTTATCGTCCTATATAACCCTTAAATATGAATTTTTATAGAAATAAAAAAATCGATATTTTTAAGCAACTCCTCAGGATTTTACAGAATCTCTCAAAGTATGACGACGTATCTTCTATTTATTCGTCGAGCTCTTCTTCAGTAACGTCTGTTTCAACCATTATCTTAAAGATCTCTTCATTACCTGTAGACAACCGTTAAGTTCAACAAGTGCATCGAACTTTGAACTTATATCTTCGATATCTCGATGTTGTGCTTCCAAAAGACCTTTGATTGCCGTAACAAATTTTTTTTTCGGAGTTATTTAATGAGAAGAAAAGTAATCATTACGTGTCTATAATCGCCAAATAGGGCCTAAATTTTAAGGATAAGAAAATTGGATCAAATTTATTAATTTAGTACTCATAATACAAAACTTATATGAAAATCATATTTTTTCAAAAATTTCGTATCGTGTGAATTTTTTGCATATTTCTACTCATCGAAAATTTCGGTGAGTCTAAAACATGCAAAATTAAATTTTTGAAAAACCAGCGAAATATGAAAAAAAATCCGTGAGCAGTAGAACTCCGTCACTAAAGTCGTATTTTCACGTAAAAAAAAATATAAAAACGGGGGAGTAAGAAAAAAATTGAGACACACAAACTGCGGTTCCCTAAAATACCGAAATTGATTACACGTACTTTTATTATATGGTTCTGCCTCTGCGCTGATCTTCGATACAGAAAGTCCTGCATACTGAATTTCAGCTCATCTGACCCAAAGGGGGCCGCTGGAGTTGCTCAAATGTAGCGGATAAAAGTATATATATATATATATATATATATATATATATATATATATATATATATATATATATATATATATATATATATATCAGACATCTCCAAATCTTCCATAATAGTGCTCTAGGGATTATGAAACGGATAGAAAACGCAGTTCCGCCGCTCACCGCCGACCTTCGACCCACTGCAATAGTTTATTTTTTTCGGGGAAAATACGACTAAAAAGGCATTGAAACAGTTGAAATAGCCATATCTTTGCTAATACTCGATCGATTTCGATGAAACTTCTTTTTTTTTTTTTTTTTTATAGGTAATTTAATTTATTTTCGAATGCAACAGGTTTTGAGCTCCCTAACTCAATTTGGAGGGATTTTAAAGGTGCTCAAATGTTTTAAAAAATCGGAAAACCCAGAGGAGGGGGGGAGAGGAACCAAGTCGAAACCCCCAACGGATACTTCCCCAACACCAACTCAATTTACATACAAATTTTCAACCCTATAAACTAATAAGGTGGAGCTGTAGCGATGAGCAAAACTTAAAACACGCCGAAATATCAGGTAAGCATACCGAAATTTTGACTGGAATATACCCATTCTTTAATGGTATACGACTAAAAAAAGTCAAATTAATATTGTAATTTTGAACGACTAAATTATCTTTAAAAAATTACATTTTGTGTACACTATTTTCTTTTTTTTTTTGCTGAATTAAAAATATCTGATGTGGACACCCCATGACTTCCTTGTACGTCTATTAAACTATAAATCGGTGTATCAAAAAGTGACTCTGAATTTGGTTACTAGCTGCTTAAGATAGCAGTATCTCAAAAACGAGACTCGGCGTCGCGACGTCCATCTATTACACATACACACACACAAGATCTTGTTTATGAAGGTCTTATTCCGTTATAAAATGTCGTTTCCTGTATATTTCACATGACAAAGCATTGGAAATAGACGGTTTCAATATTTTAAGCGGAAGAACTCGCTTAGCTTAAGTACTGCTTTGCACGGTTTGCCAATTTTAACCAGCATTTAATATGCTATTTATATTAGTATATAAGTCTTAAATACCAAATATTTGCGAAGTTTTTCATCATATTTAAATATAATTTTTGATGAAGATCAATAATGACGTTCAAGTAAAGTACTACTTCCGGTAATCATGCAGTGACCAAAAAGAGAGGTTCACAACTAGATTTTACAGTAATCCTAAATACAAAATTTTAACTTTCTACGGCTAACCGTTTTTGAGTTATACGAGTTAAAAGGCAATTACTATTATTTATAATTTATTCAACAATATAGTTATGTATATTCCCATAGGGCACCCTAATTAGGACACCCGCCCTACATCTTAGACCTACTGGTCAAAAGTTATTTGTTGTGTCCACATGCATGTGACCTATGGCCATTTCCCGTGGGAAAACACTTGGTATGAATTGCCACCCGCATGGCATCCGCTGCCACTTATTTTCAGAATCTGACACGCCATATCTGCTCTTGCATTTTGTGTGGTCCTCATTTATTTCTGTTTCTCTTCTGTCAATCGTATGACTTTATGGCCCTTTTTGCCAAACCCTAAGGAAGAGCCTCCACCAAGATATTCAACCATTGGCTATCCCCTCTCTCCTATCCTACGACTTCACCCCCTCTCCATTCTCATCCCTATAAAGCATTCTCTAAAATTGCTAAATAGGCATTCCATATTCCGCATTCCATATCAGAGTAAGCCATGATGTAAGATAGCTAAGATATTGTAACTTAGTTTGTAAGAAGCTTTTTAAATGTCATTGTAACATTTTATTTAGACAATAAAAGTATATCTTAAAGTCTTCACTGTTGTGTGTTCGTTAATTTGCGAGATACGTACGAACGCACCAACAGACGTCACGTCGAAAATTGTCAAAATGGATATTTCCGTTGAAAACTGAAAATTTTCGCGATTATATACTTCCTTTGCGTACAAGGAAGTAAAAAAACTGAAATGTCAATTACCTAATCCACTTTTTTTTTCCAATAAAATAATGAAATATTCCCTCCCAAAAAAATAAACGATTACCATTTATTTGAATAACCGATTATTTTGAACATAAAAAATCGACTGGTTAAACCGATGCAAAAAAAACGGAATAACCGATCAACGGTTATTTTTCTAGTAACAGCTACCTCTAGTTTCTTAACCTCGGATTGGTCAAATGAGTTTTCTTGGTACTCATTTTTTTCTTTTTGCATTTCTGTTTCTCAATTATGCGAAAGATTGTGACTTATATTGAATTACAAGTGAACTCAGACTTGTATAAATAATACAAGTAAACTCTAGTACATAACAAAGATTTTTATTATTAGCCATTGTTTATGAAACAGAATCACTTCTAATATTATCAATACTATCCAATATTTTGCTTTTACTTTCGATTTTACCGCTTGTAGTTTGTACATATGTACTTAGTTATTGTGAAACGGAATTGTAACAAATACAAGCTACAAGGCTAATTTTATTATAGGCGGAAGGCTTAAGAGAGAACCTTGTGTTGTATAAAAATTCACTATCTTGATTTTTTTTTAACATTTTGATTGGGTTATTTTTTTTAATAGTGTGAATTAATCAGTAAGTTGATTATTATTCTAATCAATTAAAAAAATATTTGTTGATGATGCTAAGAGTTCTCTACTTTATAGACCTTGTAAGTGACCTGCTTTAAGAAAGAACCTTCCCACGCTAACTTGTACTTTTTCACTTATAGAAATCACTAATAGTCTTCTTTTTCACTTGTAGAAATAACTAATAGTCGTCTCCATTATGAAAAAAAAGGTATTAGTGATTGTACAAGGTACAAGTTCGTACACTTGTATTTGTGAACTAATACTATTAGCTTTATTATGAAATAGGGCCCAAGTAGAGCAATCATCAAGGTCACCTGAAGTCATTCAACACGCAGCACAACTTCACCCTGGCCAACCCTTCATGTTTTCGCAAGCGCTCCTATCTTAAGAAGGGAAGAGTAAAACACAGAAAAATGGAAGATGCAAGCATAAGCAAAACTCAACAGTATATATATGGGGATACCAGAAGTATCATCACTCTTCAAGTCACCACCGTTCATGTCACACCATTTATTCTTTTTGTAATTCAAACTTTATTTTCATTTATAAGTATTAATTGTTTGTTATTTCCAAATAAATCTTTTTAAAAACGGACTCTCCGTTGTTGATACCATAATTTCGATATTAAAATTTGAGTATTGAAAACCCATATTTTTTGCCCAAAAAACTTTAAATAAACAAACGATATATTTGAAAACTATCGATACGATATATATTACATATTAATTTTTGAGGCCAAAAAGCACTACCACAAAAGAAGCCGTTCATTTTTCGTGACAACATTTTTTTTTATATAACAGGTTGGTTCAAACACCGTCTCGAAACCTAACGTTAGAATAGCGTTAGTATGTATGCGTCAATATATTTTCCCCTTAAGTTCTCACTGACTGTTTCTTGTACTATCAATTTTATAACTTGTAGTTTATAATTTTGTACTTTGTTATTATGAAACGAAATTGTGCAAAGTACAAACAACAAACTAATAGTATGTATTACTTTGTACATTATTATGAAAGAGGACCCAGGAAGGTGGGACTGCGGATCACCTACTTCGCTGTACAGCTCTGCAGGCTGACACCGGAGAGGACACTATTGAAGGACTGGTATACGGACGGCTATATTGGATGGAACGGCAACGGATGGTTGTGCATAAGAAGGTATGAATTTTACAAAAAAAAAAATAAACCGAAATCAACATCCTCCTGAATGATTAACGGACTTGGAGAATATAAAAATATTAATACGAGCATCTGACAAGCAGATTACAAAATTAAGGTTTCGAAGGAAGGTGGATGGAAAAACGAGAACAATACCTAGTTCTGCCATAAATACTGTTACAAAAGTTGAACTTTGTTTAAACCCTTGGGTATTATTTAGATAATCCTTACCTCTATCAGGTTATTTTCTTTACAGGTCAGGATAATAATCCCAATTAGTTTGTATTTTTCTTTCGCTCAGTTAACATGGAGTGGGGTGATAAAGAAAACCGAATAGCTGTGATGGCCTTACACAAAGTTGGAAAATGTAGATCAGAGATTTTCAACTCTTTGAAACCTTTGGTTATCAGCCGTATGTTCGTGTACCACACTATAAATAGATATAATGAGACCCTATCTGTGACAGACCTCGACCGGGCCTGCCGTCCTCGCACTATGAGAACGGCAAATGCAGTGAGAGCAGTGGCTGCTCGAATCTGGAGAAATCCCATTCGAAAACAACAAATCATGACTCGGGAAATGGGAATCTGTCAGATCAATGCCTCGCATAATAAAAAGTGACCTTAGGATAGACATGTATTTCGAAGAATGACAGGACAAAGGCTAACCACTTCCCTAAAAAAAATTAGAGTGGATACATGCAAAGTGCTCCTTGGCCGTTACACCAATGGTCTTCATCGAAAGATTTCATTTAGCGATGAGAAAATTTTTACAATTGAAGAAAAATTTAATCGCCAAAATGATCGTGTGTACGCACAAAGCTCTAAAGAAGCTCCGGAAGTCATTGGAAGAGTGGAAAGAGGCCATCACCCATCCTCAGTGATGATTTCGTGGGGAGTTTGCTTTGATAGCACCACATAGCTCCATTTTTGTGAAAAAGGAGTTAAAACAGCCGCTAAAAACTATCAGGATGATATTTTGGAACCTATTGTCAAGCCTCTAAGTGATACTCAGTTTGCTGGAAGTCATTGGGTTTTCCAGTAGTATTCCGCTCCAGCTCACAAGGCCAGGTCAACTTAGCAGTGGCTGCAAGAGAACATTCTAGAATTCATCTCTGTCTCAGATTGGCCCTCAGGAAGCCCTGACCTCAATCCACTAGATTACCGGCTTTGGTTCGAACTGGAAAGGATGGCATGCCACAGAGCACACCCTAACTTAAAAAGCCTCATACAATCTCTGGTCCGAGCAGTTGGGCTCTTTCCTCAAGAAGTGCTGCGTGCTGCTCTTGATGACTGGCCACGGAGATTAAATGCCCGTGTCAAGGCAAAAGGGGGACATTTTGAGTAATTTCTTTTTTTGTTTTACTCTCTACAGATATACATTTTAATTTCTAATAAAGTTTTTGAAAAAATTAATTTTTCTGTTGAAATCTGTATATATTTCCTTGTAACAATATTTATGACAGGACTAGGTATAACTGTAAAATCAAATATAATCAATCATCAAGGATGGTCGAAAGTGTAAAATGGTTATGTGAAGCTTCTATGAGGAAAGATACAGATTGGAGAAGAGTGGTGTAAGGTCAGAACCTAGGAAATTAATCCAAGCCTTACAGATAGAATTCTGATTGTATTATTTTAGCAACTCGTCGTAAACGAGTGAATCGTAAACGAAGATACTGGGTGAGAACTTCATTACAAGCTCAGCCACAGTACAGTGGGACTTCACTTTAAAGGGAACTTGAGAGAAATGATAATGATTTATTAAATGGAGAAATGTAAACTGACGGAAGCATAATTCAACGAAATAATTCTATTTCACTTTTGGACGAAATAATTTCATCAAATCGCTTGCATGACTACATCAATTTACATAAATGTATAGACGGAATGTACAAACAGATTAATCTATAAAGAATTGAACACTGGACAGGATTATAATCGACTGTCTAGAACTGCAGAGATAGGCTGACAATTTTTTATAACTTCCTTTGGTCTTAACAACACTGGGCTAGCATATAGCAATCTATGATATAACCGCGTTATACAAGTTTGCTGTACAATATTTTTCATGCGACTGTATATTAATTGTAGGAGACATTAAATATACAATTTATAATTATTGGTATGTAAATCAACATCTATATTCTGTATATTATGTATATCAACATCTATATTCTGTATATTATGTATATCAACATCTATATTCTGTATATTATGTATATCAACATCTATATTCTGTATATTATGTATATCAACATCTATATTCTAATGTATCGATTCTGATGTGATCGAGTGGAAGAGAACCTTTGAGAAGGTTATATAGTGTGTTAAAAATAAAAGTGTTGTGAAATTGGAGTCAGATTGTAAATCTTAATAAATAGTTTGTTATTCACAATCATTGCGTATTAAATAAAATAATCCTACAGTTGGTGACCCCGTCGTGATTTTTGATAGTTTTCCGAGCTAAAATGAGTGATTGCGAGAACGATGTGAACATGTGGCCGACGCTAACATTTCTAACCCTTTCGGAAATATTTCTTTCCAACAAAGCCACGGAGGTGAAAACAGACACAATTTTATCGATCGGGTAACCATAAAAATTCCTCCTTTTTGGGTAGAAAAATCCGAAATTTGGTTCTATCAAGTTGAAGCTCAGTTCAGGATCAACCGGATCACGACCGAGGAAACCAAATTCAACTCAGTTGGAGCCCAAATACGTAGAAAATATTTGGGATATTATCCAATCCGAAAGACCCGACAAATATTCAGCAGCGAAAGAAAGATTGCTTAACATCTTCAAGGAAAGCGAGGACAAAAAAATCAAACGTCTTGTAACGGAGCTGGAATTAGGATCGGATAGGCCAAGCCAGCTCCTCAGAAAAATGAAATCCTATGCTGGCGCTGAAATTACTGATAAGGTTCTTAAGACACTATGGATGAATAAACTCTCGAGTAATGTGTGGAACATTCTGGTTATCAGCAACGAAAATCTCGAGAAACTAGCCGAAATTTCCGATAAAATCGTTGAAATGAGCCCACATTCATCGATCTACTCAGACTCAGCCCAAGATTAATAAGACAGAAGCCTTTCAAAGGAAATAGCGCAACTCCGCAAAATGATCGAAGCGATGCAAACGCGGGGCAGACTTGATGAAAGAGGAGAGACCATCACGAAGAGCCGAAACCGCAGTCGCAGCAGAGGCAAATATAACCCTAAAGGTAAATATTGCTTTTATCATTTCAGATTCGGTAGTAAATGTCGACCCGATAAATGTCAGCAGCCTTGCCAATGGAAAACCCGCAAGTCGAAAAATTTGGACCAGCAGCCGAAGTAGCGGCAGCCTCGGTTGCAACAGATATGCGCAGATGCCGTCTATTTGTCAATGATCGCAAAACGGAACTGCGTTTCCTGGTTGATAGTGGGGCAGAAGTATCAATAATACCGCCACTACAAAAACCTACTATTGATGAAACTTACAAGCTGTATGCTGCAAATAACACCGAAATCCCTACTTATGGAAGTAAAATCTTATCGCTAGACCTAAGACTTCGAAGAGAATTTTAATGGCCATTCATCATCGCAAAAGTTCGACAAGGCATCTTGGGAGCCGATTTTCTCGACAAGTTCAACCTCCTGGTCGACATTAAACAAAAACAATTAATCGATGGTACGAGAAAACTCAATATCGAGGGTGAACTAAACGCCATCAAAGCCGAAGATATCATCAGCTCTGTAAGTAGCAATTTTAAATTTCAAACTGTATTGGCATCGTACCCAAATATAACCACACCCAGATTGACACCTTTGGCGATCAAACATAACACAGTCCACAATATCGAAAAGAAAGGTGGTCCAGTGTTCAGCCGCCCAAGGCAGCTTGATTCTAGAAAACTCAAGATAGCTAAACATGAATTCAAATTCATGTTAGATAATGATATTATCCGTCCGTCAAAGTCATCATGGGCCAGTCCGTTACATATAGTAAACAAGAAAGATGGAATATTTCGACCATGCGGTGATTACAGACGTTTAAATGATCTAACTGTACCAGATCGATAACCAATTCCTCGAATCGACGAATTTCACCATATTCTCAAGGACAAAACGATTTTTTCGAAGATTGATCTATTTAAAGCATATTACCAAATTCCAGTCGCCGAAGAAGACAAAGAAAAAACCGCAATAATAATTCTCTTCGGTCTCTATGAGTTTAATGTCATGAGTTTCGGTTTGCGAAATGCCCCTTCAACATCCAAAGTGAATGAAGTATTTCATGGCTTAAACTTCATATTTCCTTACTTGGACGACGTCTTGGTGGCATCAGCTTCTCCGGAAGAACGTGAAAATCATTTAAAACAAATTTTTGAGAGACTTAACGCTTATGGCTTACGAATTAAGATGCTTAAATCCGTTTTGGGTGTGGAAGAACTTGACTTTTTGGGTTACCACATTTCAAAACATGGATCTAAACTGACGTCGGACAAAATAGATGTTATTCTTAATTACACACAGCCAGAAACTGTGCAAGATCTACGACACTTTTTGGGTATTCTCAATTTCTATCGCCGACATTTAAAACATGCTGCACACCTACAGGCTCCATTTCATGACTACCTTAAAGGAGCAAGAAAGAAAGATAGGAGAAAAATAGAATGGACAGAGAAAGCGGTAGCCTGTTTCGAGCAATGCAAGCAAGATCTCGCAACTACCGCTATGCTTGTTTTTCCAGATGTTCGATTCCCGCTAAGATTATGCACTGACGCTTCTGACGTAGCCATTGGAGCAGTAATCGAACAGTTCGAAGAAGATGGATGGAAACCCGTTGCATTTTTCTCAAAGAAACTTTCTGAGGCGCAGAAAATCTACACTACATATGATAGAGAATTGTTGGGAGTATATCTTGCAGTAAAACATTTCAAACACTTGTTGGAAGGACATTACTTTAGAATATTGACAGACCATAAACCGCTGACTTTCGCGTTCAAGCAAAAAGATGATAAAGCATCTCCAAGGCAACAACGGCATCTTCAGTACATATCTCAGTTCAGTACCAGAATCCATCACATAAATGGACATGACAATATCGTTGCTGATACGTTGTCACGAATAGAGGAAGTACATTTGCTGGACTATGATTTAATCGCAACTGCCCAATCAGAAGACGCAGAACTCAGAAAATTATTGCAGCAAGAAGATTCTCGTGTTGATTTCAAAAAGCGTCAATTATCATCTGGTAAATTTCTTTGGTGCGACGTATCGACTGCTAACATTCGCCCATTTCTTCCAGAAAGTAATAGAACGACTGCTTTTCATCAAATTCACGACCTTGCTCATCGTGGTATTAAATCAACAGTCAAACAGGTAACAGCTCGATTTATTTGGCCTAATATTAAAAATGATATTAGAAAATGGACCCGTGCTTGTATCGCCTGTCAAAGAAACAAAATCAATAAACACACCATGTCTGAAATCAGCAGGTACACCGAGCCGGATGAGAGATTTGATATTTTGCATATTGATATAGTTGGACCATTACCTCCTTCGGAAGGTTACTCCTATTGTATCACTATTATTGATCGATTCACCTCTTGGATGGAAGTAATACCAGTGAGCAACATAACCGCTGAAACAGTAGCCAGGACATTATTTGAAAACTGGATCGCACGATTTGGCGTTCCAACCCGAATTATTACGGATCGAGGAAGTCAATTTGAATCGGACTAATCCCTTGGCCTTGCTGCAATTTGCGGCATCAAAGTTCAACATACTACGGCGTACCATCCACAAGCGAATGGCAAAGTAGAGCGATTATATAGGACCCTGAAGACGGCAATCAGAGCTCACAACTCAATAAATTGGACCTCAACGCTGCCAACGATATTTCTGGGACTCCGCTCTGCAATCCACGAAGATGCCAACCACTCCATAGCTCAAATGACTTATGGAAAATCCATCAGATTGCCTGGAGAATTTTTCCAAGAATCGAAAATACTAGTGGATACGAACTCGTTTGTGGCGAATCTTATGCGTCAAATGAATCTTCTTCGACTTCTAAATACTCACCATAAGTCATCGCATAAAACTGACGTCCACAAGGACCTCGTAACATCATCGCATGTGTTTGTCCGCGTGGATCGAACAAAGAAACCTCTCGAACCACCTTACGATTAAGGACAAGGAAGTTGTCATACCGATCGACAGGTTGAAGCCCGCCTATTTGCTGTCGGACATATCCTTGACTACAAGCGAAACACCGCTTCCAGTTGCCACACCAGCGCCTACAGATGCAGGAATCAACGACTCTGAACCTTCGACGAGCCTACCGACGCATTCTTGACGGAGTCGCCAGATTCGACTGCCAGTGCGGTTCGCGACGTAAAGTGAATGTAGTCAAAAGCAAGTGTCCGCAATGTATCTTATGACCAATTCAATTGGTTCAAATGTTTTTATTGTAAACTTTTTACATAACATTTTTTATCTCCTTACTTGTTTAATTTTGTCGTAACTGGATGTTGAGTTACTGAGAGGGGAGTGATGTAGGAGACATTAAATATACAATTTATAATTATTGGTATGTAAATAAACATCTATATTATGTATATTATGTATATCAACATCTATATTCTGAATGTAACGATTCTGATGTGATCGAGTGGAAGAGAACCTTTGAGAAGGTTATATAGTGTGTTAAAAATAAAGGTGTTGTGAAATCGGAGTCAGATTGTAAATCTTTATAAATAGTTTGTTATTCACAATCATTGCGTATTAAATAAAATTATCCTACATTAATATTGTACAACTTTTTAAAACCTGTTAAATAACGTGGTTTGTTACATAGTGTGGACCCAGATCAAGGAATCTATTCAAAAATTTTATTCGCCCCTCTGTGCATTTCCGAAGTCGTTTATAAGACTGTCCAGTATTCAATTGTTTAAAGATTTCTCCGTCTATGTGTTTCTGTATTGTGATGTGATCAGACCAAAAGACCTATTTACTAAAGAATTATTTCATCAAAAGAAAGTTGAAGCTTCCGTCCATTCGCATTTCTCCATTTAATGGGTCATGAAATCCCTCCAAAGTGAAGTTCCACTGTACAGTTTTCGAACTTGTAATGAAGATCTCACTCAGTATCTCCGTTTATGATGAGTTAACGATAAAAAAAAGTAAGAATTCGGGAGGGAGGAGGGGGAGGGGAGGTAGGTGTTGATAAAAAGAAGAAAACGAATCACTTGTGTCTAAAATCACTAAATTGGGAGTAAGTTGAATGAAACTTGGATAAAAAATTACTATTAAAAATACAAAACTTATATTGGTGAGCATGAAAGTAATTTTTTTTTAATTTCGGGAGAGGGAGGGATATATCCAATATATCGGGGTATCCGGAAAATAATGAAGGATTTTGGTTAAAAAAGAAAGATTTACTGTTTTATTTAATCAAAATAGTCTCCACTACTATCAACACATTTCTGCCAACGTGTTGGAAACTTTTCCATTCCCTCGGAATAGAATTTTCCATCTTTAGAATTGATAAACTCCAAAAACCCATTTTATAATTCCCTTTGTCCATTACATTTTTTGTCACGTAAGTAATGGTCCAGATGCCTAAAAAATGATAATCCGTAGGCGAGAGGTCCAGAGAGTAAGGCGGATGTGGCAGAGTTTCATCCCCAAGTTCCAACAGTTTTTGTGACGTCACACGTGAGACATGTGGCCGGACGTTGTCGTGTAGCAAAATAGGTCCCTTCCGATTGACCAAAGATGGCTTCATTATTGCCAATATCTGAATCATTGCATTAATTTGGTGACAATACGATTCGGCATTGATGGTTTCTCCAGGATTTAAGAAGCTGTAGTGTATCAAACCAAATGAAGCCCACCAATTAGTAACTATCACCTTTTTTTGATGAGATGGGGGCTTTGGAAAATGTTATGCTGCATCTCCTTTGTAGAGCTACTGTCCAGAACGTCTACTGTTATCGTAAGGTATCCATTTTTTATCACAAGTAACAATTCTGAACAGAAAAGGGTCTTTTTTGTTTCGGCAAAGAAGTGTAGCACAAACTTCATAACGCTGTTTTTTGGTGGTCTTTTAATATGTGTGGAACCCAACTTTCAAGCTTTTTTACCTTTCCAATAGCCTTGAGATGTTCATCAGCGGTCGATTTGCTAAGGTTAAGTTTTCCTGCAAGTTCTCGAACAGTTGTTCTGGGGTTTTCTTCCACCAAAGCCCATAGAACATCGTCATCAAGAGAGGAAGTCCTTCCACGACCTTCTTTATCTTCAAGGCTGAAGTGTCCATCCCGAAATTTTTCGAACCACCGTTGAACAGTGCACTCATTAATGCTGCCCTCGCCCCAGACTTCATTGATGTTTCTGGCCGTCTGGGCTCCGTTCCGGCCGATTTTAAACTCGTAGAACAAAATTATACAAAATTCACGCGTTGAAATCTTAGTAAAGACTGGATTATTTCTAAGCAGCGAAATTCTCTAGAGGTAAAAAAACATTATCGTTTGGAAGAGGATTAATAAGTGTTGACATTCATACAAATGAATAATCCAGTAAACGTAAACAGTTTTCTATTTACAGAGGTATCTTAAAGAAAACTCAAAATCTTGCATTAGTTTCCGGACAACCCAATAAATATCCAAGGATCTACTTTAAAGAAACCCACTCCAACGGGGTATGTAAGGGTGCCCTCTAAATGTAATATTTTATATGCCTAGGACCTAGGTATATTATTTATGAAATTACCTTCAAATTGGTTTATACAATTTTTGTTTACAGATAAGAATAAGTAAAAGTATTTTGAAATTCGGGGGAGAGACCCTCCCAATAAGTCTTTTGTTATATTGTGTGGACCCTGCTTTAGACAAAAAGTATGGCTTTGATGTAGATGTAAACAGCACGATCGTTAGGACGACTAAAACCTAGCCATTTTTTTTTATTTATTTAAATAATAAATGAATAAATTCTTGTGATTTATTTACTTTATATTTTTATAATATAATTCCATTGAATTCCATTCAATTTTTATAATAATCCATTGATCGTAAGATTGCCTATACATTAGATATGGCTACACTGAGTGCCTAGAAGGTTATTAATTTTTCAGTTTTGACAGATGTATATAGTTTGTTTTGTATTTGTGCGTTTATAGAATTGTTTTAATTTGAATTTTGTTGCAAGTGATAATTACAGTAATGGCTGAGGGTGAGCCTGCGGCAGAACCGAAGAAAGTTGTCCATATATATCCATTAGTTGAGGTACATTTGAAAAATATTTTGTTTTTAATGTTTAATAATTACATTTATACTCCTTACATTTATAACCTTACTGATTTTCATTTACTTTTTGTTATCCAACTCCTCTTATAATGATAACTTATGTTCTGTGAATCATAGAACTCAGACATGAGTGAAGACATGAAGAATGAAGCAATCGAATTAATAGTTACAGCTTGTGAAAAATATTCTAATAATAATGAGGTATGTACTTTTGGGTGATGGAATTTCATTTAATATATACTATTCAGCATTTTACTTTAAAAGAAATTTCATACTAAGCGAAGTTGTTTTTCATATTCATTTACTTTGACACATTATTATATTATTCATTGAATGCTTTTAGAATTAGTTCTTTTGACATAATTAAGTCAATTCATTTACATCATGTCTAGGTTTCTTATTGATATGTTTGAAAATCAGTTTTTGAAAGGATTTTCTGTATCAATTTCAACTGTTAATGTCGGTTCTTTAATAGATGATAGGGTTCTTTTTGTTTGTTTTTATTATTACCTAGTAACACTTTGATTCCTTAGCAACTACTGTTTTTGTTTGTTTTTTATTTTTTTTACAGTTTTGATATTTTAGTTTAATGTTCTGGATTCTTAATTTTATTATATATATAAATAAATAATTATATAAATAATGCAATGCAAATAATTATTAGCAAACGAGGGCTCATTATGATGGCTTTAATAAAATCAAAAATTGTTAACGGTTGTTTATTTATGTAAATTGCTATTATAAGAGTAAAAATATTTATTTTTTATTTTAATTGTATTGGCAAAATCATTATTGTATTTAAGTTAACCATGGCATCAATGCATGTTTGATTTTAGCCGAACTAATTATTGTTTAGGTTTAACTTTTAATGTTAGTTGCTTTCAGAAACAAGCTTGATTGTGTTTTAAAGAATGCAATTTAGATAAATAAACACAATTTAAGGTGTTAGTGATTTTCTATACATTATGAAGAATACTACTTATCAGTTGATCATACTACTTTTCAATCTAATTAGGGACTGATAAATTATTTGTCACTTCTATAATTTTGTTTTTATTAAAAACTAGTTTTGAATGTTATAAATTCATCTTCAGTTCTAATGCATATAAAAATTCAAAAATAAGCAATTCAAAATGCAGTTTGGTATTATTATACATATTAAATTAAATTTAACATAAATTATTATTACAAAACATTTATAAATTATGAATTTAATTAAGACAAGAAATCAAATACATGGTGGTACTCACCAAGGTTTAAATGGATTATATCAAACAGAAAAGTTTGTACCGGTTTCTTCTCGCACTTAACTAACAATGAAAGAAAGGTGGAGTGTTTATAGGTAAACGGTTTAAGGGTTGGGATTTTTCCAGTAATGTCGGTGAGTAATTGGTTTTTCTCTTATAGATGGGAATAAATTTAAGATTGAACTATTAGAGATATTTATTTGGTCATTTAAATTTTTATGTTTTTTTAAAACTGAAGATGAATGTATAATATTCGAAACTAATTTTCAATTAAAACAAAATTATAGAAGTGGCAAATAATTTATCAATTCCTAACTACTGCTTATGGTTGTATAATTTTCGGAAACTTGTTATTGAAGTTTTTTCCTCACTGCTTTTGGTTGGGCATAACATTGTATTTAGCATCAATCACGGCTTGGACTGTGGAGCTTTTACAAATGCTCTGCCCCACTCCTCATATTAGCTGGAGTATATTAGACTACAGTAGTGAGTAATAGCAAAATCCTTGATGTGACGCACCACCTGGAAAGGAGAGATGATGCAGGCTTTTCTTATTATTATTTCTTACTTTGGTCAGAATCAACTGGTGCCATTGGCTGTCTGGGCTGGAAGACTGGACCAGAAGTCGGTTCAAGTGTCTATCATTGCTAAATAAAATATTTCTTATGTGCTAACTTACATGTTCATTTTTACAACAACTAGTCTGATCAAAGAATGTGTGGAAAGGTAATATCTTAGTGACAAACAAAATTCTTAATTCAACAATATTAATTACTTGAATTTTCAAGTCGATATGTTTACAGTTGAACCCATGTTTTAATACAAGGGTAAAAATTGTTTACTTTTTCACCAAATAGGTATTTCACTGCAATAATATAAATCATGTTATTTACTGTGGGAGTTGGTTTATTATTATCGCTTGTAAATTAACACTAATAATTCATTTAATAGTCTTGTTGGAGAGCAGACAAGTGCAGTGGCTATGAACAGTAATGTTAAACACAGCTGAGCTTGGTCACTTCTTGGAATGGTGACTGCCTAGCAATTTATCAAGTTAGTACCATACATCAGTGATCAACCCTCCCAAGGAGGCACCTATAGGTGGCAACTCACCTCTGGTATCTAACACTACCCCAGTAAATAGCAGAGAATTAATATTTTAGGTTGTCTAAGTAAAAACTTAAGATAGTAATGGGTTGTTAATCCTAGGAAAGCTAACAAAAAAACAAAAAAAATAGCAAGAAAAAATAGTAGTAATAATAAAATTAAAAAAAAGGATTATATCTTTGAAAAGTAACAGTTTGAGTTAATCAATTTTTAGTAAAAACAAATTCATTAAGATATGAGAGAACAAATTAAAGAATTATATTAATTATTTGATACAATATAATAAATTAGGTTTAATGATCTATTATCCATATATCATAATTTCTAATGATATTTAATAAAATGTTTTCAGCTAGCAGCAAGCCTTATAAAAGAGCAACTAGATAAAAAGTTTGGTCCTTCTTGGCACGCCATAGTGGGTGAAGGCTTTGGATTTGACATTTCTTATGAATGCAACACGCTTCTATATCTATTTTTTGGTGGTAATGTAGGAATATGCATATGGAAATGTTGATAATTAAAAAAGTCTGAACAGAGTTGAAGTCTGAACATCAGTAAATGTCTTCGTAAGATCTAGTCCTAAATGAATAAATCATTTGATATTAAATTATAAATACATATCCCCAAGGGATCTGTTCATTTTTAAACTTCATAACATTGTTCATGAATTGTGATCATATTTTATTGAAAATATTTTTAAATCTAGTGTATCTAGTGTTTATAATTCTTAAGATAATGGTGATGATAAGTTCCATTAAGGAGGTCATTCCATATTATTTAGTGCTAATTCATGCATTAACACTTTACCGAATAGTTAAGATTTAAGATAAAAGCGAAATATTTAATTTTATTCCAAGATATGGTAATGTTTAGGCTCGAAGCTCAATAATGAATTTAGCAAAATAAATTGATGTACCTTTATAGTGTTCAGTTGTGAATAATGCAAATTAACCTCCAATATTGCTCTATGCCTTTCATAAAGCACAATGTTTATTCTTCCAAGATACTTTTGTAGTGATAGATAATGAATAATAGATTGTATTTGTTATTTTAATAACTTATGACAATTTAATAAGGTTTTACTAGTTGTTTAATGAAGATGTGTCCGTACAATCAAAACCGTATTTGGTTTATGCTGTTTATATGTAGGATGATACTTGACTTGCACATTCAAATTGTTAAAGAAAAGTAACTTTTCATTCTTCCTTATTAATTCCATTACAAAATTTGATGCGAGCTCTGGGCATCCTAATTTAGTGAAAAAATTTGTTTTCAAGGATTTTAATGTATTCGGTTGCTACTCGGGTGATATAAAAATAAAATACTGCAATATGTTTGAGCTTTTGGAAATAATCTAAATTTTAACCGTGAATGTGGTCATCACTAAACTGAACTGTAATATAGTATTGAAGAATTGTATTTAATAATCTTAGTTTATGTTCCAAGACTGTTTCCGATATCTGTTTCTCTTTTCTCTGATGCTACTTGTTTTTATTCTTGATTTTCTGGTTTACTATTGTTATTTTACTGGAGCTTTTAGTCAAACACCATGAATATTTATTTTAATTTACTATCTTAGGCAATATGATTCTGTTAAATATCTAAAGATATTAATTTGATTTGGTGAATTTGATGGGAGTTAGGAGCATTCATTAGATCGATAAATCTAATTTTGTTAAAGCATTTTTACTTGATTTTGGAACTAAAAGTTTACCTTAATCTAAAAATCAAAAGGTTTTTGAATATTATATCATCGTTTTTTGAAAAAGGAGTAAGCACCATTTAGCAAACTTTATAGGAAGCACATGAAACGTTTTTCCCCATATAACAGTATATATTTTTTTAAATTTTATTCTTTATGATTACAATATATTTTTAAGGCTTCTAACTCTTCTAATATACCTTTGGCTCTTAAGCCTTTTTCAAAAAACCACGTCGATATGATGATCAATTGTTTGAGTATTTCATCTACTATCGAGTGGATGATTACTCCTGTTTATTATTATTATTGAAATTTCTGTTTAATATATATTATTTAAAAGGTGATAAACAGGTTGTTGCTGCTTGGATTCATAATAAATTGAACATTTTAATTTAATATTTATTAGTTGTGGATTACTTATTTATCTTGAATAGTGAAATATTCTTTATTATTATTTATTTAAAATAATCATACCTCATTCAATTGTTACCAATTATGTTTTATATCTAGTATTGCTTGATTGTATAAAATTTAATTTTTATGAGACCAAACAAGTCTAGTCTTTTTTTTCTAGTCTTTGTTATTTATTGAATTAAATACATTAGTTTAATAATATATTAGTACTTGTTTAGTCTAGTTAATGATTTTCTTGTTTTAATTTTTTATTTTGTTTGATTACTAATTTATTTAATATGTTTTGTTTCTAACCTGTGCAATTGAAGTGACGTAAAAATTGTTATCTGTTTTTATTGCAAGTCTTCACTTTCTTATTAAAATTAAGAGTACCATTAAGATGTATTATACTTGTATATAAATGGTTAGTGTGTATCAGTTACCTTAAAATGATTATATTAATTTAATTTTATTACTATTGATGTTATAATGCAATGATGAAGCCAGTATTTCAATTTTTAGAAATTATCTCCATCAAGTATTACTCTAAAGTTTGCTCAAGACTTTAACTTTTACTGGAGAGGGGAGGAAAAAATAGATCAGGGGTCACTAAACTTTTTGAATCATACTCCCTTAATTGTTTTTCTGACTGACAATCAGTGAAATGAATGGATTTGTAGTTTATCAGAAGTAAGATTGTTTAAACTCCTTGTTCAATTTATTTCTTTGTTTGATACTCGTAAATAAAATTCATTGAAATAGTATTCAAACACGTTATATATAATTATATTTATGAATTTTAAACAATTTTCCCATCAATAACCAGTAATAGCATCAACCTACAGTGGTCTGTAGTGACAACTTTGTGACCCTTATCTTAGATCAATCTGTCATTCTTTTTACTGCTATATACAATATCTTTGATTATCAATCAGCTACACTTTTTCTGGTGTTTCTTATTCATTTATTTAAATTTCTAACAAGGATAGGCAGTTATTTTTGAAAAACCAGTTAATCAGTAATTTTTCCCATTTTTTTTTTTTTTTTTTTTTTTTTTACTGACCTAATAATCACATCAAAATATGAGTTGGGAAAAAGTCTCCAACTGATGAGATAACTTTTAAATAACTGTGATTTCTGAAGAAACCTGTTATTTTTCAATATATTTCTTATTTTTCTCTTGGTAATCGAAGCTCTAAAATAACCAAACTGGTTGTTATTTACTTTTCCTATTTTTAACTGTTTTCACTATTATAACAGTCTTTTATCTAGTCAATTTGTGCAGGATAAGTTTTTTACTTCTATATATTTTATTTTAATCTCTTCTATAGTCAACTAAATTTCAATGAAGTGAAATGACCCAATTATATTTGTTAATTTGATTGTTTTATTTGTTCAATTCTTAGGCAGATTTATGATGACCATAAAATAAAATTTTATGATTTTTAATTTTGATTTCTTGTAAAGTTAATTAAAAAAACAGAAATCTACCTCATGGAACGAGTTTTTTTCTTCTGGTAAATAAAACATTAAATTTAAATTATAATAAATTAATACGTGTTTTATATTTGTTATATCTTTTCATCTAAAACTGTTCTTAACTTCTGTAAATTGTAATATTAAAACTAATACGGTGTGACACAAACATGATCAAGAATACCACCTTATTCAATTTTATGTGGTGGCCAAGCATGTTGGGGCAGCACCATAGCATTAGTTAGTTTCTGGCCTAGGAGGGTTGACTTTAATTTCGTTGTAGACTAATAATTCTCGACCTTCTCACTTGGGCTGGAATAGGATGGTAACCCATAAGGTAGCCTACCCTTCTTGCCCTGGTTGGGAATTTAAAAAAAAAAAGGCACTAAATCCTAAACACAAAGATAAAATCTAATCTATTGTCATAGTATTCTCCAACCAAAACAGTTCTTAATAGAGGATTACTTTTTAATAAATTGTAATTAATTTTTTAATGTTTATAAAATATTGTCACATAATAGGCAGAACATCAAAAGCTATATTATATTGGCTGAATTTTTCAGGAGCTGTTAAAAAAAAAAAAGTTAATTTCATATGAATAAAATTACTTTTTGACATAATTGGTTGAATTAATACCCTTTTCACTAGTTCAAAACGTGGAAGAGAGGGAGGGGGGAGTTTCTCACTCCAAACAAAATTATAGTGAGGCATCTTAGTAAAGAGTTTTATACAATAAAATAAAATAGAAGCTAGCAAACAAATCATTTAATAGTTAATTATTTGATTATACAGAATTGCCTAAGTTTTTAGTTATTCTATTAAAAAAAAAAAATGGGATTTCCAAAACTAGGTCTTGTACATCGTATTGCTTAAGGTGTTCAGTCTGTTGTGAAAATATGACGGTCTATTTCTCTTTGTAACTAGGTAGGTCTGAACAAAATAAAAATAGCCATTGCTTTAAATAGTCTAATTAAAACTTTTTGAAATAAAAAAGCAATTGTGTGATATCAATTAATTATTCCTATAATGATCTGGCCTTAACCCAAACATGATCAGAGGTGTTGAATATTTCACCTATGGCATTAATTCAACTGCCTTCTTTGCTTTAGATCAGTACTAAGCCTAATATTAGCTTTTATTTGGTAAATAAAATTATCTCTTAACCCTTTGAGCTTCTTTTCTTAGCTAAAGAACTGAGCAAGCAAATTGAAAATAATTGTGTTGGAATTATGTTGATGAATGTTTGTGATATATATCAATAAACTTATAAAAGTAAGCAAATTGATGGTTTCACATAATAACCATGTAACTATCTTTTTCGTCATATTTTTTTTTTTTTAACTACTTCAATGAGAAACTCTTAACTGGATAGTTCTGTAGCTTAAAAGTTGTTAAAAATATATTTTAAACTTACTTATTTAGAGGATTTTTACCAATTTTTAAGCCACTAAGTTGATCAGATAAAAGATTTTCATTTAATTTCTAAAAAACAAACAAAAAAGTTAGTTACTAGGTTATCATATGAGGCCATCAAAACGATTACTGTTCAGTAAGATCTCAAAAATCGGATATAATTGTAATTTTGTAATTTAATTGTAATTTAAAATCGGGTATAATTGAAATTTTTTGTCTATAGCATGATGTATGTTCTTAAAATCTATTCTCCTTCATCTTATTAAATTAGTTCAAAGGGTTTATTACAGGCTTGGGACCATCACTCAATCCATCCAAAGAATTGAGTCTTGATCATACCAATTATAATCTTAATGTGAAAGAAATGTTTATTAAATATACAAAAAAATGTAACTTTACAAATACTGAATGGATTTAATAATGTTAGCAATTCTTTTTATGTCTGTTGACTTTTATTATTTTTTTTAAAAATAAAATCTAGACATGGAAATAATACCGAAAGTGTAATTTTGTGTACTAGAATTAAATGAATACATTCTGTTGCCATTTTTAATATATTTTTTTGTTTTTTAATTGTTTTTGTTGCCCCCAAAATAAAAATATTCATTTTATATGTGATTATGTAAAAATGGTGGTGCAGGCTCACATAATTCAAACAGGTTAAAAACACAGTTATTATCAAACAAATTAAGTTCATAGGAAACTAATGCTTTTATTATTAAAAAATAAATCAATGGCATATGTAACAAAAATGCTGCAATATGAGCAATTGACCATTACCAGCTATTCAAAACAATTAACTATCAATGACAGCTGGTAAAATCACTAGCAAATTCATTTTTATAAAAATGCACAATAAAATATTCATTCCCCTCAGTTCCTCCAGCATACACATATAACTAATGGCCTATCAACCATTTAAATAACTCAAGTTACGTACTACCAAATATAACTTGAAAATACTATCAAAATATAACTTGAAAAGCATACAACATGAACAGTACACAGCTTTTTAAGCTATTATAGCCTTAATAATTGTTTATCCTAAGCCTAGAATTAAGTTTAGAAATGCTTAACTATAAGTTAATAAATGCACAAATTAAATCAAAATGTTTATGATAAATTAATTACAATTATAATTTATCACAATCAAACTAGAAAACCTAAGTGAAAATATAACAAGGTGATAACTAAAGATTAAATTTGATTCATTACAAAGAAATATTGACAATTATTAGGTAATGCTAAAACACAAAAATGCAGTGAATGGCAGAGATCAAATATGACACAGAAAATTGATATAATGAAATAAATTTATGCAATTTTAGTAGATAGAAATCCAACCATTTTTGTATGCATGCAAAGGTTGGAACTTAGGCATAGCATCTTGTAACTTCTTGCATAAAAATATTCACAGAGTGTTAAGCATTTTTATGAAAAATCATTTAGAAATAATAATCTTTCATAAAATTTAATTTAAATAATTTCATGGAAAAAACAATTATGCACCAACAAATTGATTAAGACCCACGTCCATAGCTTTTTTGTGCTAACAATCTACATTAGGCCAATTTGCAGATAGTAAAAAAGTGGCCTGCAATTTATGATCCCAATTAAATAATTGAGATCCCGAATATGAATTCAATTAAAATTTGTGCTATTTGTACAATAAATGTAAACTAATTAACAGTTGGAAAAAAATGTACATTCCTTTTATATAAAAATAAATGCACAAAAATATGCTAAAATAATTACCAGCATAAAAAAAGAAAAGAAAATATAACTATTCTTTAGGTTCAGGGGTTTCTGGTGTATCCCACTTAACATGAACTTCAGGAGTGAAATTTACAATTTCAACATGAACTGCTTGAAATTTTTCAAATTTTGGTGGTATAGGACAAAGGCGAAAGGTAACTTTGTCTCCAGGAAGTGGGACATATTCTCCTTCCACACTGTAAATGAAGAAATTATGATAAAATAAGAAACAGAACAATATTCTAACATAAAAATAATAAATAGTTCAATTGACTCCAGTATAATTTAAATGTATGTATTTTTTTTTTATAACACTAAATTATATCTTGAGAATCTAATATTCATTCAAAACGTCTGTTTTTCTTTTTTTTTAATAACTTCATAAAAATGTGTCTAAATTCTCAATTCCAATTACTCTGACTTAATTATTTAGAGCTATTTCCCTAAAAATAACAAAGGCAAACAGTTTGCTAAGAACAAAAATATGTAAAAACAAAATTAATAACAATACTAATATTTATATAAATGTATAATAATTGAAAGATATACTATAATAATAATATGAAAGTTTATAGGAGGAATTCACATACATGCCATGTTATGAACTGTTTTTTATAGTAGCTTCCTCTAAATCTATCAATCAAGTTTAATGGTCATTCAGTTTCTCACTTACAGGATGTTTTGAGTAAAACTTGCAAACTAATAAGAAGATATTTCTTTACCCACATTCATTAGGTTATATTAATATCATTATTTCTGTAATACTATTTTAAGAACTGCTTATTATACTAGCTTCCTCTAATTCTATCAATAGGGTTGAATGGTCATTGAGTTTCTCATTTACTTGTATGGGTCTATGTGGCAACACTGTCTGACCAACAGTTTTGATTATACCCTGTGCAAAAGTTTTATCAGCAGTTGCTAAAATATATTTCCTAGTTGAATATGTATTGCATACATAGTTCCTAGTGATATACCCAGCTCATCGTAATTGGACGACTTTTATGCTCTGAATTACATCAAAATCATAATATAGCAGGTTTGTTTGCCTGTCCTGCAATAATTAAAGTCTTCAGAAAAAATGCTCACATGCCTAACAGGATTCTGATTCACATAAGAGGGCAGGACCTATTATAATTTACTGAGCCCAGAAAAGCTGGTTCTGAACGTGGTATTAAATAAAAGTATGTAAAAATAAGCCACTATTTGACTTCCTATTTTACAATTTAATAACATTTTTTATTATTCAACAACATATCCACCATAACGGTTAACTCCACAATATTAATGAAATCATCCAAACCAAATTTTTTGTTTATATCATTCACCAAGAGTGGAAACCTCTTCAACAACCAGATTCTTGATATTACAAGTAATTAATTCTAGTTTGACCAAGAAAAACATAAATAGTTCCTCTGGCCTGTATTTCAAAATTCTTGAGAGCCTTCTCTATGTTTAGTTCAAATGCACACGAGTGGTATCCTGTGCAGTTCTGATAGATCATGCAACAGTATCTCCCTCAATATAGTCAGTCCACTAACAATATCACTAACAAACATTATAAACAGCTGCTGAAATCCCCATACTACTCAGGCTGTGGTCCAGGATCGCCAACCCAACCCCAGATTTTTTCCATCACTTTACCACTGTGTAGTTAAGTGAAACAGAGCTCGCCACTGTGTACGATAGAGTGGAATTGGGAAAAAGAGATTAGGTCTATTGAGAAAAGGCGCATAGGTTCCATTAATTTGATTCTTGATGAATGAATTACACTATGAATGAAGAAGAGAAATGTATTTCAAATCATGGCACGAATGATAGAGAATTGAAGAGGTTCTGAGAGGAGGGGTTAATAGCTTCTTAATATCTTATATCTCTTATAAAACATTCATTATGATATTCACATTAACCAGATATTGATTACGAGTTTTCATTATTTTAAAATAAAAATTAAAAAAAAGAGTAAAGGCTACAAACTAATCCAAACAAGTCAAAAAAGATTATTAAAAAGAATTCCAAAACTAAAAACAGTTACTGTGAAAAGTTGAAATACAAAGCACAAATACTGGTCATGTGCACTAGAGATTTTTCTATGGTAGACCATAGAATCTCTAAAAAAATCAATGTTTATGGTGTGACTTAGCATCACTAAATCATAAATAGGGCATATTTTTACTCAAAAGTTATATAATTATTCACACAAAAATTTCATGCATTTAATGATAAAATATTTACATGGATAGATAAAATGATTCTAAGAATCAAAATACTATCAGACCAACATATTTATATTTTAATGATGAGAAATAGCTTAATATGTAACGCAAGAGGGATTATATTGTGGGATTAGTTTACTGAGCAAATAGTACCAAATGCATTTAATATCTTGATATAAACATACCTAATCAAAATTTCCAGAAGATGGGGCAATATAAATTGGACTTCCACAACATAAAAAAATATATAATAATTAAATCCCTCTATAACTTCCTTTGTGAATTCTATGTTTGTGTTTTAACTTACTCAGATATATGGACAAACAAAGTTTCACCATTACAGTCTCTCTGAATGAAACCATGTCCTTTAGACCTACTAAATTGTTTAACAACACCATGTTCCTGCGGGTTTGAGAAAGCTCTTGCAGATCTGTAAGAAGAAAATCTGTAAATTATTTTGCCATTGCTATAGAATTCTCATAAGATATTACTATCCTCTTACGTTGAATCGGTTCTTGTACGCCTGGTTATTATAGGGCTTGGGACATGAAGAGAAGGGCTACCATCTGGAGAGGACAAATTATGGAAACTATTGGCTTTTATTGGGGTTTCCATAGTCTAACCGAAAGATTTAAGACGATTGGCACGCAAAATCTTCACAAGCACTAAAGCCAAATTAGTGTTATCAACAGCTGTACTAGATAAGGTTATATTTACTGGTATTTGCTCTTTCTGAACGCATTTAAAAAACTTTTATACCAAGGAAATTTTTTAAAAACTTTTTTGAGGAATGGAGGATTTTTGTACAATTATGTTTAATTTAATAATGATTATTTGCAGAAAATGGCGCAAAATTCACATGTAATCAATAGTTCCAGTAAGATATTCTAGGAGCGCTCGCATCCCCTGGAGTGATATGTTTGACATTACAGGAGAAGTGCGCGTCGTGGTAACAACAGATCACAGTTCAGGCGGTATACAATTGTAAATTGGTCGTTATAATTTATTTCGTGCAATCTCTGTAAAACAAAAAATGGTTTGATTTATTGTTGTATTACATCACTAAACACTACAAGAAAATGGTTCAGAAATATGTGTCCCCTGTTAGGGTCTACAAGTATCCATTTGAACTTGTTATGAAGGTAAATAGCCTGATATGGATTATATTTTGTATTATTTAAATTTAATTTTTATTATTTACTCTCATCAATCATTACTGGGGCATTAGCTATTAAATATCTAATACATTCTTTATTGTGCATGATCATTTATTCATTTTTTGATGGTTGGTGAAGGGGACAAGGTTTCTTTAGTACCCCTTTACACTTAATGTGTCAATTTATTATTCTTAAATAGCGCTATTGATTGCTAAACTTTTCTGTTTTTCATATGCAATTATGATTTGTCATTAAATTTATGATAGAAGTTATTCAACATAGTAAAGGGTTCATGTCAAAGTTGTTACTTTCACTGTTTTATTTTTATTATTATATTTGATTCTTACATTAATAAAATAATTATTAAATATATTGCAATACTTTTTCAAGATTTAATTTCTTGGAAGAGAAAATAACAGGATTTTTATTGCTTAGTTAATCCAAAATACATATATTTTTTAAATACCCTTCATTATTACATTAAAAAGCATCATCTGATGTGACCTGAACTGGTCCTACTTTAATTTCATAATTTTGGATTTGTACTTATTTCTGTTGATAGGCCTACGAGCGGAGGTTTCCCTCTTGCCCTCAGATTCCCGTGGTAATAAATTGTGAAATTATTTCTGATTGGACTTCACCTGACAAATCAATAAATAAAACCGAAAGAAAATGTAAACTTCATGTTGACGCTCCATATTTATTGAAAAAGGTATGTTGTATTTTTTTTATTTTGACTTTTAAGTTATTAATTATTATTAGCATAGATATTTTGAGTAAAGTGAATTATTAATGATTAATGAAAATTATATAATATTTATATATGATTAATAAAAATAAATTATATACGATAATTTATATGTGATTTAGATTTACATAATTTTGTACTTGCAAATATTGTGTTCCTTTGATTTTAGCTAAGTTTGTTATGCCTTTCTGTTTTTTTTTTCTTTCTTGTTTAACTTAAAAATATTGTATTATTTCTTTGTATATTTGAAAATGTGAGGACTACTTTAGTCACATAAAAAATATGTAGTATATTTTTTTTTCTGTGATAATAACTATAGCCGTAGTATGTATCAGTGGCAGCTCAGATTAACTGATATGTCCAATTTTTAAATTTTTTTTTGGCCGATTAGCCCAAAATATGTGTAGATAACGAAAGACCATGACCCTATTATGTTATGTTATTAAAGTATGTGCAAAATAATAAAGGCATAAATTGCTTACTTAAATTTAAAAAAAATATAATTATAATATATTTAGTGGTTCACTCGTTTATAATTTAAACTGAAGCAATTTTTTTAAAGCTACAAAAATAATACAAATCCTTATCGATGGAATCACATTAGAGGGGATTAATTTTTTCAGAACAAATGAAAAAATGTATTGTGCCCCCCATTACGTTTATAAAATCCTTTTACACTACAATTGTCAACTAGTTTTACAAAATAATTTTTACAAAAGTACAAAATAATTATAGGTAAGGTTTTTTTACTAGTTACACTACATTTTATTTTTGTAATTTGGAGATAAAGGTGCCATTATTATCATTCTACTTAATTGATCACATCTAATAAAATTAAAAAATATCAGACATTATTATGTTGTGAAATTACAAGTTATATTAAAATTGTTAGTAAGTAGTGTTAGAGCACTTCATATTAGCAATTTATAATGAATTTATAAGTTACTTTCTAATTTACTCATATTTTTATGTTAATAAGATCAAGGTGATTGATGTTATTTTTATTGACAGTTTCCATCCACTCTAGAATCTCATCTATATATATATATATATATATATATATATATATATATATATATATATATATATATATATATATATATATATATATATATATATATATATATATATATTTAGTATAGAAAATACTGCGTTTCGATTAAACCTTAAATCGGGCGAAATTATTGCATTTATGTAAAGCGATGCTATTTTTTCTATTAACAATGTGGGAATTGTTTACCATTCAAAGATTAAAAAAAATCTTTTTAAAAAATACCCAGTGCAAAAAAATAAATAGGAATAAATGCAAAAGTTGACTAATTTTTTTTTTTTAAATGGGGTTTTCATATATATATATATATATTATGATTTCTTTTTTAACCTAATGAAACCATATCATTCATATATGTATAAGTTTATTTGTTAGTATTGTAATTGAGAAGATTTCACAAGAAATCACTAGAATACAAATTAGCTATTTTATAGAAAAAGGGAATGATTGTTTTGAAGCCTTTCTTTTATTATTTTTTAATTAGTTATTAATTGGATGAAACCTTACGACATTTTGCAAAAACAAATTACAACAGTAGTTACTTTTACTTTCCCTTACCTATATACGAAATATATAGTAAGGGGAAGTATTGCGATCGTGAAAATTTTCGAATTCGAGTTTTCGACGGAAATACACATTTTAAGGTCCTCTGAGTCCAAATAACCAAGTCTCGCAAAATGGTCTGTGTGCATGTGAACAGCCTAGCTCAAAAACGAAAAGTTGTACGATACTGAAATTATGTATTTAAGTTAGGCACATGCATGTGGCATGTAAGTAGTGTACAGAATTGTACTGAAATTGTTTTTAAAAACTGTTCTGTTTTACTTAAGTGGGAGAAGATATGAAGAAGTGGATGCTGCTGAGTTTATTTCAAGTATTGTCTATGTGAACTCTTTAAAATTATATTAAAAAGATAATTATTAAAGGACGGTAAAGGAAAGTGGTGTGATGCGCGCACCGCACCCGATTTTTTTTATTGGAACACTTTTTCACACCATTGATGTGTTATACTTGTCTAAAAAAAAAAATTGGATATTTAGAGCTTTCCCATAGCAGCACCTTACTTTTTTTTAAATATAAAATATCACTACTTGGAAGAAGACTGGCACAACTCAAAAATGAACGATTTTCCAATTTTTGTGTAATCGTAATCAACGAGATGATTATTTTTATATGATGAAGAGAGCCACAAAAATTATTCATCGTGTGACCGATGGAGAGCAGTTGTTTTTTGAAAATAACCGTCACAAGTTAAAACATTTAGGTCTACAAATAAGTTTGGAATAAAAAAAATACCTTACTCAAGTTACCTCCAAACATTTACTTGCAAAAAGGTCCAAAAAACTATTTATACAATTGTAAGGAAACGCGTTGAAATTTGATGATGAAAACTAAAAGCACCGTTTCATCAAAAGTATACAGCTTTTTGAGTTGGTCCCGTCTTCTTCCAAGGTAGTATATGTTTCGATGGCAAAATTACATGGACCTTCATGATATGTAACTCCATTGTTCCAGGTAAGAAGCTGTTTATTTCTCACCCTTCTTGTAAGTACATTCCTTTTCTTTAGTAATAAAAATCATTTATTTATAAGGTAAGGTGGCTATACAAAATTTAGAAAACGCACTGCTTTGGTGAACAATTCTTATAAAAACTAATAAATTAAATTAAAAAATCAATTTGATTTTATAATTAATAACAACACCTATTCTTATAATCATCAATGCTTTTAGATTATTTTTATTTTAGCTATTTATTTAGACTCTCTTGATTAGAAATTGATTCATTTGTGTCGTGCATAGAGAACGCAAAAAAAATCGTAGGCAACTGATGTGAAGAGAGTCTTCTCGCAAATTAAGAAAAATGATACCCCAAACCATGCATTACCGATTGGATAAAATTTCCTGAAAAAAATTATAATCTTAATTCTGTTAATTCAATGAAATAATTACTTAAAACCGGATTTTTATGCAAATGCATATTTTTCCTGATACGTTTTTCACCAAAATGATCGAATATCTTTACTAATCGATACATTTGGCGTAGATATATTCAATTTGATTGTGCATATTTGATGGGTTATTGCATATTTGATAAAAAAAAAAAAATTAATTTTTCTTTCAATTAAAATAGATAATATATAATTAAACTATTTCCTGATACACGTTCAATGGGGGATAAATGGCTTGTTTTTTAATTATTATTTAATGTATCAATTATAAAATAGATGAACACTATCTACGATGAATAAAAATAATCTATGATCGTAATCAGAATAAAAACAAAAGCTCACAGACAACTTCAAGTTTGTACCGTGATCACAACCGCATTATATCTGTACTTTAAAGTTATTTACAATATGTTATTGGCATTTCAAAGCAAACAAAAATTTAAAGATCGAATATTAACTAAATCTTACATAAACTAAAATGCCCAAGGCAGGAGCACCATTTAGTTCCATTTAAAACAGTTGGAACCCTTTGAATTCTACAAGGAGAGTTTTTTCCTCGAAAAACGATTTTTTACAATTTGTGTAATAAAAATGTGCCATCTGAAAGAAATTTTCTCAAACGTCCAGCTCGTAAAGACATGTACTCATGTACAGTATATGAATAGTATGAACTATTCTTGGAATTTTATACTCTAATTTGAGTTCTGAATGCACTATTGTTTACTGTACGATTGCATGTGAAAGCTCAAGAAATTTTCCTACGTTTGAGACATCAGCACCTTTTATCAAACTTGTTCAAATATGTAGACATGTCAATGAAAAAATACTTTATTTTGCATTTGTTGCATCTGATATTTCTATATTTAATCTATATTTGTGAAAAAAGATTAAGGTGAAAAAATGTTTTTTACAATCATGCTAATTTGGTTTATTATTTTCAATAATAGATCTTTGGAATCGACGAAGAAAATTTTTTTGTAACTCCCTCCCTCAAAGTTTGAGGTTTTACGTTTCAAGATGCGTAGAATCCAAATATCGAACAAAAAAAAAAAACGCTGCCAATTATTACACACTGGTTTCCACTTAATAATATTTCAAAAATATCTATTCTGTCCAATTAAAAAAAATTAAGCAGTAGGCACCAAAGGAAAATAAATTTGAAGCTTGTCCCAAGATGATCGCCGTGAGAGTGCCGAACTGGGAGTGTTAATTTAAAAAAGTATATCAATGCAGCAAGTAGGCTGTGATGTAATCAGAGGGTAAAATGGTATAAAGGAAATATCATGTGCACTTCAGTAGGAAAAAAAAGAAAAGACTAAGAAAGCTAAAGGAAGTGCAGAAATAATCCAAGGAAGGATAAAGCAAAGAGATACGAAGAAGTCAGAATTCCAATAGATAAGCCAGAAAGCCTAGGGCCACGATGACCAACCAGCAGCCCGGAGAATCAGTCTATGAAGTTCATTATGCTGTACCTCAGCTAGTAATGGTCCGATTTAAATGATTTTTTTTTCGTTTTGTAGTTATTTCGTTTCATCAGCTTTCGTTTAAATAGAATAGATATTTTTGGAATATTAATATTATATTTATATTTAATATTATAATATGTATTTATAATATTATATTTAAGTGGAAATAATAAACCAGTGTGTAATAATTTGCAGCGCTTTTAAGAATTATTCAACGATAATACAATTTGTGCAAAAATTTGTTTTTCAATTGACCTATTTTTTTCTTACTAAAGTTAAACGAAGCAATTTAGGCAATAATTATAGCCTTTTGTGATTATATGCATATTTCTTCATGTTTCACTGCATATTATATCCGGTCTTTATTTATAACCTAATCTATATTAGAGATTTTCTTGGTATTGGTACCGCCAAGTAGCAAGCTGGAGCAATTTAATAATGGGTATTCTTTTTGCTCTGAAATAAGACTAAAATATTGTTTTTAATGATGTGCATTTATTGAAATACTGGGATTTATAAATTCAAATTAGTAATTTTGACAAATCAATCAAAATAGAGTTAGGGTAGCTGACAGTGGAAATATTTAAATCAATGGGGATTTATGTTTGAATTAAATAGGTTTAGAACTGTAGGATAAGTCACCACCCCTAGTTGGAGTGCATAAGGTCTTTTAACAGACAGATATTGTTTATAAAAAAATTATTTCTATAGCGTTCAATTCATTATTTGATGCTCATTTGGTCCGCATTCTTGATATCTGATTGATAAAATAATATTTATGGTTTTTGTCTGTAAAAACATTTTGGTCACGCCTTCCCCATCTAATTGTTCTTCATCTGAAAATTGCTCCTATATTTCTCATTCATAGAGTCTCGTTCAGTTAATATGCATTATAATTTTCTTTTAAAGTTTTATAAGTTTCTCTATTTACGGGTAAATTTTCGAAGCATTGAAGATACGCCAATAGTAAAGTAATTCCCAGATTTTGTTACAAAGCTCCTCTATAAAGACTGTTCCGTTCGTCATCAGTTGCTAAAGTACTACTTTCTTGAGCCGTCCTTATAACTTCCTATTTCAGTTTAGTTGGTATAGTGTTTTTTTGATATTATTATTTTTATTTTTTTTCTGCTCAAAAGCGGGACACCCTGTTTGTTGGAGAATGAGGGAGAAGAAAAATGCATTCAGTCAGTGATCTTTGTGTATTAATTTTGTAAAATTAAAAACTCTATTGATATTTACAGTTTATGTTTCGTATTTATCATTTAAGTTAATTTATCTAAGCAATTAGCCACAGTACGCAGGGCTATCCCCCCGAAATTGGGACGCCAGGTCATGGTAAATATATAGTATGTTTCATTTAGGCCATAAAAAGGGTCGAAGACGAGTTTTAAGAATGATGATATGGGATTCTGTTGATATTTTGAATTAATATTGTTATTAATTAATATCAATAGTATAATATTTTTTCGTCTTTCTCCAGTGCTGTGATGTCCATAGGGTTTGTTTTAGACAATTTGTAGATGGCAAGCGTAGACAATTGTTGGTTTCTTGAATTTTTCGATCTACTTCTCACCTTACTTATTAATTTGCTTTATTTTTATTTACTACTACGTTCTAACCATCACGACATGCCCTGAACGCGTGACCAAGCCACTCTTTCGTTCCAAGGTCTCTAAAGACTTCGGTCTCCAGAATTTTTTCTCTTGGGTCTTGGGTGGAGATTGTTTAGGGTTAGGTAAATTCTAAGAGCTATGAAAAATTTGTGAGAATAAAACTTCGATTCTGATCTGCCAGTGAAACTTTCGAACTTAATTTAGACGAAATAAATCTATAATAGAATTTAAAGAATTTTTTTTTATAGATTTTAAAAATAATTATCATTTCTGAAAATTCAGTGTCAGCAGTTCCAATTCAGTGTAAGATACTGTTTACATATTAAGTTCTCTAAAAATATGCATATGTTAAAATTTGAAATCCTTGATTATTTTCTATTTGAGGTATAAAATCATTATGAAATTCGGCCAAACTTAAATTTCTTAGTATTAAAATGCTCTAAATAATTTTCTAGTTGAAAATTTTTTCTAGTTCACATGCTGCTTGTTTATGCCATTTGGAACGATAACACTACGATTATTGCTCCTTCAACAGTCTTGTTAATACAAAGTGATTTATATGCATCAAGGTGTTGGAATACAAGTACAGCAGAATCTCGATTATCCGTATTGACAGACGTAAAATAAAAAAGTTTATTTGCTTTATTCATTAGGTTATTTTGTATTTTGGGGGGTATATATTTTTAAGATCATTGATAACCTTAATGATCTTAAAAATATAAGTTATTACTATCTACATTAACATTGTATTTAATTATGTTTGTGTAGCTAATAGGTCAAGTGAATAAAACTGAGCAGGTGCTCTGGTTAGATGTGAATAAAGGGAAGTTACACGTTATGAAATACTTTCTAAATGTAAGGAACACGTTCTGTATAATCACAAATGGATTGATTATTGATTCAGAGTACCTGCTCACCTTTCTTTGCGAATAAAACGTGAGAATGCTCCACTATATTAGTAGGTACTCATTGCAATGCCGAACTATTCTGTCGTTTACTCAACATTTTACTGAGAACCTATTCACACATTGGACCATCTTTCTCTGTGATAAATGCCTTCCTTATAAATATACCTGTAATATGCCTTACCACAATAGATGTGGTGAATAAACACGTGCTCATTCCTAAAAAAAACTGAGCAGGTGCTCTTTATTAGATGTGAATAAAGAGAAGTTACAAAATGAAATAGTTACTAAGTGTATGGAGCATGTGCTCCAAATATTTGATTAAGATTACCTGCTCACATTTCTAAGTGAATAAAACGCTCCAGCATGTGGACAGGCAGAGGGAGGTGCCTCAGTAAAATACTGAATCTACGAAAGAGTAGATTGGCATTTTACTGAGTACCTCCTCATATTGTGGAGCGTTCTCACGTTTTGTTCGCTTAGAAAAAGGTGACTAGGTATTCCGAAACAAAAAATAAAAAATAAACCTGTACCACTATCACCCATGAAGGGTCTTGATCTCAGTGCTTGGTAAGGACTGTACTTAAGTGTACTGAACTGTAAGCCAATGGTTGTGCAAGGAGGTAACTCGGCCGATATCACGCTCAACCACCAGGAGGGAACCACCGCTCCAATTAAGGGAACCCACTTTATAGAGGCTGGTTGGGTGAACCCCAGGAGGGTCTCCCGATCTAACTGCTGAAAACAGAATAAATAATTATTTCTGCCACAACCGGTCTTCTAGCCCAGGACCTAGAGATTAGTAGCACAGGGCCTTATCCACTGAGCTACCCCACCTCCAACCCTTTCCGAATCAATAATCAATCCATATTTGTGGAGCTCCATACACTTTGCAGGTAATTCATTGGGTAACTTCTCATTATTCCCAAATAACCGGAGCACCTGCTCAGTTTTTTGGTGAATTAGCACGTGCTCAGTTTGATTCATCTAACCTTTTGTGTAACTAGTAACGATTTTGGGAATGCCTAGTGATTATTCCAGCTTGACCATGTTTATTTGAAGTATTTTGATTAAACTACAATCAAGTATGGTTAAGTTTTGAAGAAAAAAAAAGAAAGAAAATTGTCTCTTGCTGTATTTCTAATAGATTATGTAAACAAAATGGGCATAGTTATCATATTTGGCTATTTATTACTGAATTTTTACTTCCTTGTACGAAGTAAAGAAAGTATTGTTTCGTATTACTTTAATGCACATTAATGTTTTATCTGTGAGAACTAGTTGATCTGTGGTGTTAATTCTGTACATCTTAGGGAAACTGTCGTTAGTGACATTTTCAAAGCTTGTTAAGATAACAAAGTTTCATATCGCACTGTATTGCTTGTTGTGGATAGTGTTCAATCTTTATATTTGAAGTGTTGCATATTATTACTCATTTAGCTTATACTCGAGAAATGTGAAGAAATAAAATCGAAATATGCAAAATTGGCAATATACCTCTGATATAGTAGTGAGGACATCAGATTTTTCTCTTACATCTTCGTAGAAAAAGTAAATATCTACTTGCCTCTTTCTTCACATCTATTAAATATATCCTTGTCTTATGGCTTCGCATTATATTTAGATTTAAATAAGTAATTATTTAAAATAAAACATATTTTTGTTTATTTATTTTTTCTGTATTTTTGTAATATTTCTTATTGGGCAGTTCCTAGTTATAGATATAGTTGTACTTATTTTGTCGCCGTAACAAACAAAATTGTATTTTGTTTTATTCAGTTTTACCGTAGCTTTACGGAATACATTGGATATAAAGTGGATTATAAATTCCTTTTTTTTTTTGTAACCCCCTTTTTTTATGGTCGTTATTAAGTCTATTTTTCTGCCCGAGGGTCCTAACAGATCATCTTCAACTTTTGCTTTTATTTTTTTATCTATTTATTGGTTACACAAAGATATTATTTTGTAAAAACTGCTTCTACAATAGAATTACTCGCGTTCTTTTTTGTTTCGGAGAGGAATCCATTTTGTATAAATTCCTTTGTTTCTTCCCATTCACGCATGGCTAGCTAGCTAGGGCTGTTGGGTGTTGGATTGCTCTCGCTCCATCTCAAAAGATCTGCCCTTCCTAAATGTCACCTTGCAAAGGGCACTCCAAGGTTTCTGAAGGTCAGAACGGTGTTAAATATTAATTTCCCTGTCATTACTTGCTCTAGCGGGCAGGCAATAATTTATAACCGGATATGAAACGGCGTATGCCTTTGAGATTGTATAATATTTATATTTCATTGTGCTATTTTCTACTTCCTGTTGATGTTCAGAATGTAGTATAATCAAACTAAATGAAACTTAATTTAGGAAATCCGTTAATTTATATAAATTATTTAAATTTTGAATCATGATTAATGTGCCCTCCGTATTTTTTTAAGAATCGATAAAGTTCTGCATTAAGCTCGCTACACACATGGGAACAACGGTTCGATGGACCATTTCTACTCTTTATAGAGAGCCGCATAGAGATGGGCAAAAATTACTCTTAGTAACGAGTACCGAGTATTTTACTGGAATACTCTCACTAGCCGGGATTAGATACGACTAGAGATGGAAGAGATAGCGAAGACTTATGCCTTCCATCCCCACTCGTATATAATCCCGGCAAGTGAGTATTTGAGTAAAATACTCGGTATTCGTTACTCAAGAGTCATGCCCCTGAACTTGGTTCACCGAACTGTATTTGGCAAACCGTAGTTCCCATCTGTGAATCGATTATTGCTGAGGTTATTATTGGAAGTTTTCAAACCAAAAACTGTAGTCTCTCACATTAATTTGTGTCTTACGACGGGACAAAAAATGTATAATAGGTCTACTTCATGGTGTTGTGATTCATGTTCATAACATAACACCATTTTTTCTGCAGTTTATCAGATATTTTCGGTAATATGTAGTCAAAAGTTTCTACTTTCATTCGCATATATTCAATACATTTTATTGGATTTTGTCTTAAATCTTTATAAAGACGAAGAAATTTTATTATATTTTATAATTATATTTATATATTTCTTAGTATGAATATTGGATGGGCGCAAAATAATATTTTGTATCACTTGATGATGAGAACATTTCTTCTTTTTCGAAATCGCCCATTATTCATTCACGGTTTTTACTTAAAATTTACTATTTTCTAAATGTCTCGCCACTTTCGAAGCTCTAACGTAAAAGCAGAGACCCTAGCTTCGCTTTAATCGTTGCTATTATCCCTTATCCCAGTTCCAACACAAACCCACCCTTAAACAAAAAGAAATCAGCTATTTCTATAAAAGGAAATAACAGATTGCTAACTTATAACCTCTATTCGATTGGTTTGTAACTTCTTTTTAATATGAAAAATTAAGCTTTAAATTTGAGAGAAAATAATGTCATTTTTTATCTTAAACTTTAATATGTAATATTCGTAATTCCTTATGCAACATATACGAAGGCTTAAGAAATGTACTTAAAAGTTGGTGATATAGCAATATTGCCGAAATTCATGCATGTGCGATTTATCTGTTCTTGACTGTTTTTGAGTTATTGTCAAACATTGGTCATTTGACATATCTAACAATGAGCACGTGTTGATTTTCTAATCTGTCCTTGAAAGAATTATCAAGAATTAGAGGTCACACAATAATTCATGCTTTTATTTTGGAACGGTTTCTTTATGTTGTTAAGTGCGAAATATTTTTTCCGTTATAATTATTTAGTGACAAATTAATGAGCTTTTTGGATTTCTAGAGGGGAAAAAAATTAATTAATTTTTGCATTCCTTCAGTTCACGTTTCTACGATTAAAAAAAAATTGGTGTCTAATTATTTTCTTAAATGAGCTTAATGTTTTTGAGATAACTTTGATCTGTTGTTGGAGACGGTGTTGATTGAAGAACGGCTGCCGACGGATAAACAAGAATACAATTTAGACGTTTTCAAAGAATTATAAATATTAAAATCATCATGAATCCAGGAATGTCAGTTTTTTTAAATTTTGTTTCAATATTTTTTTATTTTATTCTTCTCTTTTTCGTCATCTGGCATGATCATAATTTACTTATTCTTATAGTTATTATTTACTTATTAATATAGCGCTTCTGCGCTTCACTGGCGGATCCAGAAGTGGCGCCACCTCGCCTTCTGGAAGTTGAAGAAAAAATTTGTTTTCTAATACTTATACAAAAGCTGTTTTTATTGATGTAATAATTGAATTTTGGTTGCTTAACGTCAATTTTAATACGTGAACAAAGTATTTAATGTTTTAAAGTTTCTAGGAGAGGGGAGGACATGTACGTTTGTGCACCCCTCTCTCCTCAGAAAATTCGTGGATCCGCCACTGCTACCCGGTCTTGCCACACGACATCTAAATAAAGTCTGATTGGGCTGGGAAACGATTCAAGGCAACTGCATATCGATTGAACTCTTGGCATGAATTTTTTAAATCAATAAGGGCCAAGGAAGATCGTTGATGCGATGTCAACTGAAACTTTAATTTTTATCCGAAAATGTTCCTGACTATACCTACGAAAATTATGCGCATCGTGGTGCTTTAGTCCAAAGTAGCTTTAGTTGTTCTACAGCAGATGTGGGCACCTCTGTTTCCAGGGAGAATCGCATTCTGATTTTTCGTTTATCATAAATAGCCACACCAAAGTTAAATAATATAAAATATTCAAAGTGATGTAATACGTATATGTATCATATTTGATATCATATCATCATATTGGTGGGATGATTAGTTTCAAAATCTATTCAATCTACTTTTTTCAGAAAAGATTTTTATTTTATTTTTCACAAGTTCTCAACGCACTACATCACCTAGCGTAATCCTTATCAAAAGTGCCTCAATCAAGTCCTCATGGGTCAAACTCATGGGATTACCTAGGTCAAAAAGGGCACTAATATATGTTTTTGGTGTCTTCTGTAAAATGGATTGAGCCGGCTTTGAAACTAACAGTCTCAAGTATTAACTGATAATTAATTTATAGCGTATTTATAGAGTACTTATAGCAAAGTATAATTAAAACTAAAAAAATACAAAATAGCTATTTTAAACCAAGGAGAAGATTATCAGGATGGAAAATCAATGCACCAAAAAAATATCTCAAATGAATCAGGAAAATCTTAGGCAGATAATATTTGGAGCGGCAATCCAAAGAAGTTCAGATCGTAGACAATTTAATGCTTTTTAACTTTTGTGACAAAGTATTTTCTCCTAGAACCCGTCGTATAAAAGTTATAATAAAAAAAATTGAAAAAAAATAATCCGAATATTTTGAGGTTTTTCGAGTGTTCTGAAGTTTCCACAGGGTTTTCATATTGAAAAATTGGATTCTACACCACAGAATAGCCACATACAAAAGATCATTAACTTTGGAATCATGTCTAGGTAATAACAACCTGCTGATTGGACTACTACTGCCTGGCGATGGAAGAGTTTGGCATCCCACCAAAGTTAGTCCTCTTACTGAATCCAAATTTAGGGAAAGTATGAGCAGGATTAAAATCAATGGAAATTTGGACCGACCTTTGACAGTGAAGTCTCCTCAATCCTTTAGGTTGGGCGATTCCATCTCTCCACTTCTATCCATTATTGACCTCTAAGTTATGATAAAAAGAGCCGAGCTTAATCTCCCAGATACAATTTTTTAATAAAATGGCCCAGCTGCTTGGGTATGCTGATGACGTGGCCTTAGTTGGAACATGTATTTAGCTATAAAAGAGGCACAAGCAAGATTTCGAAAGAAGCGGAAACAATGAAACTTTCCATAAATAAAAAAAATAAACATAAATAATTCCGAAGAAAGAAAAGACCTCCATAACCACGAAAACAGTATATAGTGGCAAAGTTCACGTTCCAGCGTGTCTCCATTTTCAAGTACAATTTAACCTCACATTTTCAACGATCGATTAAATGAAAAGGATGACTTACAAAGCCGAAGAATTGAGACTAACTAAGCATGTTGGACCTATCGATTTAAAATATTGATATATCGATCTTATTATATTATATTTCGAGTCCTGTATCTGTGTCATATTCCGATTCTAAGTACTTTTTCTCTCCAATGATCTCTATCTACTTCAGACCTCTAGCCGTCTTATCTTCCCTGACGTCCTTTATCCAAAGCTTCAGAAGTTTCTTCTGCGGGCAATACTTAAGAATTCTTTCGCTAATGCCATTTAGAATATTCACTTCTGTCCCTACTCTGTATCTTATTTTTCCTCTGCATTCTGGATATGCCATACATCTCGTTCTCTGAAATAATGTTTTTTATAAATGCACATATGATCTATTATTATTGTTACTGAGTCGTCCATCCAGGTTTAGTCCTTTGCTCTTAAATTTAGATAGCATACAAGTCTCAAATGATTCAAGTTAATGAGACTTATGAGCTTAAAGATTATTATGAGCATATTTTTGCTTTAAAATAATAAACCTCAGAAATGATATTTTTAAGAGTAGGAAATGATATTTTATCCCTACTATTCGTTTCGGGGTAAACACGCATCTTTAATCAGATATCAGCGTCTTGTAAATATGTTTTTCTATTTAATTAATTCATCCGTTTATTTCTTAACGTGTATCGTTCATACTTCAATGTTTTGGACCTAGCCTTATATCCGTGCTCAATCGCGTGACCGCTTTTGCGTCTGCTTTTCTTCTAACGTCCAAGGGTCAGTTTTATTGCTGTTAACCTAAATGATAAGGTTTTTTGTGCTATCAGTATTTTTTTTGTTCTTTTATTTCTATGCGTATTGTCTTTATATCCTAAGAAGGTGGTTGTGCTGTTTGGGAGCTAGGAATTTGATATTGAATTTTTTTTTTATTGTACATGTTTTTAATAAAATTATTGAAGTAATGTAAGAAGATAATTTCTAAGCCTTGTTTAACTTTGACTTGGCTTTCAGAATGATGATTCTGCCCTCTTACTAGACTTTGCAAATTTATATAGAAATAAAACTGAAGCTATAATAATATAAATAATGTTAAATAGTTTTTCATGTGATGATTGTATTCATTATTGTCAACCTCGGAATGGAAAATACTGAGCTGAAAATTTGAATGAACCTTTATTATGACTTTCTAAATATTAGCTAAAAAGGCATCTAAAATCTCGTGTATTGGCATCTCAAGTTACTGAAGATAATTACCACTCAAATAAGAACTAGTTAAGTGCCTCATAAAGCTGTTTATAATGATTAACTTCGTAGATAGAACAGTTTCCTTGATGTTTGCCAAGATATATTTGCAAAATGGTTCTCGTATAAAAAAAAACAATAATTTTTTTGAAATTCTATATCTCTGCAACTTGTAAACGTAAAGAGCTCTATTAAGACTCAAATTTCAGCAAATTTATTTTTCTTTAAAATGTATTCATAGTGCATTTCGCGCGGCTTGGATCGGCATACAAGACTTGTTTTACTTAGAATGTCCTATATTTTCATAATTAACATTCAAAACTTCAAAAATTAGCAACCCTATTTTGGCCTCGTCCCTCTCCCCTCCCCTCCACGTGATATCTAGAGAACGGTTGATCATTCAAAAGAATAGTTCAGACCAAAATTGTAGAGAATTTAATTTTCTACAACATCTAACGGCGTAGAAACCTTACAAAACGAGATATTTTTGTCACTGTTTTTGACTTGAGACACCAACACGATATCTTATGTGACTTTTTAGCCAACATTTAGAAAGTCATAATAAAGCTCCCAAGGATTAGCCTTTTTTTCACCTTATTTGACTTGGGCTATATACAGATAGCGGCTGCGCAATAGCCAAAAACAACTTCTCTATAGTGTAGCTCCAAAACGGCTCAGAATATTATAATTAAAATTCCCTAAACTCTTCTCCTATAAGCCCTTTAATTGTCCATATATGAACTACATCCCCGAGAAAAAGAAGGAAAAAGTTATTACGGAAAGAATATTTTATTTGGGCATTATTCGAAAAGTATACATTCTTAGCCGATTATACGAAAACTCATTTGAAAGATAATTAAATTTCCTAAGAAACAAAAAAAAAAAAAAAAGTCATCGAAATAGGACCATTTTTAGCAAAGATACTACTATTGCAGGTCGGAGAAACTGCAGAACATAAGCGCGCTGCTCTCTTTTAGTGCCTTCAACTTTTCAAGATTGAAATTTGTTCAGCTAATATTAATAACTATAAAATACAAAAAAAAAAAATCAAAGGAGAGTCTTTTCCTTTTAATATAGTTTTGCAGCAGTAAAAATCTCGTATGTCAATTTTCATGAATTTTTTTAACCACTTTCCTCACTACTTTGGTGATGGGTTGTTAGGACAAAACATGTAGAGCACACACATTGTCATATTTTTAGTTTTGGTTTTGGTTTGATATCTGTAAAATTGCCAGGGCTAAAGACATTTTCCCAAAACTTGTTTTCATCTGCGAAGCTAACTTAAAATGGCTGAAAAATAAAATATGTGTCTGAAAAATGTTTAGTGGTTTTGAACTCACCAAATGATAGAGAACAACTATAAAAAAAGGATCATAAAAATGCCAACAAAAATCAAGAAAAGTATTGTTATCGGTCAAATTTTTGATGTGCAGTTTTTAATGGTTCTTCGCGTTGCAGAGTCCCCTGAGTAAAAAAAACAACGAATTTTTGGCCATTGGTCTCTCTGTCTCCAGATTATTTCTCACGATTTGTTAATGCTACTTTTATGCATACAATATTTTTTATCAATCTTTCAATTGTGTTTATTTAATCTATATAAGTAAGTATATACAAATCAAACAATAGCGAAGCATTGCCGGGTCAGCTAGTATATAACATGTGTGTGCATGTTCATATTGGTTATTCATTCGAGAACTCTTTTCATCCAATTTGTATCCATAATTGTCCTGCTATTTTTTTATTTAAATTTTCCTTCTTTAATTCATTTTTTCGTTAATTTTATGATTTTGTTACATATTATGGTTATAACTCAGTATCAATATATACTATTTAAAATTCAAACATTTCCAAATTATTTATTTAACAATTATTTTATTTTAACAATTATTGAGTTTTGGGAGGGAAGACATTGTGAATAGACACTCCTATAAAAATATTTTTATAATATTTTTAACTAATTAAAATGACTAATTGTGCAATAGATATTCAAAATATATGAGAAATTAATGTATATAGTTAAGGATTTGATTGTGATAGGTTTTTCATTAATTTTATGATTTTGTTTGGGGGTAGGACCCCGAAATGTCTAAATAGCTATTATGCCATGTGATTTTATTAAATAAATCAATTTATAGAAGTGGAAGCTCACCAATATTTTATGAAATCAAGACTTCCCAAAATAGTCCTTTATTCCTTTTTTTTCTCATTAGTTTTCCTCACAATAAATAGTTGTCTAATATGCTTCAAAATTAATCAGATACGTAGGAGTTATCGAAAGTTCATATAATATAATGAATCAATTTAAAACGTGGAATGTATTAATTAGATCACGATTGCCAAGAAATACTTAATGGTAATTGCAACGGCATTTTTATACGGCATGATGATGAATTATAGTAACTTGGGTAAAACTTGTGTAGCTCCCATTGTACTTACCTTTAATTATAATATGTTGACTTAAAAAAATGTGCTCTGAGATATTTAACACCAGTGAGTTAATCCATTCGTTTTAATATATGCGCATATTAACCAATGATAGTTTCATTCGTTGAAACTACTGTGAACGAATTAATTTATCGTGAAATTGGTGTCATCATTCATTTCGTAACGCGACTGAGTTAAAGGTCATTCGCAGGAAGACATGCCAACGTCCTTATAGGTCGTCCATTCACTGAACATGCGACCCGGCAGCTCTGTGCATTGCATGACTTGGTCATATTATTCTATTGCTCTTCCATGGCTCATTGTGACTGTAGTTTGTGCATTAAGTTTGCATTGATCTTTAAAGCATTATTGGGATTATATATGGGAGTGTGAGAACGTTACACGAGCAACCAATCAGGCTGAAACTGAATAATAACTAATACTAAAAATATAGGGAATACAGTGTTGGTTTTTAAATTAAATCAATTGATTGGTATAAAATTTTTAGTTTATAAAAGGCGAACAAACTCTAGTAAGTTTTAATTTAGCTTCAGGATTTTATTTTAGTTTAAGACCTTAGGAAAAGTTTGTCAAGTTTAAAACTAGGAAACGCCTTTTCCTCAGTTTGGTTGAATTTAGAACTGAAATGCTGACTGAGAAATATTGTATGCATTGTACAGTAACTAGAAAAAACGAAATTCAAGAGGTAGTAAAGGCGAAGATCAATGTGTGTAATTCCTGTTATTTCGCAGTTGCAAAATCACTTTGTTCGTACCATTTGTTTCTATAAATTTAGAAGTTATAATATAAAAAAGTATTATACTTCCTTCTATTTTTAAATGGTGCAAAACCTGGTCGCTTACATTTTGGGAAGAACGGCGCTTTTAAGGGTATTGAAAATAAAGTAATGGTTTAAATATATGGGCAGAAGAAGTCAACGGTAGAATTTAGATGGCTACCCAAGGCCGAATTGCCTGACCCGCTGCTGGTAAATTTACTTGAGTTGATATCATCGCGGCGAATGAAATGAGCATGTAAAGTTGTGATAGATAATGAACGATACTTTAAAAGAATAATAAGCTGTAATCCGAAGGGCAAGTATCCTAGGAGTGAAACTGATACCTAAATAGGAGAACAATATTAGATCCGACCTTCAGGATTTGGGTTTTGATGTAATTCAGTGGAGGAAGGTTTAGGTAATTTGGCGAGAGATGTTCGTGTCATCGGCATCGAACCTCAGGCTTAGCTGAGCCTTTTATTTATCTCTCATCTAAGACCTTGGTAGATGTTATGATGCAGAATTAAGTTAGTTCAGATTACAAATGGGCGATCCGCTCTGAGTCCAAGAGCTATCTATGATTCATGTGGGAGAAGCGAATCATCATTGGAGTTATCTGTCGTGAAAAAATTTGTTGAGCAATGAGTCATAGAAAGCCAGTTCATTCAACTGAGTCAAGAATCATGAAAAATATTTTATTTTAAATGATGATAGCTTCGGTATGACAGTAGCTAACTCACTTACCTATTCTTCATAACTTTTACCCATAGATTATCACTATTTTGGAAAACGCCTTTTTTAAGATTCATAAATTAAAAGGATGTTAATTTAGTATGATAGAGAAAATCCTAACTGTATTTTGATACGTGAAAAAAAAAAAATTAAATCTGCAGGTCTTCAGGTTAAAATTTGAAAAAAATCTGTCAAAATTGTCACTGATATTTCATTGGCGTTTCGACAGAAATTAAGGCAATTTTCAAATTTAACTTCAAAAGTGTTGCATATTTTGAAAAAAAAAATATACATTATATTAAAATTACAATATTCACGATCTATACTAATTTTTCTCTTATTTAATAAAAATCAATTTAAAGAATTGATATCCAATGTGAAATAGTTGCCTCTTTCAGTTTCGTTTAAATAAGTCTCTTTTTTATGTAGGCCAACCATTAGTATTAAAATGTAATTTTCGGGAAAAAAAATTTTTTCTAGAAATTTTATAAGTTTTTTGTAATGACACCTCATATAGTTCTATAACGGTTATAGGTCTCCAATTTTACTCCAAAAATGTAAAAAAAAAACTCGACTTAAGTCGAAAAATTCCCTCAGTTTCTATCTAGGAGTTATTCCAGTATTTTAGTTTGTCTCAAGTTTCATAGCTGGCTTTGATTTTGTAATCATTACCTGTGTTTTTCTTTGATAGCCTTCTGAATCTTAACATATTTTGGAGCCCAAAAATCAGACGGTATCACAAAAAAAAGTCATACTGTAACCAAAAAATATTTAAAAACAGACATTGTTCATCATTTTATCTAATATGTGCCTCAAGTGACTGAAATTATACAATGGATAATATATATATATATATATATATATATATATATATATATATATATATATGGAAGTAGGCTCAAATGCCTATGGATGTTAAATACTTTTTAAATTAAATACTTTAAATACTTATGGACTTTAAATATTTATGCAATTAACAATATTTATTTTATTTTTTCAAATTTTTCAGTATTTCAGCATAAAAATTGTTTAAGTCTCTTGAATCATTATTTTATTTTAATGGCGTATTCCATATTATCCGTAGTACGTCTAGGAAAATTCTTTTATTTATAAATTTAGGCCTTAAAGAAATAATTATTATTTTGTTAACTATTTGGACATGAATTTTCGTTCTGCACGAAAGTGCATTTAAATGTATAAAGCATAATATTGATTATTGAAATAGAAGTTTTTATTTTATTTGTGTGAGACCCTGCATTATTTCCAGACAATTTTTGTCGAACGCAAATGATCCACTACGCGGAGTTTCTCCAACAACTGGTTTTATTGTGACTATTCCTTTTTTTTTTTTTTTTTTTTTGTATTAACATGGTCTATGATTTAATATCAAACCAATGTTCCCATTGCGGGTTGTGGCATGTTTATTACTTTAATGTTAGTCATAAACTATTGTATTCACTCAAACAATTGGCTTATGAACCAATCATGTAAAAGTTACTGGCCAAATTTAGATCTTTCTTTGATATTCTTCAGCACTAAGTCACCTTAACTTTTGTAACGCTTTCTCTGAGTGACAACATATCGCACATATAGAATGAAAGGGGCACAACCCATAAAATGTGTTTTTGTTAGTACGAACTTAGGCAAAGGCCAAGTTCTGCATAAAAACCAGTGTTCCCTCTGACACGTGTTCTGGTAGAACACCTAGAAATTTTTGAGGTTGTCCTCTTTATGTTTGACAATGTTTGATTTCTTTAAAGATGTAAGCTGCTGCTAGTCATGATTTAGTTGTAAATGTATAGTAATAATTACTCTGGTTTATTCTTGTAAATTATTTTGATATTGGTGTTGATGCTCTATTGTCGTACATTATTGGAAGGTCAGAAGAATCCGGAACCTTGGGAAAACCAGAAGTTTATTTATTATCTCATTTCTGTGATTGCCGCCGATAACAAATAATTCGTGTTCCTCGAAGCATTTTCTAAACCTTCGGATGATTTGAAAAGCATAATTTTAAATAATCATTCGATTATTAACTATGACACTTTGAATTTTATTTTATATTAAGGCTTCCAATATTATTTATACTTTTTTATTTTACATAACCACCATTTTTTAAATTTATTTTTTATTTTGCGTCCTTACCAACTCCAATTAAAGCAGACAGGACTGGTTATTCTACAGATTGCCTACCTATTCTAGCCCAATTGGGAAGGATTTTTTCAGTTTGAAGTTTTGAAACTTCAAATTGTTTAATTATTTCCTTATTTTTATGAAAATTTCTTTCTTAATATGTGCAAGGATTTCCTCCCCTCCCCCCAATAGCTCCTTATGACGATTTTTATTCTTAGCTGAATATAGATAAATTTCATCACTTTCTGAAAATATTCTTTTTATTGTAACAAGAGTTACATTTTAATGTTCGTGTCAAACACTACAAATTTAAGAAATATATATTGAAGAATTCTACCTGTTTCAAACACTAACATAGTTTTTAAACTAGGTTAGTGTTTAGAACAGGCGCTTTATAGTTTGTTATTAAAAAGTTATCTTAAATATATTTTTTTTTAATATGTTAGTAAAATATAACTATTGTCAATTTATAAATATTTTTATAATAGTCTTTGGAATAGAAGATATAGCGATAACAACAAATCGATTTTTCATAAATTGGGCAATTCAAAAGCAAACGCTCTAATTTGAATTTATCTATCCATTCCCTGGAATTGCGTTTTTATCTTATAGTTATCTCGCTGAAACGATAAGCGTATATTTTCATTACCCAAAATTTTAAAATCGTAGACAATATAAAAATGCAAAACTCTTCAATAAATCTCAGTTCATCTTTGTGGAGTTCTTGTTTTGAATTTGATTTTCGGTTTGTACTCGTAGGGATATATTCGTAGCAAGTGTAAACAAATGTGTAAGTAATTTTTTTATTTAGGCCATTTGGTATTTCGTTCTGCCATTTGGTAATTCGTTAAATAGGATTCTGAAAACACTAACGCTAAGTTTATTAAATTAACTCTGGATAAATTTCCTTTATATAATTTATTGCTCAGACTGCCTTGTCTACTTGTTCCTCCTACAATATAGGCACCATCTCCCCATATCTCTTGGCGTCATATGCTGTTAGTGTCAGTTTTGCTGGAAACGGAAAATATCGAAGAGTTGTGGCCTAGGCTGTGTCATCGGAAATCTAGATTTATGGCCCGAGGGATCTTGTTATTTCTGTGAACTTTTATAAGTTAATGAGTTTTTGTGGTATTATTTTGTTCGGCTAATTGACTATCCATCTGTTTGCTATGTATTTAATTAAATCCAATTAATATTGCAATTAATATGTAATTATTCGCAACAAATGGAAGGAGCTTTATTTCGAACAAAATTAACTGCGAGCATTTATGAACAGTATCTACGTTGCAGTACTTGCTATATTACCATAGATATTAGTTCGACTAATTTTTATTATTTTTTTTTGTTTTATGTTTAGTTTTGTAAACAATCAAATCATCTTTCAAATGCCCATCTGGAATATTACAGAAAATGTATAGTTTTCGAGTTATCAAAAATTAAACTAAGGTGAACCAGTGTCCGTAGAAGACTGTGCAAAATAATTTATAACATGTGTACAAAGTACAAGTCGCTATATCTTTGCTAATACTGAACCGATTTTGTTTTGAAAGGAAATTTAATTTTCTTTCGAATTATTTTCTAATTATCATTCAAAAAGTGTATACTTTATGAGTTATGCGCCAATAAAGCTTTATTTTCTTCATAATCTTTTTTCGGAAATACGCTATATATAATAATTAAAAGTGCTTTAGGGGGAAGATTTTAGGTATGTTACATCAAAATCGTTGGACCGTTTTGGCGCTACAGACTGTAGAAAAACATGTTTTTCGGATATAGCGCAGCCGCAATTGGGCATAGAGTGGCCGATTTGGTACTTGCCTTTCGGAGGGCAAAGCCCTACAAAACAAAACAATAATCAACAAAATCGGAACACCCATTTAAGAGATAAATCGTGGCACTCGGACACTCATAGACGCACGGACTATAGCCAAAAATGCGTTTTTTGGGCTCTAAGGGTTCTGAAACAAATGGATCTGTTGAAAACTGCACTTCGAAATTTCGATCGAATACATTTCTTTGCTTACATTTCATTGAAATACATTTCTTATCTATAAGCCCCTCTATTTAGTGAGGAATTAGGTATACTTATTGCTGCACTGGTCGATTTACTAAAAGATTATATGCATACTACTAACCAAAACAATGGAGCACCTTGTGTCTAACAAGTAAATTTTCCTTGGTAAGAGGTCTAGAAGAACTCTTATGCTTCTAGAAGGAATCCTCTCCTTTTGAAAAGCTGACTTTAGGTTTTAAGGCAGCTACACCCGGTAGAGCCAAGCGACCGAACAGCTCCGCTCAGGTCCAAAACTCACCGTGTGCGGAGAAGTTCGGTTGAATTGCCGCGGGCGCACCGGTTTTATTCCCAATCTGCCGAAAATCCAAAGAACCGAGCCGCTGAGCCAAGGCTCAGTTCTAGCGTTAAATACTTGTTTAAAAGAATATGAAATAATTTTTTAACGTTTTTCGTGGTACATTTTTCTGATGAAGCTCCATTTTTTTTTAAAAAAGAACCTCTTTTGTCCATAAAAATCGCAGTACTGATCTCTCTCAATCGATTAAGCTAAAAAATAAGTAAATTATAAAAAAGTAGAAAACTAGCCAAATTAAAATAAAAAATAGAGAACTAGCCATATTAACTATTAAAATATCTGATGTGGACAACACATGACTTCCTTGTACGCCTATTAAACTATAAATCGGTGGCTCAAAAAGTGATCCTGAATTTGGTTACTAGTTTTCGAAGATCGCAGTATCTCAAAACAACACTCGCCATCGCGACATCCATCTATTGACACATACACACACACACAAATAGAGAGGAAAACCTGTATTTTACACTAAATTTTAACACTTAAAACAACTAATGAAAATGTTTAATTGGATTGGAAACCAAATTGCGATTGTAACCTTTATTACCGAAACATATGATTTATGTATTTAATTTGAATATAATTTTTGATGTAAGCTTATTATGACCTTCAAGTAAAGTACCGATTTCGGCTCACCAATTTTAACCAAAATCTAGTAAATACATTCACATCGATATAAAAGTCCTATTTACCAAATTTGAGATGTTTTACATTATATTTTAATATAATTTTTGATGAAAGTCTAATATGACCTTCAAGTAAAGTACCGCTTTCCAATTTAGACCAAAATCTAGTATGTTATTTAAATCAATATATAAGTTATAAATACCAAATTTGAGAAGTTTTGCAAAGTATTTTAATATAATTTTTGATGGAAACGAATTATGACCTTCAAGTAAAGTACCACTTCCGGTGATTAAGCAGTGTCCAAAAAAGGAGGTTCACAAATAGATTTTACAACAATCCTAAATACAAAATTTCAACTTTCTACGGCTAACCTTTTTTGAGTTATGAGAAATACGAACGTACGTACGTACAGACGCCACGACGAAACTAGTCAAAATGGATTCAGGGATGGTCAAAATGGATATTTCCGTTGAAATCTGAAAACCGAAAATTTTCGCGATTACAAAAAGGTAAAATAAATTGTCAGCTTTAACAATATATTCAAATATTTGATCAAAACATATTTTTAATATGATTTTAAATATTGATGCACTTTTTATCAATGCATCTTTAATTATTAATCGTAAGATTTTATATTATAATTCTCTAGAGAGAAATGCTTTATTTACAGCAATGCTGCCCTTGGGTTGCTACACACACAGCATACTCATCAATCTACTCCAGTAACCCTCAACTATTACATAACTTGATATAACGCCTTTTTTTTTATAAATTAAAAAATAAAATAAAATTTAATGAAAAAACAACTTAATAGGTTAAGTTCCTATGTCTCGATGTCCGAATCGTGTGCTAATCCTACTTAAAATGTTAAAATAAACTAATTAAAAATTATTCAAATGTCCACATTTTAGAAACGCACACCTAAGCACCATAATTAGAACAATAAACAATAAATAAATAAAAAGATATGGAGAAATAACATTGGCAAAAGATATACTTAGAGGCAAAATAAATAAACAATAATCGTTATAAAATAATATTTTAAATTTAGAAAACAAACAAAAAATAAATCGTTCCCTAGACTATTTGTAATATTTATCTTAATTGTACAGAGAAATGATTACGAAGCTATTACAATTTCCTTTGCTGCAGTACATTTTTATGTTGTTCTACAAGTTTTTGTTGTTCTAAAAAAAAAAAATAATTAAATGGGTCTTGTGTGTCTTTTTTTTTCGTTTGATCACTACCCATTATCTCGTAGACAACTTTTGTTTCCCTTGTAAACAAATTATTTGCGGTTAGCTCAACTCACATATGTACTTGTAAGGAGAGTTTACCTTTGATTATGCCAAGTATGAAATGAACTACTGCTATGTTACTTTCTTGGTCATAGTTGTTGGAGCGTTGTTCGAGTTTTTTCCTAGACTTTCGTTATTGAAAAAAAGACATTGATAGAATAAAGACACAGCACAGGAAGATTTTGTAAGACTGTTACACAACTCCTTTACGATTTTATTACGTAATTCCAGACAGCCCTGTCAAGTACAGATTTCTTAACGAATAGAATAGAGTGCATGTGCCTACGTTATTCAGATTACGTAAAGCCAATCAATAGATGACTTTAACGATAAAATTGTACATTCCTTTCTTATGTTCTTCATAACTATGTGTGCTAGTGCTATCTTTTAAAGTAAATAACTACATACATTCAGAATACATATAATGATGATACAGAATACATGATCTATCAATTGCTGGTTTTAATTTTAATTTTAACATATTGATCTTTATTGGAGTGCTTGAAAAGTATATCTTGACATTTTTCCCTTATATTTCAACAATTTATTAAAATTAAGTTTTTAATATTTTATTGAAATGGACAAATCTTTCATTTTTTTTTTTCAAACGAGAAGTTTATGCAAAATTAAAAATTGCCAAAATTCATAAAATCTTTTAATAAATAATAATAAGTTTGGGTTTAAAAGAAAATGATATTAAACAGTTGAGTATAGGGCCGGAACTAGGTTTTTTCGGGGGAGAGAGTGGAGGCAAACTTAATTTTTTCAGCCTTTATACCCACTCTTTCAATTAAATTGAACAGTATTTCAGGTAATATATTTTGAAATGGATATCTTTTTATAACATTAACTAATTTTATCGACTGAATTAAGGTAAAAACAATAAAAAAAAATTTAGAAACAAGTTTTATTTTTATTTAGCCTAAAAATAAAATTTCTTTCGATATTGGGCGCCCACTAAATTCTACCGCCCGCACAAGTATCTATTGCATTAGAAAAAGACTTTCATTAATGAGCAACGTTACTAAGAGGAAAAAAAAAAAACCTTGCAAATTATTACACAATGGTTCATCATTGTGTGGTTTCCATAAGAATATGCGAGAATACTTTATAAAACATATGTACCAAGCAAATAAATTAACAGCAGAATAATGGCGGGTAATAAATAGAGACTACCACGCAAAATTGAAACATCTCAAGTCTCAACTGTTATAAATTAAAATTATATAAATCTCTGGTCTTATTGTAGTCGCCCATGGAGCAGAAACTTGGTATTTGTCCGAAGATGATTGCCGTAAAAACTGTATTGCATCCAAGCAAAGGAATATATTTGACGATGAATTAAAAAAAAAAATAAAATAAAATTGTACATGTCATCAAACTATCAAATCCAGGATCGGAATTAGGATTTTTGCCAGAGAGGCAAGCACGATTTTGTCGTTCAACTCTCAACCCAATAAAAATCTAAGTATCATAGGTAAGATATTTCGAAAAAAAATATCATCATATGAGATGATGTTATGGCATTAACAATATATAATGTTAATGCTATGACATAAACTAATTTTATTGACTGTATTAAGGTTAAAACAATAATAACTGGGGAGAGGAATGGAGAATGTATCCTCCCCTCCGAAATATTTGTAAAAAAATAATGTTTGTATTTTAAATAATATTTTGGATAATTTTTAACAATAATTTTTGTTCCAATTTTCATACTTATCCTTAGAACTTACTCCTAATTTGGCAATTATAGGCATTCAAGTGATTGCTTGCCTTCTTGTTCTACCACCAAAAAAATTCTGCGTACATCTTTGCCTGTCGAACAGATCCGCTACCTACGACTTCAGGCTAGCAACAACACAGAATCCTCTTAACATTAACTTGACGAACCCTCTAAAATTCCAATTTATTTGAAAAAGTTCATCTACACGGCCATAATTAGGTTTATTTGGACATATGGAATTGAGCTGAGGGGCTCCACGAAACATAAAATTTCCTTCGAATCTAATCTATAACCCCCCAGAAAATCCTGAATGTTGCTTATTATTTCAAAATGAATTTTCCCAATAGGGCTTAATATCTCGTACACTGCGAATTGGGCACGAAATATCAACATTTCCAACAATATATAAACAATTAATATTTTTTGTAACTTAATTTTATTCTGTACTTACAAATCTTTATGCCTTTTCAAAACCTCTAGTTATTTTTGTGACTAACCGGTGTACTCATCTTGAACATAGGTGTACCGTTTGAAACAGCCAATGCCCATGTGAAGCAATCGATAGCTCGCCGTGTGGCTGCGTGGGACAAATCTCTCTGTAAAGGGCTTAGTCAATCCAAGAAGTAAGCAGTTGCTTCAGCTGCTAAGGTGGATTAAATCGCATAATTCCCGATTTTGTGTGTCAAGTAGTTATTATTTTTGTATCATTTTTGTTTATTGTATTTTTTGTGTTTATGTGTATGTAGAATGAACTCTTGAGAGTCTGTTTTAATGGTCCAGGAGTAGGGTAGCCCAGCCCTAGCCTATCTGTTTGTTTAACCGGTTTCGAGATCTGGTTAGATATAAATAAAAATATTACAGTACTAGTTTACTCAGAAGCTAAACGGAAAACGGCATTACATTTTTTTTTTTAGTCTGAATAGTCAAGCTAGGTTAAATCAAGAACTACATTAACCATTGGCACAGCAGCTGGCTCTTAAACAGAGTTTACACTTGATTTGGCAACATTGTTGACAACATTTAGACAAATTCAAGAGAACATTTGTTACCTATGTTATCCGCAACCTATCGGTAAATATCGAAGAATGCTGGCATCATTTGGTGTAAACGCGTCTTTAGTGTGTCAAAATGTTTAGCACATTATTAAATGTACACAGTTTAATAACTATGGTTTTAGTAATTTTATCATGATGGTTGAATGAAATTAAACGTTTTCTTTCTTTGCAGACAGGCTATATTTTTCTATGTAAACAGCATTTGTTAGGAGGATCTTGTACTTTTATTGATTTAATCCTTTTTGAAACAGTATTTTTCTTCTTTGTTTTTTGTCTTCACTTTCGTAAACTACCACACCTTTAATTAGCTTATAGCAGCAATATTAAACAATGCTACTAACCCTTACTGTGATGTAATCTGTTTAACTCCTCTCTACTACGTAAATAAAGTAATTTGTTATTATTTTATAATTTTTACTTTATGAATAAGTTCTTTTTTAATACACTACTTAACCGTTTTAATAAGCAATAGCATTAGGAACCGATTAATAAATAAGATTCTTAACGATTATATGTTGCCCTTTTCGAAAAAAAAAAAGTAATATTTAGTTGTTGAGCAATGTGATGCGATTTATTTTCTTCATACTGATTGAGAAGAAAACAGAAGATATATTTGGCTTTTATTAAGACATACTTAAATCCTTTGATTTCGGAACGGAATAAGGACGGTTTAGTCTAATTTTTTACATCTAGATGCAAAATTTCCAGTTGAGCTAATTATTAATATGATGTCTAGGAAAGTTTTCAGACTAATGTGATTTCAGACATTTTGTCAACAAAATATTTTTTCCGCGGAAGCCACGATCTTTTTGTCCGTTAATACCAAAATACGCATTTGAAAAAAAAAAATTCTTTTCGTTCTAAAAGCATGCTAAAATTGCTATAGTTTGTATTTTAATTTCTATTTTTAAAATGTATCAGTAATTGAACTATTAAGATATTGTTGAATAAGATAGCACTATTTTATTCTTAAGTTTTGTTTATCTCTTCTTTTAACAAATCTCATATTTGCAATACGCTGAGTACGTCTTGGAATACATTAAACCAATTAGGAATAGTTCTTAAGCGTGAAATTGTTTTATGTATTTTTTTTATTGATGCTTCAAGTGAATATATCATTATTGCTATTACCAAAAATAGAAAGTAATAAGCAAAAGAAATATTAAAACATGTAAAAGTTAAATTATTAAAAAAATAATTTTTACTTGTTGATATATAGCTCAGCTAACTGTGACGAAAGGTTATTTTAAACTTATCAAGATGCTAAATTGTAAGGAATTTGTGATCTTTCAAACTCCTTTTCCTTCTTTATTGATTAAATAACAACGTTTCGGACAGAACTAGTCCATTTTCAAGTCTAAAAAGATAATATACAAAAAACTTTTATATACAATTACTGTACAATAAAAAACATTAATAAATATTTTATAATAAATAAATTTTCTATATTGTCCAACAATTACTATTTAAAAAGATTAAATATCACTATCTTCACTAAAAAAAAAACCATCTTATAACACCACCATTGGTAAAATAATTGAAAAATAGCCAATTTATAATTAAAAGTTATTTCATAATTTAACTGCATATTGTCTTCATTTTTATTAATTTTATTTGTCCTGTAAGCAATAAGTTTATTTCACAATAATTAATGCAACAGTTATATCCACAAACTATTTGCATATCAATGAATGAATTATCTAAGCATACCATTGCGTCCGTTCGCATTGCTTCTCCTTGTGAAACTGAACTGTGGACTGTTTTTTTCTGGCATTGAAAGGGATTGCTAACCACTAATTACACTTTACTGTAATTATTAAATGTTAAGTTTATTGATGATGTCCACATAAAAAACAGTTCATAGTTCAGTTTCACAAGGAGAAGCAATGTTGAACGGACGCAATGCTATGCTTAGGTAAGTCATTCATTAATTCAAATAATTTGTGGATATAATTGTTGAACTAGTTATTGTGAAATAAACGCAGAACTTATTGTTTACAGGACACATAAAATTAATGTATTATTATAAATAGTAATGACAATAATCCAGATTTGGATCAGATAATAAAAAGGTAATGAAGACAATATGTAGGTATATTTTAAGGAATAACTTTTAAATATAAATGTTTATTTGGCTATTTCTCAATCATTTTACCAATGGTGATGTTATAAGATGTTTTTTTGTTGAAGATAACGATGTTTAATCTTTTTTTAAATAGTAATTGTTGAACAATATAGAAAAAAAAAAATTATGTAATATTTATTAAGAGTTTTTATTGTACAGTAATTGTTGACAAACTTTTTTGTATATTATCTTTTTAGACTTGAAAATCGACTAGCTCTGTCCGAAACGTTGTTAATTTGATCAATAAAGAAGGAAAAGAAGTTTGAAAGGTTACAATTTCCCTGAAATTCAGTGTCTTGATTATTTTTACTCTTAATCTTGGAATTGGTGATTTTTTTTTCTATTTTGAAATTTTTATTTTATAAATTTATTAAAATCCTTAATTTTTTTTTTTGTGACGAAAACCTCTGTATATTTAGTAAACTTTATTTTGGATCTTTGGGCGTGTACTTTTTAATATAAACTATATTCATAGAAACGCACTACCTCCTTTCCTGCTGTGAGAATAAAGTGCATTTAATCGTCAATGGTCTTTTATATGTATCTTATTTTTTTTTTTTGCCGTTGTTTATTTTAAAAGTTCATATTTATAAATCTAGTTGCTGGATTGTGCAATCATCACATGCAGGTAATTTTCCTTCTACTGAGTCTTCTAAATGTCGTGTATTTATGGATAGCAGATATTTTTCGCTTGTTTGTCTAAAAAACTATGATAAAACACCATTCTACGCAATAGAAGATGCGCCGCTTGCAGCTGAAGGAGGCAAAATGTATTCAGCGTCATGCGATGGAGACAGATTACTTCATTTCGTGAACATTATCGATTTATCTACTCTCTTCTGGGGTATGTTTTATCCTTAACTAGGGCAAAATGCAGGGTTGGAGGGGAGAAGAGCATAAATCATATTTCGTGTTGATGTAACGAGGTCGACCTGCTCGCAGTTCAATTTTCATCTTGTTATAAGCATGATAAAATCATCTGTTTAGAAAAATTATCCTTGCTAGCTGAGTGGAGAAAATGATACGTTACTGCAGTTAATACGTTACTCAGTCGTTAAGTTCGTCAGAGCTGATGATTAATCAATCATGGAACCAATGAATTATTTAATAACTAATAAATCAGGTAGTTAATTATTCCGACGTACGATGATACTGAAATGATCATAATAAATACCGACCGATAAATACATTAATAAATTTGAAACACAAAAATAATAATCTAGCTTTGATGAAATGAAAAGTAAAAAAAAAATCTGGCGCGGTGCGCGCATCACTCAATCTTCACTTTCAACCTTTCTTTGAGTAGAAATAAATTTCTGCTAAAGTTGAGCCAGTGACGTTTTATAAGTTTACATTGAAAGATTTATTTTACATTAAAAAATATAAAATTGGAAATTATTTACTACAACAATCATTTAAGTTTATGCATTTTTCAACATCCTCTATTACCTTCTACGAATTTATGTATTGGGTATTAATTTTTCTAAAACCTTTAGCTTTCCGATGGTATATCGTCATCCTAATTATAAAAGCTCATTATAAGCTAATTATAACTGTTGTTACGAGGTTTTATTATTGGAGTAATTATCGATATTATTACTCTTCTTTCCAGAAATTTGTTTTTAACCTGGGAACGTGTTTCTTTCTTTTTCTCCTTTAGTTAATTATCAAATACTTCATAGTTTTTATTTATCCATTGTTTTCCACTACTAACAAAAAGAGACTGTTGATTATTTTAAATAAGCAAAATTAAAGGTTCTTTGAAGGAAGCCATTTTGATAATTCGGCCTTAAAACCCTGTTATACTATTTCAATTAGGATAAGACCAAGCTTATGTTAAAGACTATTTAATTGTACATTCATATAGCGAATATAATCAAAATAGTTAGAGCCGTTTTTGAATGTATAGTAAAAACAAAATGTGTAAAATCGATAATATTAGTCGCACTTCCGGTAAGTCGATTTTAGGGAAAAAGTAATTTCAGTTTCTTCCGGCTTCTCGGTCCACTAACCTGCTCACATGCACTCAAACAGACCATTTTAAAGACTTTTTTTATTTGGACTCAGGTGACCTTAAAAATTTTATTTCCTTTGAAAACTCGTATCCGAAATTTTTCACAATCGCAATACTTTCCCATACTATATTATCTATTACTATATTATATTAAATGAAATATATAGATAAATGAAAGTAAAAAAAAATAATTTATTTATTGATATTTGCATTGTGACAATAATCCAATAAGTAAATGTGATGTTGGATCAAAATAAAAAGACAATGACACAGAGGAACTAATGACAGTCTTATGTTCGAAGGTCCCGAGGCCATCTTCTTTTAAGATTCCTCGGAGAATTATTGGAAACTGATTGAGGTGCAAGGTTAGAAAGTAATGGATTTGGAGTTTATGGTGGAAGTATAGTTATTTCGCGTTAAATCTATGACATAAACGACATTAAGGTCATTATTTATTTATTTTGGTTTAACGTCCTTTCATATCCTATTATGGCCAACAGGACGGGTTATCCTACAGCAGGGGTCGGCAACCTTTTGGTGACAAAGAGCCAAATCTATATGGAAAAAAACATGGAAGAGCCGCCAAAAAATAAATATTACATATAAGAAAAAATCATCAAAATTGTTTATTTATTTCAAAATTATTAAATTTTACAATAAATTATTATTATTTATTTATAAATTAGTTTGTGATACCTACTGCACTTGGCAGTGTATTACAATATAATAATATTTTTTTAATGAGATGATTGCTTTTATATAGTGTTCGATAAGATTTCAATGTTTGGTAAATATTCAGTAATCTTTAACTTAAGGCAGTACTAAGTTTTAGGTCAGTAAGGTTATTTTTTAAGTGAGCCTTTATTAATTTCGTATATGAATAGACTTGCGCACGATAATATGTGGATCCGAAAATTGTCAATAGTCCAAAAGCATAATTTTTTTAATTGAACGATCCTGAAAGACGGTTCCAAGTTTCAACAACAATTTTATCTACATTTTGAAGATTGTGAATTTCGGTTCACTTATGCTGAGAATATAAAGTGCACTTTTCTCTTTCTAAACCTTCTAGTCGAGAATTATGTTCTAAAAATATATTATTCCATAAATCTTTGGATTTTAAATCCAATAATTTAAGTTCAAATTGTGTATAAATACCTGCTTCAACTGATTTTGTCAAAAAAGCTAGTGTAGGTAATATATTTTCTAAATTCTTTAAATCTTTCACCAAAAGCTTCTTGCATGTTAACAATAGTTTGAGCAAAAAAATTAACATTTGACGTTTTTATTGTTCTTATGTTTTTGTAAATTAATAAAATGTAAAAATGTTTCTGCATGTAAATCATTCACAAATACAGATAACTTTTTTCGAAAAAAATTATTTCTTCTAAAAGAGAGAATGCAGTTTCTCTTTTCCTTGCAGTTACTACAGCCAACCATCGTCTGTTAGTCCTGGAGAATTGCGCCGTAAAACATCCAGAACAATACAAAACCTGTTTAGTACCTTAGAGTAAAATGCAAGCAGGAGCAAATCAGGGCATAATAGTAAACATTCGAAAAGTGTTGCGACCATCATCAACATTCGGCGTTAACAAATAAGACATAAAAACATAGAAGTGCTTATTTTATTTTCTTCTGGGGCACTTTGAATATTGCATGTAAAGAAAACAAATGTCTTAAAAAGATTGTATCTAAAATTTGGGATGGAATATTTAATTTTCAGAGAGCCACAAAATTTTCCAAAAGAGCCGCAGGTTGCCGACTCCTGTCCTACAGGTTACCATCCTATTCTAACCAGAATGGGAAGTTCGAGATTCATTACGTGGGGCTACCAATTCCAAAAATAAATTTTAACCCTCCCAAGCCAGATTCGAACCGACGCCATAGTAGCCTTGAGGTTGCCAAGCTGACGCCCTAACAATCTCGGCCATCACGGCCTATATTACTCTGTTTCTGACATAATTAGGAAGATGAAATCTTTTATGAGGATTTTTGATGGTTTAGTGGAGCCTCTTATTCCCACTGTGGCCATATTATGCTTGTAAAATATCCTTTTTGTAATAAATCAAAGCTTTTATCTATTAAGTGATTAGATGTAGTCATTCGAAACATTGTTGGCGAGCAGTTTCTTGTCATTTCAGTCCTATTTGGTCATCGTTTTTTCAAATAAACGACTTATTTTCGAATCTTTTCTAAAGGAATTACGAAAGGGTACTAATTACGACAGTAAGTTGATGTTTCACGACATAAGGTATATACTCGTTGGTCATTTTATGGCATTTGTTAATACTTTGTCAGCAGCCGTGGTTATAATGGACTGACTGCTAGCATTCAGTTATTTTTTTACTGTTATCAATATAACATTTTTTCTATTAATATTAATCTATTAATATTTATTATTTATATTTATTTATTTATTAATATTTAATATTTATCTATGGCAGCTTGTGGATCTTTAATATAGGTTTAAATTTTAATTTTTTAGTTAAGATTTGTTCTCAAGCAATTTACATTTTGTAATTTCTTAATATTTTAAAATATTTTTTTTTAATTTTCACATGGTCTAAAATACTAAATAGTCACACGACATTCTATTTTAAAGTCATCTCACCATTTTCTATTACTGTCATTTGGCCTTACCATCTCGCCAATTCACCACATCTAGATATTTATTAATAGCTTAAGTATCTAGTATTTTAGTTCGATTCCAGTCCTGACTACCTTGACTACCTGAATTCCCTGGAATTCATTAAAGAACAAAGCAGTCTTTACTTGAGTATATATAAAATGTCTTTAATCTATATATCAAAATCTATAACCATTAAATTAAATACGTTTTTACTTCCTTGTAAGCAGTAAAGGAAGTATTGTAATCGCGAAAATTTTCGGTTTTCAGATTTCAACTGAAATATCCATTTTGACAAGTATCGTCGTGACGTCTGTACGTACGTTCGTTTGTATGTATCTCGCTTAACTCAAAAACGGTTTGCCGTAGAAAGTTAAAATTTTGTATTTATAATTATTGTAAACCCTAGTTGTGAACTTCCCTTTTTGATCGCTGCATCATTACCGGAAGTAATACTTTACTTGAAGGTCATTATTGATTTTCATCAAAAATTATATTAAAATATAATGCAAAACTTCTCAAATCAGGTATATAAGACTTGCATATTAATATAATAAATTTTTAGTTGACATCCGCATGATGGTATAGAAGGATCAATCTAATTAGGGATTGATAAATTATTATTTAATATGTATAATAATACAAACTATATTTTGAATTGCTTATTTTTGAATTTTTTGTGTGTTCTTAGAACTGAGGATGATTGTATAACATTCGAAACTAGTTTTCAATAAAACTAATTTATAGAAGTGGCAAATAATTTATCAATCCCTAATAAATTTTTGTTAAAATTGGCAAACCGAAAGTGGTACTTTACTTGAAGGTCATAATAAACATTCATCAAAAATTATATTAAAATATAATGTAAGACATCTCAAATTTGGTAAATAAGACTTTTATATCAATATAAATAATATAATAGATTTTGATTGAAACTGGTAATTCGAAGGGATACTTTACTTGAAGGTCATAATAAACTTATATCAAAAGGTATATTTCCATTTAATTCAGATATCATCTGGTTCGGCGATTAAGGTGATAAACGCGATTTTTTTCCACTCCACTTAAGCAATTGTATTACTTGTTTTAAGTGTTAAAATTGAGTGTAAAAGACTTTTCTTTCCTCCCATTTGTAAGTTGAACAAGTCTGCAGTTGGAGAATAAGATATAAGTTAAGCGGGTTCTTCCGATTAAAATGCTTAAACCGCCGATTTCCATTGCTTTATCTTGTGACATAGTTTTAATGTAGTCAAGGAACACTAAGAAATCTCATGGGAACTTGTTACCAACTGAAAGAAAACGACTTATAATAACGGAATGAGACCTCCAGAAACAAGAGTTTACGTGTTTGTGTGTGTCTGTATGTGTCTATAGATGGACGTCGCGACGCCGAGTATCGTTTTGGAGATACTGTAATCTTCGGAAACTAATAATCAAATTCAGGGTCACTTTTTGAGCCTCCGATTTATAGTTTAATAGGCGTACAAGGAAGTCATAGGGTGTCCACATCAGATATTTTATCTTGTTGATAGGAAACTTTATTTTCATATGCACAGTCACGTGAGGGTCATCGTACCCATTTTTTCGTTCTTTCTTTGATTGTTTATCTTTTGTTGATGAAGTGTATGAAGTAGAGATAGTGAATATCTTTGAGTTATTTTCTTTATTTGAGCTATATTGAAAATCATGAAATCTAAAATTAATTCTTTGATGTCAAATCAGTTTTTCAGCTGATATGTCATCTAACCTATTCGACCTCAAAATAAGTTGTATAAGAACGATGGCGTCAATAAATGATAGAACTCAATATATTGGGAAATAAAAATAATTATTACCAACTCATATTGAGTATTAACGTAAAACGACGTAACCTTCAATTTTTAAAAATTAGATTTTTGCATCATCTAATCCTTAGATAACATTGTAAAAACTATGTCTGAGGGTTGTATGAATGAAAAAAATGTAGTTGAATGAGGAAAACTGTTGTATCAGGGTTTCTAGTGATAGGGAAAATCGGGAAGAGTCCGGGATTTTTTTTAATTCTGGAAAGCCAAAGAAACTGAGAAAAAACGCTCGAAAAAATAGCCGCGTTAGTAAATTCACGGTAAAACTTAAAAAAGGCATAATATTTTATATAGTATCAAACATCATATACCATCATATATTGATCGTATACCACATAGAATATTATATAAAGAAAGTGTCCTTTTAGTTTATTATTTCCAATAATGAACCTTTGTTATCGACCAAGAAAAAAAAAATTAATATCTCCCAAAATTTGAGGTTTTAAAATACGTTGTGGACTAATAAATGTAAGGAAATAAAATTTAAAATCCATCCGACCCCTATCCGCCTTCCGCTGCTTTTTTTCCGAGACTACTGGACCGTTTTTTTTTTTTTTTTCAGATTTTGCACCAAAGTCGAAAGTCATCCCAGGATGATCCTCGAAACTCCGCATTACTATTTGCCGTTTTGTTTTATAGAGGGATATAATATAAGAAATAATACATTTCAGAAACAAATTATAATAATTAATAATAAACCGTTGTATAATTATTTTATACGTTTTTTGCTTTATTATCAGTGTCCAATAAATAATTTGATAAGTGCTTTTAATATTTAAAAAATGGTGTTAGTGAATTACGTATAATCTTTAGTATTTCCTAATGAAGTAACGAAGTATGTTGAGTTTGGGAAAATTATGTTTTTATTGTTATAGGTATGAAAAAGTCAGGGAATTTCTTCAAGCTACTTCAAGCTAGATACCCTGCGAATGATGCAAAAATTAGATTTTTAAAAATTGAGGGTTACGTCGTTAAATCTTTATACACTCGTTTTTATTTTATTTTGTTTTTTTAATGAGGAGTGCTCAGTGCTTAAAAGAACGGACGGAGGGTCCATAGAATTGTGTTGTGATAAAAACAATTGAACGAACTTTTTCAAATAAAATCTTTTTTAAATTCTTGTATCCCAAGAAACCATTTTATGAAGTATGGCTTATCTGAATAATTCATGTATTATTCAGTTCCCTAACATTCTAAGTTTAGGAATTTTTCGTGTTGTTATTGTTGATTGTCAGCAAAGAATCATCCAACATGGTAGCCATCAAAGGTTAAAGTGTCAATGTTGTTTCATACTGCTTTTGAATAATAGATTTGTATTCTAAATAGAGCAATACTGACAATATTTTCAAAGGTAAATAATCTCATATCATTTTATCAATTACTAATAATGATTTGCAATATGTCTCAAATCTAGCTATAGAATTAAATTACGTTTGTCCGCCAACAGCAACCGCTGGCCTCCCTGTCTTGTGCTGCCACCGTTCAATTTCTTACTCCAAGCCCTTTGGCATCGTTGTCAACAGAGTCTTTACATCGCAGATTAGGTCTTCTGACACGTCGCCTTCTATGCAGGATCTCAGTCTGGAGCTTTTTTAGGACCATATCATTTGTCGTCCTGGCTACGTGGCCAGTCCATCTGCTTTTATGAATTTGACAAGATCGGGCTCGTTAAACCTATTGTTAGAATTAGAGGTTTAACCTATTGTGTTAAACCTCTTGATCTTTTCTGCGCCGCCATTCTCCATTTACAAGCATTGGACCATAATTTCTTTTTAGATTTTTGCGTTCTAGTATCAAGAGATCTCGCTCTGCCGCTTTCTCGGATCCCTAGGTCAAAACCGCTCGGATAAGCGTTTTGTAGTGATGATTTTACTGCGTTGGGTCACTAAGTTTCTTCTCGAGTGCTATTTTAATCCATAGTAGCAACGGTTGGCAGCCATAATCCTCTTACTTATTTCTACATCCATTTGGCTATCATTGGTTATCTGCGAATCCAGATATGCAAATTCCGAGACCTGTCCAAACTTGTACGGTCCGAAATCTACCTTGACAACATCTAGTCTTGGGATCTTGTAGGTTACCATATATTTTGTTTTTTCCTCACTAATACCCAAACCCAACTTCTTCGCTGCAGCCTCTAGTTCCAGAAAAGATTGGACAACCACCCTCCGAGAGCGTCCAATTATATCGATGTCTTCTGCAAAAGCGAACAGCTGCACCATCCTATTGAATATTGTTCCAGAAGTTGGAATTTGGGTGTCTCGGATCGCTCTTTCCAGAACTAGGAGGAAAATAAGGTATGCTAAAGCATCACCCTGTCTCACTCCTCTTTTTGATAAGAATTCTTCCGAGATGCTGTCCCGAATTTTCACGACACAAATCGCCTTCTCCATGGTTTACCTGATCAGTCTAATAAGCTTGGTGGGGCGTTAAAATGACTCAATGTTTCATAGAGATTTCCATGAACCACATATACCATAGTGAATTTTTTTTATATCCTCTCTTTCACCCAAAATCAAAAAATAAAATGATTTTTTTCAGCCTGTTAATGCCTTTGAAATGAAAATGTTAAAGAGCGACTTTCATGAGATTTATTTTTATTATAACTTTTATACTACAAAATATCTTAATTTAAAATATTGATAAATAAAAATGTTAGACTTAAATTTAATGATTTTCATTTGTATGGCAAGAGGAGAAATGAAGGCAGTGGTTGAATAGAGATCTTATTTAATCAACACACGCCATTTTATCTGGTTCCATAACAAGACTAGGTTGCATTTATAAAATTTTAATCATTACAAAAGAGGCATTTTGATTTTTCAATATTAAATATTTAAGATGAAAATTTATTTCATTGTTTAGTGTTAATTAGATTTATTTTTTAATCCCTTTTTAAAGAGAAATTTCTTAATTAGTATCAGATCTAAAATGTATTGAATACTGTTGTTATTTCAATCCTACAAAATTGATTGGCTTTAGTTTTGTTTAAATTTTAAACAATATTTCATCTGATTTTGTATCGCATGACGAAAAAATAAATAAAGATAACATAGGAACCGTCAGTATGTTAGCGTTATCAAAATTCTGCGTCGACATGATAACATAAACTAGAACCGTCGTACTGGCGACCGACAGATACCTTCTGGAGCGATCAGGGCAGCGGCAGTATAGTTATGACGTCATACCTAGACTGCCTGGCAGTTCCAACGAATTCTATTCTATTATAAGTTCTATTCAGTCAAAGCAGTAATAAACTGCCAGCAGTCTATTCTAGCCGCAACCATAGGCAGTACCAGCGAAAGTCTACCTTAAAGAGGAGGAAGTGTGATAATCTATAAAAATGTATTAAATTTATTTACAGCCTAATAAAAAAAAAGTATGCTTCCAATAATGTTAGGTGATCAACCATTCAAGTTGCGTAAACTTGAAGGAGAAACATTTTTTTTTTTTATAACGCAGTGATTCTTCCAGTCTCATTCAGACTGTAAATCGTTTTGTCAGTTTTGCAAAGGTATTTCTAATTGAAAACGAGTCAAAGTTCGTTAAAAGGATAATGCTTTTGGATACCCCTTTGTCTCTATTGATTTCTTGTCGCTATTATTTTCGTAGTGGCTATTTTGTCCACAATGTGTCGAGACAACAATAAATTCTCACCCCCCGTAGTGAGGACTGTCACAAAGGAATGGTGGCTATTTATTTATCCTTTGTTTTCTCTGGTACTCCATCAAATATTCTTGATTGGATTTATTGAACTCCATGTAAATTGCCTAATATATATCAAATATGGTATTGTTTAAATTTAAATTTGATTAATTGCTCTATTATAAATTTTTTGTAAAATATGATCTTTCCTAAATTAGGCTAATTTTAAAAATTGTTCTCCGAAATCCAATGAAATAAATTTATTATGTATAATGAAAAAAAAAAACAACGTTTTTTTATAGTTGACTGAAAGTATTGAATAAAAATTTGTAGAATTAATACTCCTTTATTTATTTGACATTTGAACCAATTCTAAAATGACGATATCCGGATATCCAATAATTTTAAACTATATAGTGAATTGTTTATAATTAATTTATTTTATTTTCTATCTTTATGCAGTAATATTATTTTTTTTTAACATAGTAAACGAATTATAGATATTTGTTATTGTTTACTATCTGCAATTGGGTAAACCATCTGGGTTTGCCTGTTGGTGGAAAATTATTATATAAGTAAATAAATAATGAAGAACATGTGATATATTTTTATATTGCCATATCAAGCTTTTAAAATATTGTCGTAGAACAATATTGGAACATGTAAATCTTTTGAGGACGGTCAATCTAGAGAAAAAAATATGGTTATATAAATTACTTATTGCTAGGACAAATAATGTAAAAAATGTATTCAGTTTTGATAATGACCAATATATATAAGTTTAAATGTCAAAGTAATATATGTTAATGTTAATATATGTTAATTCCACAGATTTTGCTTTATAGCCTGTAGACAAATTAAAGGTGCCATTATTTTTTAATTAAGGAATTTTCTTTTTATATCTCAATAATTGAGGGTGAAAATACAATAAGTAACGTTAGATTAGGGCTTCTTATAGAATAAACGCTGTAAATTATTGTACCATGGCTTATTATAAGCTAAATTCATACTCGGGATAAGTGAATATATGAGGATTTATTTCAAATTTATTTCTTCGGGAGAGCGACCATCTATGGGACTTGGAAGTTAATGGTAAAATCCTCAGAGATGGCAGCTCTCCCAACAAATTAAATTTTAAATAAATCCACATATATGGACTTGTCCCGAGTATACAGTCCCCCGACTTATCTTACTTATACATCTCCGATAAAGTGGAAAATTATTTGATTTTTCTTCTTTTTTTTTAGCCTTTGCTACATTAAATTTAAAACATTTTATATTTTGCTTCTATCTTCTTAAATGACGTAAATTTTCCTTTAAAATCTGTAGGCAAATTAAAGGTGTCATAATTTTTAATTAAGGAATTTTCCTTTTAAATCTCAATAATTAAGGTTGAAAATACAATAAATAACGTAGGACATGGACGTGTGAAACCTCTAATCGGCCGCCAATGTAGTTGATGGTAATGTCGAGTCCCGAGGATCATCCTGTGTGACTGGTGCCAAATTTTAATAAAAGATCGGCCATAGTATAAAATAGCCCCGGAGAAAAGCTGCGAAAGTTGTACCGACGGATTTTTTTATTCGATTTTTGGATTCTACGTATCTTTTAAAATAAAAGCTCAATTATTTGGAGGTGTTAATTTTTTTTTCTTTTTCTGGCTGGCATTTGACAGACTTTGAAGATCGTTAGCCACCTCTGTCTATCTTGGGCGATGGCTTTCCAGTTTATTACGTGATGTTCAGCCGCGTTCTTTATCCTTTCCACCCATCTGAGTTTCGGCCTCCCTCTGGATCTAGTTCCTACTGCTGAGGCGTTCATAGTTAGGAGGAGGACCTGTGGGGGGCTTCTTGCCACATGTCCCGCCTATTGTAACCTTTCTGCTTTCATATCAAGTTTCGAAGATTATTTCTTTCGTTTTTCTTCTCCAAATCCCTAATTCCTTGTCCCACTATCGCCCTGAGAACTTTGCGTTCAAATTTTTCTCAATGATGGCCATAACATACCATATCTCACTTCGTCTTAGGATACGGGCTGCGGAGAAGAAGGCTTTGTTCGCACTGAGGATTCTTTGGTTGACTTCTGTATTGGTCGAACGAGCTGGTCATTATTGGAGGTTAATCTGCTTCCAAGATATTTGAAACTATCTCCTTTTAGAAATGTTTGACTTTTTACTTATTTTTTTATTTTATTATTATTATTTCTTCTTGAGGTATATTTCGGCTTATAATCATATATATCGTTTTGTTATGGTTTACTTGCAAACTATATCTTCCGCCGCTTCGATTAATGAAAAAGTCAGCGCCTGGATATCATCTGTTTCATTTCTCAGAACCATTACGTCATCCAGCTATGCGAGGTATTTGTGCATCATTCCGAAGTGTACTCCATCCTACACTCTGTAGCATTCCTGCATTACCTTCTCCAATACCAGGTTGAATAGCATCGGGGAAAGGCAATCTCCTTGGCTAAGTCCTGACTTCACATCGAAGTCTTCAATCTTCTCTCTCTATACAAGCACTCTGCATTTGGAACTATTTATTTATATAAGCCCTTGCCAATCGCACTAACTTTGCCCATAACATTCTTAATTACACAATACAAATGATTTTTTTCTAAAATTTTTAAGGAAAACAGTCGGTATATTATAAATCTTATTAATGTACAGAAGAAAACACAAAGTTGGGGGAATTTTTCTTGGCGATAAAGTCATATATTTTTCTTTTAAATGCAATAAATTATTCAAATTCATACGTAAATCGAAACTCCTCTACGAACTTCTAAATTTTTGTTCATTTAAATTTCCTAATCAGATTTTTATATTTTCAAAATATTTTATTTTAATCGATAAATTCTTACTCTCATATTTATATTAAGAATTTAGATTTGTTTTAATGTAACATATTTTGTCATTTACAAATAATTTGTTTATTTATCTCTTGTAATTATTGCGCAAACATGTTTAAAATATTCAAAAGATCGCAACAATAGTTGTTAAATGCCACGCAAGGTTCTAGTAATAATTAACCGCCAACATTAGGAAATATATTTAGTTCACCTATGGTGTAATTATATTTACATTTACATCACACCTGAAGAAATCTTTGTTTCCTCACATTCTTTTACTGATCATTAACCGCTCTCTATTGCGATATTAGGAGAACATAGCTATTTTGTAGAAAGTAATTTCTTGTAATCATCTAAGTGAAAGAACAAAGTATTTACTATTCATACATTATCTTACGTAGTGCGCTTGTACGTCGCGCGATGAATCTTCCATTTACATCAATCAGTACTTATTTTTAAGAGGTACTGAGTAACTTAATCGTCGCGCCAATGTTTTATTCCTAAAATTGTATTATATTAATGTTATATGGTTTGATGGTGGTCTGTTATATTGTATAATGGTCATAAAACTGATACAGTATGTTGTGTTATGTAGCAACCTAATGTATTTGGGAAGCATCGCTCAAAAAAATAAAGTGTTACTTTCTGTATACAATGGAATCTTGAAAATTCGAACCTCGTTAATCCGAACCATTCCGTAATTCGAACTACTCCTAAACAAAAAAATGTATTTTGAAGATTAGATTTGAATTTCCTATATGCATATATTCAATAAAACCGTGTGCAATAAAACGTGTTGTTAGGCTTAAAAAATATATTTAAAAATAGCTTCTTTTCCTAAAATAAAAACTAAGCTATATAAATTTCTAAGCGAATTTAATTTCTCAATTTCTTTTTCGGTGGATATTAATTAATCTGTTCATTAAATTGATATTCAGTGTAAAATTTCATTGTGAATAAAATAAGTAGTTTAACCTATTCCAAAATATAATTAACTATGAATCGTGAGTTTTTGGTCACAGGTCTTGAAAAATATGCTTTTAACTTCCAAACCACCGTAAATTTCTGAACATTGATTTATTATAAAAAATATTTTTATTATATAATTTTTTATTTATTTATTGACGTGCTATTAATGAACTTACCTTTTTTCCTGTTTGGCAATCCAGATTTTTCTCTGAACTGAACCTCCTTGGTTTTAATTAGTTCAGATTACTGAGAGCTTACTGCGTATGTAATCCCATTATTTTTATCAATTTAATACATGGGAGACCACATGACCATTTAAATCTCTAAATTGTTATGCTCCATAAAATGTATCGATCTTAGAATAAAAGAAACACAAAAAATAGATAAAATTATTTGACATTAATAAAACTTTTAAATACATATATTATTTACGTATATAATATGATAACAAGAGATTATTGCCCTAAAACCGAAAATTCATTTTACTTACGTATCAGAATTGATGTAGTAATTAATAAAATATATTATATTTTATAACTATTATGGTCGGTTTCTGGGTCAGGAGTTTGAATTAACTCTAGACTAAATCTACTCTAAAGTAAAAATTGTTCTGGAAATAAACTGGTTTCAGAATAGGTTAACAACTGCGGCCTGTGTTAACAAAATAACCCATAAAAACTTCTTTTAGAACCTCCCACTTCAGTTCATTTTTAGGGAGATTGGGGTGATAGATTATCACTGATAATAAACTAAATGTTTAAGTAATTAATGAATAGTTACTGGGTCAGGAGTCAAGGAAACTTCTGGGCAATTCCTGCTAACATATCTCGGGCTATAGGACTAAACTGTTCTTTGGATTAGGTAAGCAGCGGAATGAAATGAAGTATTTACACTAAAGCTGGATGATACATTTTTGGCTTTTGTTTCGGAATGGTCGTTATCTCCTGTATTAAAGTTAGGTTAAATCCCAGACTTCATTAACTCTTAACTCAACAACCGCCTCTTAATTTCTCTACCTACTAGTCATCATAGTAAATCATCACTTTTAATTCTATTATTTTCAAGATGAGAATAATTCTGTTCTATGTGTTTTAATTATTTGATCTATTGGACATCCGAAATACCCAAAAGCTCAATCGCATTATTGATCATTCTTTTCTCATCATGTCCTCGTACGAAGTCGTCATTTTCTCATCCTTCCGCAACAGAACCATCACAGTCTTTCTTGTGGCTGCTTTATCGCCCAAGTTCCTTCTCAGCTGCAGACGTCCCATCTTGAGCAATCCCATTACAAAGTTATCCACTTTCGAACTACGACTGCGTAGCCCTTCCCCTCGCGGGATGGTGTAGAGGCAGGGCTGGAGTGCGGCCAACTTGCTAGTTAATGGAGTGACCTCCTTTTGACACTGCAGTGGGAACACTTCCGCTACTCCACAGCCTTCGTGGTTATCAACTATACAATTTGTATTTGTTTATTTAATTGTATACGTTTTTATTCCTGATTGAATGTACTTCTTCTTAATAGTATATTAGATGTTAGGCTAGAAAACCACTGAACAGATAAAGTGAGACTCCGACCACCTTCTATACACTGCGGATTGTACTTATAACAGTGATTGTGATACATTAATGCATTAAGGTTCCTAAAGTAGAAGACATACATGGTTGTTACTTTGACAAATTGACTCTATTTTTAAAAAAATAATAAAATAACTAGATTCTCATTATAAATGGATCTATCGAAACTAAAAAATGTTTTAGGTTAACTAGTATTTTTCGATATGTTTACTTGAAATGTCCGAACTTATTAAGATATGCGCATCTCCGCAGCTCCACCAAATTAAGTTATAACGATGAAAATTTGTATGTAAATTGAGTTGGTGTTAGGGAAGTGCCTTTTGGGGTCCCAACTTGTTTTCTCCACCCACCGCGGTTTTTCGATTTTTTTAAGTATTTGTGCACCTCAAATCTCCTCTAAAGTGAGTCGGGGATGGAGGAGAGGGGAAGAGAGAGATAAACTTCTGTTGCACTCCAAAGAAAGTTAAATTACCTGTAAAACAAGTTTCATCGAATCAAACCAGTTTTAGCATTTTAACTTTAACTTTTTTAGCCGTATTTTCTCCGACTAAAATAGACTATTGCTCTGGATCGAAGGTCAGCGGAGAGGGACGGGATGCATTTTCAAAATACGATCATAGTGACGGAGCTCTGCTGCTCACATCTATTTTTTTTTTATTTCTTGTGTTTCATTTGAATTTCTTTCTTTTTATTAATTTTCATTGATTAGTTCTTATATCCGAAGCCACTATCACTACTATATACATTTTATGCTAATTTGCAATGTATAAACTACGCTGCAAACCCAGAGAGTTACTAAAGACGAAAATAAAATAGATGTCTATGATACGACAGACCTGAAAATTGTTCAATTGGCTTAGCAATTGATGGTGTGAGAATTTTATGCTTTTAAATAAAAGTAAACAATTTTTTAATCGGGAATCAGGCATGATGGTTAATAAATCATCCAAATCAAGAGTTGTTTATGTTTGCCTACGTTTCGACAAAACTTTATTGGCTCTGATCAGGGCCTAAATTTTTAAAATATAAATTTATAACACAGTAATTAAAACAAAAAATGAGATACCATAAAACTCACAACGAATATAGATAGATTTAAATAATAATGATAATGGTCCATTGAAACCAGATTGATATATAAAGCAAAATATAAATAAAATAATTTAATAAATAAATGTATAAATTTATTAACAAACTATGAATACATAAAAAAAAAGTTCTTGAGCAGCAGAACTCCGTCACTAAAGTCGTATTTTTACTTTTAAAAAACAATTAAAAAAACAGAGGAGTAAGAAAAAAGTAAAAGAAAAAAAAAATATATATATATATAAATATAAATATGGAGGGGTTTTAAAGGTGCGCAAATGTTTTAAAAAATCGGAAAATCCGGAGGAAAGGGGGAGCCAAGTTGAGATCCCCAAAAGATGCTTTCCTAACACCAAACCAATTCACATATAAATTTTCAGCCCAATAAACTAATATGGTAAAGATGCGCAAAACTCTAAAAACGCCAAAATTTCAGGTAAACATACTACGTTTTGACTAGAATTTAACCATTCTTTATTTTCATTTCGGTATCGTTCTGCCTGGAAGAAAGTCCTACATACCGAATTTCAGCTCATTTGACCCAAAGTGGGCCAATGGAGGTACTCAAATGTTGCGTGAAAAAGTATATATATATATATATATATATATATATATATATATATATATATATATATATATATACTGTGGTCGAGCGGGTTAGCGCACTTGCAAAAGTGCACCTACTCACAAACCCTAAGGTTGTGAGTTCGAATCCCGGCACTGGCACTACTTTAATTTAATTAAAGTAATAATTCAAGAAATTTATCACCCCTCTCCCCGGGTATGTGAGCCTCGTCAGCCTACTGGAGGCTACTCACACAGACCGGGCGTAGGAGTGATGACCCTACCCCGTGTACCTTAATTGTGAATCGCGTTGTGGTTTTCCAGGACATAAAATAGCCGCCCGGAGGTTTGGTCCAGGGACGGTCTGTCTCGGGGAAAGAAATATAGGTCCTCGTGCGCCTGCTGACTCCGATCAGCCATAATCCGTGGATCTAGACCGATTTGTCACTGTCCTTGAACCCGAGTGAGTCGGTGGGAAGGACACTGCCGAATTGGCTCCAAAGGGACCGGTTATGGAGCAATGGGCAGCCTGCCGCTGCACCATGGAAACCATGGTTCGCAGCAACGTGAGGTTGGGTGACCCCCTCCAGGCTGTCTGTGCTCCCGCAAGCAATAAATGTCTGTAAAAAAAAAAAAAATATATATATATATATATATATATATATATATATATATATATATATATATGTATATATATGTGTGTATATATTTCCATTTCCAAAACTTCCATGTGCTCTTGGGGTTATGAAACGGATAGAAAACGCAGTGCCGCCCTCACCACCGACCTTCGACCCACTGCAATAGTCTATTTTTTTCGGGGAAAATAGAACTAAAAATAGTCACGAAAAGCGTAGTAAAGGTTGAAAATACATAAATGGTGATTAGAAATTATAATTTTTGAATTGTATTGATTTTATTTTTGATAAATAAAATATTACCGAAATACAATATCCGATTCAGTGCCACTCGAATTATTGCATATTATGTTGCTCTAAGGTACCCAGTAATTCTATTCAATTGATGCTTATAATGTCTAAATATCTATTAATGGTATTAATTAATATTTAGTAGTATATTATTGATAAAGATTATATGGAACAAATTCTTTGCAACTTTACATTCCATTCTATCAATAGATTATGCTCTCCAGAAAAACACGTTGAGGTTTTAAATCACAAGCTTTAAAAATTGGAGGCGAGATTTTAAGAAAATTACGAAAACTTCGATGAATGTCGTTTAAGTTTAGCATGACTATCGCAGAAGAAAGTTTCGCTAGATTGATATTCGTAGAATTCAAAATTAAAGAACGGACAAATTAATAAACATTGAAGAAAAGGCTAGTTATGATGATTCAATAGCCATTTCCCGCTTTGCTGCTGCATCATTGTTTAATAATTACATTTTTTTACAATCATTGCTTGCTTGTTGGATGATTATAATTAAATTAGTGGTTATAATACGTTCCTATTAAAGGAAAATTTCAGTATTTACAGTAATGCTGGCCGTTATCTTGAGTTGTAAGAGAGGAAAGCTATAACATGGATTTTACAGTGACCAGGCGAATTCGCAAGGCCAGCACTTTCTCTATAGAGAAATTTGTTCTGGTATTTTTTTTTTTATTGGAGTTTGGAGACAACTTTCTCTTATGTTGTAAATGAAATTTTAAATATTTTTGTTTAGAATACATCTGGTTGGTAGATGCTTTACATAAATGCTTTTAAAGGGTCATTACCCTCAACTTATGTTCCAGTCTTGTTCAAGGTAATCATACAAGTAAAGTTGCATGAAGGTAACGGAAATATATCGATTCTGTTAATGATGCAATCCATACGTAGATGAGTATATTGAAGCCAAATTTATTTACTCTGAATGCTGTTAGGATTCTTTATCGAATCCTTTCCAATTCTTCGAATTCTTTCCATCTACTCACTATCAAGTCCGTGTATTAAGAAAGCTGAATATTGCTGCATATTGCTGTCAGAGGATACGCCTAATTATGTCAGAAGATACGTTCATTCCTATTGCAGCGATGGTTGCTAAAAAGTAATGAGCTATTACTTTAATGACAGTTCCTTAGTTGTGGCGAATCAACTTTACTCATTTGGAGGGGAAGAGGGAGTGAGACAGATGCATTCTAGTTTGATGGAACCAGGTATACAAGTTTTTTATTAGCCTACTAACGGTTCTATAGTGATAAATCAGCTCTACTCCTTTGGGCTGACTTCAGAACAATTTGCCCAATTTTGATGAAACTTGATGTAGATACTTCTCAATGATAAAAGCTTTGTCCTTGCTGTTTATTACAAGAGAACCCGTTTATTGTGTTCATTAATAAGGAGACTTGCGAGTTTCTCGTTTATTTAAAACGTAGCTAAGAAGTTCTTCTATTCCCAAATTGAAATCTATCCCGAACAATGAAGAACGAAAAAATTGTTGGTATGAAAATTTTGATGATGTTGACGCAAATGCCGTCCAAGCATTAGCTGTCAAATTATGCACATCCAGTTCAAGGTTGCGCCTTTATTCAAAAGTTGAAGACCAAGGCTAACACTCTGCCAAAGAGAGACATGCTTTCTCCGGGATGTTGTGCCGTTACACAGTTCTCCCGCGGAGCTGGGTGTCATACCAATGGGGTGGCTAATCGTATCATACAGACGTGCCTAGTTATCTCATGGGGCTAGTTGTTCCTGTATTCTCCTAGGAGCAGCTCTCTAAATGTGTTGGAGATTACATAGTTCTGAAAGAATTAACATGCATTGACAATGAATATAATGGAAGTCTTCATCTGTTCATCTAGTCTTCACGACTTTCTTTTTTTCTTCTATTCGCTGAGCTGTCAGTTACATTTTTTATTGGTATTGTCTGGCATTAATAATTATAATTTAATAAAGACATATTCTTCTAAGCAATAATATTCATTGGCAATAAATGGGATGTCTGACTTCACATTTTCATGCAGTCATCTCACTTATTATCATACGCAATTGTTTCTCTTCCTCTTCCTCTTTTTCTTGCTAAATTGTTTATTATAGTTTGTATTTAATGTTCATAGTGTAGCGAAGCTTAATACTTACTTTGGCTTTTGCAATTCTATTTTCTATGATATACTATTATGATTTATGTTTGATGAAGATTTTAAGTACTCAGTAGTAACTTTTTGTGTTGCTATCATATACTTATGCATAATTATTATAACAAATAATAATTACGATCTTCTAAATCAATCAACTATTTCTGTATTTGATCAACAATTCATTTATTCTCAAGAAGATGAATCGATCCACATCTTCGTGTCGAAATAGTCTTCATTAATCATGCAAAAAAAAAATGTCTCCGTGGTTTGCTAGTTGCGACGTTATCTACTTTATAGTGACGGCCTGTTATTTTATTTATTTATTTCTGTACTTATTATTTTATCATTCGCTTTTCGCGAATTACGAATACATGCGATTTATAATATTAATCGGAATAAAAGTAACCAAGGCTACTTTATAATCTTAAGGCTACTTTATATCTAATAATTTAAAAATAAAAAAATAATTTAGTTCTTAGAATAATTCTTTATCGTTTAGGACCATATTGATATTTTTTTTCTAACAATTCAACAATATGTTCATCTAAAGAACAATTATCAATCGAATTTGTAGTTTGTAGTTTTTAAGCTTCTAGTTATTATAGAAAGAATGTTAATAAAATTATCTGTTGTTACTCATACGTTTGAAATAATTAGTGTATCATATCTTGTTTCAGGTAAGTGCTGCATCCAGTTATCAGTGGTTTCCTAAGGAATGAGTGAGTATCTCATCCATCAAATTAGCATTTTGTGTTCAGTCAATCGTCTTGAGTTTCAGCGCTTTTTATTGGAATTTCATTTCACATCTTAAAAATATATATTTGTTGTTAAATATACTCTCTAAGGCCGCATTCAGGTTTTCAAGAGACATACAAAAATGTTATGACATTGCACTGTCAATGTACGTCATCACTCTTGGCGTTTCGTGATGTAGCATAAAGGATCCTCTCATAATTTCTATTGATTTATTTATTATTCTACATATAGTTTACAGGTATAATGAGCGAGTCATTTGTCGCATCACGTAGGCTAAATCTTCGAAAAACATCTTCATCGCAGTACCAATGTCAATTTTTTTTTATTCGAGTTGCAACTAATCATTTTACTTTTATTTTGAGATTGTTATGGCTTATATTGGACGGCACCGTTACGAAACCTGACAAACTTTCTTTTGGCAGAATGTTTGGTGCCTTTTCTGAAATGAGGACTTTCATTTTAACAGGCACGTCTTTGGACCACTCAGTCTCATTATTTGCTTTACTTCAATCGGAGGATACATCGGGCGGTTGGATGACGCAACGTTGAAAATCAGGTACTTGCCTCTTGGAACAACAAGGACCTATTTGTTTAATTTATATGTGTGTATATAACCCAATTGTTCTGTAATTGGGATGTAAAAATTTCTAAATTTTTCAAATCCAAATAATTAGAAAATCATTTTTAATGTCATTATCTCTTTTATTTTATTATATTTTTTCTCTTTTCACTGATTTGTTGCTACCGACGATTTGGCTATTTTTTTCATCTTTGTGTTTAGGATATTTATTCATGGAATGTGGTGTTTGTTATTTGGCGGGTAACCTTGTTGTTAGACGTGGAAGTTTTTTTTAGTCAAATTTTATTTTTTATTTTATATAATATGAATAGTTAATGAAAAATTGTTTTAAAGAAATGTTGGCATCATTGCTTTTTTTAAAAATTAATTAATCAATTATGGTGTTTGAAACAAGTAGTATCTGAAGAGATTTATTCTTCGAGTAATTAGTAGGATCCAACTACACGAGTTTTAATGGTATATATTATTTTAATTATTTTTTTTAATCATTAAATTATTTCAACTTAGGAAATTAATCACGGAATCGGGAAAAAAATTAACGACCTCGGCTTCCAATCTCTAGCCAGTGGTTATGACGCATCAGTTTCCTGCGCGTGCCCAAACATTTCCTCGGAACAACCATATGTAGTGTTTGTTTATTTCCTTTAACAAATTGTTATTAACCATTGCCAAGGTTGTAAAAAGTAAGCTGAAAAATATTTCGAAACAGGTAATTAATTGGACATAAAACCACCAATATCTATGTCTGGGTGAAAGCTGTTGATAGCTTGTTTCTTTTCCTGGAATTTTATCTTAAACTAATACTAAATTTAGCAAAATTTTAATAACGAATGGGCGAAATACTATTTTAAAAACCTAATAAATAAAATAAAATCATCTAGTAAAAATTAGCTGCAAACAGCATTAATTAAACAAAGACTGAACGAGTGAGGCAGTTGAGAAAGGTCATTGATTTGACCCCGTTATTGATTGTTTAAATAAATTATTGAGCAGTAACTGAATAATTTCTTGAAATGGCCATTGCATCACACGTTACATATTTTATTGATGTTATGCATGTTTTGTTTTTTTTTACATCGTCTTATTAGTGTTATGTTCTGTTGCATAATTGAAAATGTAACAAGTAAATTAGTTGTACCTATTTGAATTTCATGATAAAATAATTTATAAAGACCCATCAGCAATTGACTTTGTCATTTAAAAATAACAGTTACTTATAGGTATGTGATTAAAAGTTGCTATTTCTCACTTATGAATTTACATTTTATCATTGAACAGCGATGAGATTTTTCTATTCGAATTAATTTATATTTTTTTAAAAAAGTAAAAAATAATATCGATTTTGAGTATTAAATTGAATGATGGACAACAATTTGTTATAAGAATTGTAGCCTTCAGGTAACCCTGAATATTAGAATGGTAACCCTTTGCTTAGTTAGCATTTATAAATGGTTCTACTTCACTATTCCACTACAAATTCCATTTTATTAATACAGTGTAATTAATAATCAAAGATGTAACAGAAAAAATTAAGCTATATTAAAAAAAAATATATATATATATATATATAAATCCTAAACAGGTAGAATTTGAAAATTTCATTTAAAATTAAATTTATGGCTTCATCAGTATTGAGTACTGCTTCTCCTGGTATTGAACCTTATCTGCCTCTAAACTGGGGGATCAGCCAGAAGTGAATTGTTGAGTATTCGACAAAACCCATTTCAAATGGGATTAAAGACAATAATTACCTATTGTAAACAATACCTGAGTCATAAACAAACGAATAAACAGGATGAGATTTAGTTAGTTTTATTAAATAAGATTTATCGATTATAAATTAAGGTGGTGAACTAATTTACGAATCAGCGCCATTAAGCATCCTATTTGATTTTTATATTTTTTAGTGTCTAAATAAATTAGAAATGAGATTCATCGAGGATGAACCATACTTACTATTCACAAAACTAAAAAAAATGGCCAATATAAGAAATATATGTAAAAGCCAAAATCTCATACGATATTTGATTACACATATAACGGATATTTCTTCGATAAAACGGCGATATGTTACTTTTAAAGTAATATTTAATCTTTGTGATAATGAGGTGCTGTTTAGTTTTAAAAATAACAGGTTAACTTTGGCATACAAATTAAAGGCACTAGACATGAGCTGGTTGCTATACTGGTTAATCTGGTTTGCATTTTGTTATTGATGTCGATGTTTTCAATGTTTCATTCTTTTTGTTTGTTATTCATTTATAATTTATAATTATATGTGATTCATATATTATATTTTCTATTATTCGTATTTGTAAATATTTTTCCAACCAAGAACCATGCATTTTCGAACTTGAATCATTTCTACTAGACAGGGCTTGAAACTTTTATCGAACTTTTTCATAAAGTTCCATTTAAACAGTTTCAAAGGAACTCTTTTGAGAAAATGTTTTCACAATAAAAGTTCCAAGGATTTTTTTGGTTAAAAAGCTCTATTTTTATTATTAAAATTTAACTTTAATTTTTTTAAGTTTCGTTGAATATTATAAAAAAAAAAAAGAAAAGAAGATATATTAAAAAAAAGTTGCTAAGAGCCAACAGGACAGAAGATAACTGGACTAAATATGATGCTGTCTCATTTTTTCACAATACAGTCAGTACTTTTATTTTGTCAGGAAAATACAAATTCCAAATAAATAAGTAATTTTATTTTTATTATAACACACTTTGCAATTGTTTAGGTTCCGGGATGACTCTCTTAAACAAAAAGGAAAAACCCTAATACCTTGTTTATGTTCTGTACGATTATCATTTTTTAAATTTACTTTTTGGCGAAATAAAAAGTTCTAGTTCCAAAAGACCAGAAAAGAAATTGAAAATAGAAATTCCAGTTATTTCGAAACTGTTTAAGAATAAAAGCCTTTTTTCCTAAGGTGTCAACTTCGAACCCCCCATTGATTCATTATTTATTTTAGTATTAAATAGTATTATAATCCATAATATTGACTATAATTTTAATAAATTATTATTGGTCTGTCTCTTATGTATTATATGTGCAACTTCTAGTTATTAGAGAATGGAGGGGTTGCTGAATCGCAATAATCTTTATAAAATTATTCATATATTTATTTAATTAAAAAAAAATCCCTTTTTTCTATGTTTTTGATGGTTATGTGTCGAAAATTAATAATAGGATTATTGTCCTTGTGTGGACAATGTGGTCATTGTGTGGTGAAAAATTTCCTTTGGTTTGTGTTGTGAAGACAAAATAATAAGCACTTAAAATTTTCTGATTTTGTTAATTTATTTTATTACCTTTGCTAAAATTTCCTCTAAAATTGTATAGACAATGTTTTCTGTTTCATATAAAATCTTCATCAATAATTGTTATCTGGAACAGAATCAGCTTCTACTGAATGAGATGATATGGAAGGCTATTCTCTATAAGGACGGAAGGTTGTTCTGAAGGCCATAAGGTTGCGGAAGCTGGGAAGGTCTTATTCTCTGGTCCAATTTATAGTCGTGTTGGATGTGTATCCCGCTTGAATAAAAAATTTTTAGTTTAAATATTTTGATAAAGAACTATCGATATTTATCCATTATATTCAATCAACGGCAGTTCAGGCAACAACAGTAATAATTGAAATTCTAAAATTTAGTCCGGTGCTCCGTTTTTACCGTCTTAATATGTTTAGGAACAGTACATCAAAATGATCCTTTGTCTTGTATTTCCTTCACTAGTCTGATATCTGTATAATGTTAAAAAAAGAGCATGTTAAAGAAAAGTATATCTTCGATGGAATTCATTGTGCTGTTGGAATAACCATGCTTATTTAGTAGGGTATAAATTCATTAATTGAATCATTGTTTGTTTTAAAAAAATCACCTGATCTACTGAATTGGTGTTCGCTTTTTTTTTTTTTTTTTTTTTTTTTTTTTTTTTTTTTTTTTTTTTTTTTTTTTTTTTTTTTTTTTTTTTTTTTTTTTTTTTTTTTTATATCATGTTATCATATTTGGATGTTATTCATGATTTCCTTTATGAATATATGAGGACAGTATTCACGAATTGATTCTAAGACAGATTTAGACGCATTATCTAAAAATAAACGGATTGTTTTTGCTAATAGGAATTTACATTAAAGCGTTACAGCCCATATTTAAATGTAAACATAGCTAAAACATACTTATATAAGGGAAAAAACCCACAAAGTTTCATTTTTATTTATAATCTTGTGAATTAATAGACTTTATTATTTGCATTACTCGACTTATAGAAAATTAAAAAAAAAAAACCTTGTATTCACAAAAAAAAAACAGCATTGTAATGACTAATATATAAATTTAAACTTAAACAAATAAATAGTGAATACTTTCTGTAATAGAATATTGCTTTAAGAGTAACCAGTAGAAGGGGTACAAAAAACTGGACCAGAAGTCATTGACCTGGCGTGGGTATGTTGAAGCAACTACGGAAACTAAACTGAGCATTAAATAGTTAACTGGGTTTTTAATAGTTAATTCAAGTTTTGATTATTCTCATTATTTTAAATGATTAATTATGTGGATTCCTGGTCAGAACAGAATGGAAATAGGGTTTTTAACATAAGCTGTCAATATGTTAAAAGCTATGTGTTGTACAATACCCATGTTCGAATCATGAAGCCTGTAATGCAGTTTCATAGATTCACTAAGTATTTGGTCATACTTCAACCAAGTTCAATCTACAACTTAAAAGCATAAAATAAATAGTCGAATTATGTGGCAGGTGATAAAGATCATCATTGCTAATCCCCACTTTTTAAATCCAGGATTTCTATTCTTTATCCATAAGAATTTTACTTTTGGAAATTCCATTGCTGTAGTTGGAAAAGTAAGGAATGCAGAATGTTTGATCCGCGGGTATGCGAGGACAGGTAATGGCCAGGTCGTGAGCCTGATTTAACCTTAGAAACCAGTATCATTAAATTCCTTACAGCTGTTTCACTTTCAAAAGTGCATTTTCCAATTTCAATGTCAAAGAAACATTGCTAGATTTTGTTTTTATTTGAAGTAAAATAGAAATGTTTTTTACAGTTCACCAAATATTTATTTATTGGGCTTATACATCTGTTTACAAAAATGTTATAGTGGTCACTCTTAGGTTTCAGTATCAGTGGCTCGATTTTGAGAGAAGCGCTGAGATCACCTGGAGACCTGCTTTGCTCTCCAGGGGGAGATAAGGAAACTTGTTTCTTTGTTCTTTAGGCTGAGATTAAATATTTTGTGTATGTATATGATTGTTGTATTTTATTTTTGTTTTTCTTTTTTGTTTTTTTTTTTGCTTTTTTTTCTTGTTTATTTTTTTACAAAATGACTGTTTTCTCTACCTTACCTATTACGCTTAAATATCTATGTCCTCAATACTTCGCTATAAAAACGTTGTAAAGATGATCCCAAAACTTAAGAACCAATATTAAACATTAAACTTGATTCGGAACTGTTGTCCTGGCAAAAATACCTAAATCGGGCTAAATGTAATAGATTTATTCGTCTTCTTGAACAAATAAATTAAAAAATCTTACTCTATCTCTCGACACTTACTACGTGCACTCAGTGAAAATGCCACTTGATATGCTTTATCTGTATCGATTAAGCATTTCTTGTGATTTCTCTGTCGTGTTAGCGTTAAATACGATTGATGTGTATGGATAGTGGTCTCGTACGATTAATGACTGATGGGACTCCATTAATTATATCAAATGTTTATATTATAACCTTTAATTTTTAATCAAATTTCCATTTCTCTGTTAATGGCGTATAATTGTATAATTTTTATAAGTCAGCCTAGGACTGTTGAAGATTCGGAAATACTAACCCTTTAACACAACAGATGCCGAGACAGACCTTTTAGGTAAAGCTGTGATGATGTGATTTTCTGTATGAATCGAAGCCACTGCGTGGCTGATGAAAACTTTACTTTTCTTCGAGGTCATAAGCAGAAAGGAGGGAGTGAATAAATTAAGAGTTGCATTAAAGTGGTTAGAAATGTGTACATGCAGGATAAATGTGTTATTAATATTATTTAAATTTGTATATTGACCTTCCTGTGACAATTCCATACAATTCTCTTATAGCTCTATTATAAATTAAAGTGTATTGATTCTCTGGTTATTTATTATTTCCATTCACTCCAAAATAAACTCTGTGGTTTATTTATTTATATTTAGTAACTTTACAAAGGAAACTAAGTGAGGACACTTTTTTATTTGTTCATTTGGCACGTGGTAAATAAACGAAACCGTGGAATGATTTATGAAATAAAATTACTTGTCGCTTGAGAGTTGTTTTCACCAGTCTCGAAAAACTAACGACTCCTCCTTTCTGCATTGTAAATAAACTCTTTGACGAGCTTGAAAAAGATAACCTTCCATAATTTTTTACTTAAGCGAATACCTCTACGTTAGTTTAAATATTTTTTTCTCCAATTTATTTTTTGTTTTGTTTTTTGTTTAAAGAAAAAAAATATATGTATGTTTGTTGTTTGAATATTTTTTGTTCTCAGTTCGTTTACGTAAATAATATTTTTTTCGGCGTTTTGATAGGTTAGACCATAATTTTATCCAAAAATGAGTTAATGTTATGGAATTATATTTATTTCGTAATATATTACCTAAAGTACAGTTATAAAAGAGGGATGAAAAAAGAGGCGGCAAAATTAGCCTTGCTACCCATCTCTACGGCAAAATCCAAGTACCGGTTATGCCGCCCTCCGCCATAATTTCAGGTTATCTTCTTCTTAGGGAAATACAGTACCTATAAAGTCTCGGTGCCGACACTTGTTCAAGCACTTGAATCAATTGAGATAACGGAATATTAAATATCATCAGTGGCATCGGTAGCAAAACTGCATGATCTCGAAAGGAAGGTGTCTATACTTCACTTGTATAGATCGGTATCGTACATTCCTATCTGTTTATTATATGCATTATTTCATGATTATTTATTTAAACGTATGTTCGAATTAAATCCTATAAAATAAATGTTCCCTTCAGAATCTAAAAAGAAGGAAAATATTAATAATTAATAATTATTTTGGGGCATTTTGGCGCCCCAATAAGCGGTCGCCCATTCCGCCCTACCCTAGCTAGCTTCTGTTTGTAAATCATCTTTTATATATCATTATATAAAGGAAAAGGTTACTATTAAGTCTACATAGTTTCCTAGATTATCGATTTAAGTTTTTGTAGTTTTAACTCTAGTTTGTGGGTTCCATTTAAAGCTTTTATTTTATAAAATTATTTGTTTATTTAGTGTACTCCAAGTGTAATAGGTTCCATCTAGCACAGGAAGGTCGAAATTTATTCCGTGATAAGAGAGTGAACGGATAGTTTTCTGTATATTGTTAAATATGGCTGATACATAGAATCTTTGACGAGAGTCACGTGTTCAACCTTTCTAGTGAATAGCGATTGTTTATTTAAATTCCTTTAGATCGGATCTTGGTATCATACCCATGCATATGCCCCTTGTGTATTTTTTGTTTCTGAACCATGAACATGTATGTGCACCGTACTACTACTTGATACGGTACTCTGATCCTTTTAGAAATGTGTAATCAACCCAACAGATTTTTTTTTTTGGTCCCCCTGCCAAGCCATTTTTAGCATAAGGGGTGAACTCAACAGAACCAACATCCTAATCCGATGAAGTTGTTAGACCCTTGTCATTTCAATATAGAGCGTATGTAATCTTTATTTGAATATCATAACTTTCATCATGTAAATTTAAATCAGAATCCATTGCAATGATTTCCATGTTCAATATGCATGTGGAATTATTCATATATCGCTTGTTACACTAAGTGATAAAATTAAAAAGTAATCAGTGCATATGGTACTCATCCGATTTGATGATTGTATCATTCACAACTGCACAACTGAGGAATGCACGCACAGACAAATGGCTCACGTAACTGATACTCTAGCATTGAAATCACCTCTTGAAAATGGATACTCGGAAACCCTACAAAGTAGCTGCTGATCCCAATGTGTGTCATGAGAGTTATAAATAAGATTAAATGGCTTCTTCAATCACACATCTCATGTGAACAAGAAAATAGCTTGTACTGTTCCTTCTTATTTTTTTTTTTTAAATTTAATCTTATTTAAAATATTTTGACTTTACATATGGACCTTGTATTAAATGTCGATTAGTGCTTCCTAATAGATGATGACATGACTACAGTTCCTCATCGGAGGAATTGCATACCTTGTCACCATTTCAGTCCCGTGAAGTGTTAAATGGAAGTGTTTGTCGTAACATTATCGAGTCGGTGGTTGAAGAACCCACCCACTTTTAATTATAGCATACTGTGACGGATATAGCGCCCCTTTGTTAAATCAACAGCCCGTGTGGAATAGGGCGTGGGGGGGTGAGGGGTTGGAATCAAATGTTACAACCTGCGTTCCTCATCCTATTTTTAGATCACTTCCATAAGGTAAGTTCTTTACGTGATAAATAATTTAGTTTTGAAGAATTTCAAATTGTATATTTTATTTAATTACGATCGTGCTAAAGTTTATTGCTATAATTATCTATTATATAACATTTTTAGTCATTCTAATATATCGGTCTGTATAAAAAGATCCGCGCATTTTGTCCTACTGTTATCAACTGTACGCTGAAAGCTGCTAAAGAACATTTTCTAACGAGTTAATAATTTTAATTTCCTTTCCATGAATGAATGTGGCAATCGGTCTCAAAAAATTTTGAGTAGCTGTTAGTAAAGTCCCTTAAATAAAATAAAAGAATTTTTATTTTTTGAATGTCTTTCTGTCCCCTATTTCTAAGTAACAAGCTACTGAACCAATTTAGATAATACTTGTGGATTGTGTAGCTATAGTGAAGAACGCAAAGAGTTTTGAAAAAAAAAAAAAATCTTCCTGGGTGATTCATAGAGGTGAAATTAATTCCGTTGTATAATGTATAATGACAAAACCGAAACTAAGCCATTTTTTAGATGATTAAACTTCACATTTTTTTGGTTTCTAAGAACTTCTGTTCATTATTAGCTGATTCAAGTAAAAAGGACCCTACCTATGTAAAAAAAAAAAGAAATTCTCTCAGTCACTGAAAAAATCTTGACTCCGAGGGTTGGAGTCGCTGAAATAGTGTGGTTAGCTCATTCTCTCAATGAATATATCCTGACCTGGGGTTGGAGAGCATGCTAAATGAACAGAGCTAGTAGTTCTCTTGTTTTCTGAAAGTAAAAGTAAAAAAAAAAAATTGAGATAACTATGTCCAGGTGATTCACTTAACTGAAATATCCCTCTTTTTTTTACGAATCATTGTTCACTCACTGTATAAAAAGAGCTTTGAACCTGTTTACGAGCTGATTGCCCATTTCTAGTTGTTAAAATAATTAAATATCTTTTTTAAATAATTAAAAAAAAAATATTTTATTTTTCTTGTGTGAGTATATCTTCTTTCCATAATTCTTCTATCAATTATCAATGACAGATTCAGTACGGAACTCTTTATATTTAAATGAAGTATGAGAGGCAGTGACTGCCGAGATCTTAGGTACGAGTGTGGTTAGGGTGTTAGTGTGGTTAGCCATGTGGGTCCGATTTCCGCCTGAGTGTTAATATTAATTTCGTAACGGTCCCGCGAAATGAAACTGGGGATGATGAGTTTCAGAACCGGCTTAATCCATTTTAATTTTTTTTTTACGGTAAATGACGAAAACATTAGATTGAGCCAATTTTGATCAATGCGGTTCTATTAGATAATGTGAGAACTTGTGAAGTGTGTGTATATACATATACATATATATTAAGATAAAAATGGATTATGCCGGTTTTGAAAATAATCGGCTCACTTAATTCTCCCACTCGCAGGACTAGTCGTCCCTCCCTTTCTCCCCTACTCCCAATACAAGCACCAGTGCCAGAAGTATATATGAAATATGATACAATTAGGTTAATGGTAATTTTTAAATTTAAACTACTGAAAGTATATTTTACCCTTTTCAGTTTTTATTTGTAGTATACCGTTAACTGCTTAATCAATTTGTTTTAATGATGATTTATTGGTGTGTATATATATATATATATATATATTCACTGAGTCTTAACTCTTCATTCTAGTTTTCTTACTGTGGCAAGCCATTTTTTATTATAGGATCTATACCCTTCTGTCCTGATTTTTCAAGTGGACGTGTCAGTTGCTGTTAGGATTTAGTTCTCTAGTACCGAATACAATCACGGTTCATTCATTTCTTATTGCAACGCTTTATTTGTTTAGTTCTTTGCTGTCAACAGGGTCAGTAGCCCATTCATCGTAATCTGGCCAGGTCACGAGGCGCCCTACTGAGAAAACACAAAGGACTACTTTCACTGCGAGTGGTTAAAGGACAAAGATGAGGCTACTATGACATAAAGTCGGTTCGGATAACGTTCACTTTTTCAGGACTGGGTGAAAGGTGTAATTTAAATAGATGCAATTAAATTCTCAACGTTTGTTTTGTTATATCTTACTACTTGATAATATGTTATAAAAATGACTGCTTGAAGTTTCCTTGTGGAACTTCACTAATACTATATGTAGCTTTTTATCCTGCGAAGGAACTCGTTGCCCTTAACCAGTCTCGAAGGGGAGAACTGTAATTCCAAAACGTGTGGGTTGGGTCTCCAACGCCCATCCAAAAATCTCTCTCTATCCGACGCTACTGCCTTTGAAGGGCATGAGCCTCTTCACAGATTGCCCGGTCCATCGGCGGCAACCGCTCTCCAACCATTTCATTCTAGGATGATCACGTCTTCGGGCACTACCTGGCTTTTCAAAAAGCAGCTTCTTTGGAAGACAATTTCCTAAATGACCAAGCCACCTTAACCTTCCCTTTTTTATGACAGTTGCAATGTCTGGCTGATCATATAATGGCATCAAATCATTGTTCTTTCTAATTTTCCATTCTGCGTTAGAGTAGACTGGTCAATATATTATTCTTGATATATATATATATATATATATATATATATATATATATATATATATATATATATAGGAATATAAGATACATATTTTATTTGCAGCCGCAATATAATAAAGGTATACTATAACTATACCTCAACTATACCTCATATTTTTACAATTTAAGAATAAATTATGTATTATTTTGTACATAGCTATACTTACTTTAATTTTCATAAACATCCAGTAAAAAAAATTGTCATGTATTCAATCCTAATAATGGGAAGAACGAGAATTCTAGTGTTGTATTCGTTGAATAATTTCTTCTTTATATCTCTATATTCCTTTATTATTTTATTCCCTTAGGGAGCAGTGTGCCAATGATGAAAATAGATGTAGTACACACTCCTAGCAATGTTTATAAAGTATATAAAACAAGTTTTTTCCTGTTTAATTATTTGTATTTATTAGCGGACGAAATCAATATGGATAGATCTAGATAGTAGAAGTATAGAGGAAAAAAACAAAACGCCGTGAGAATGGGAGGGTTGGTGAAACGTCCGAAACGTTGGTCGAACGATGTAACATATAATAATAAAGGAATGTAGAGATATAAGGAAGAAATTATTCCAATAATACAACACTAAATATTTATATAATTTTATTTGAAAATAGTTCTTTGATTATTCTTTGCAAGATCTTATCAATTCTTAACTAATATTATTTATTACGTGTTGTTCGAAATATTTTTTGTATTTTTTCATCTTCCATATTATAGTTTTATGCTTGATTGTATTTAGATGTTTCTTTTATGAACATTGTTGTAGTTTTTTTTTTTTTTTTTTTTTAAATTTGTATTACCTTGTTTATCATTTCAAGTAACCAGGTTATAATGTTTTGTAAGGTAATTCCTATCATTATTGAATCATTTGCATTCTTATTAAATTTGTTGTAGACGTCAGTTTGCTATAAGTTTTCGATTGATCTGGAAAATGTTTGTACAACATATTTTGATGCCTGTAATAGTTACTAAGAATATGTACGGATATCTAGTTAACCATTTCTAAAAGATATTTACATAGATGCTTTACCTTTAGCGTGGACTGCCATTGTTAGTTTCAATTTATTTCTCATATAACTGAAGACGACTCATATACAAGCACGTGACATAAATTTCAGACGAACTAAGATGAACAAAACAACTTGAAACAACAAAATAATCGCGGTTGAACGAACAAGTATCCAGTGATATGAAGTTTAAAAGCTAACAAACAACAAGAAGCTCTTCAGAAACAGGGAAATAAGATCCGTATAAAGGATTTTGGCTTATAAAGGGCTTCAGAAAGGATTCAGAAGTTATAACTTGAATTCACTCATGACTATTAAGTTAAATATAACTTTGTACATCGGAAATAAACTGCATTATGTCGACAGGGTGCTGTTTTACATAAGTTGTATTCGTGCCTTAACTTATTATTTGGACCCATTGGCTATATATTATTTATAATTTATTACGGAGTATAAAAATATTTTAGCAATATTCAAATTTTTACTGCAGTAAAAATGAAAGTTTATTAAAACGACATAGTGCAGTATACCTCCGAGGTCCAGAACTATAAACCCCCTTAAAAACACCCAAAATAAATTAATTGCCTATCGTTCTAAAAATATATTTACAATTTGTATATATGATTATAAAGTAAACAGGATAGTGTATATCTAAATAGGAGATTAATTGTGTTAAGTTTTTTCTGTGTTGTCTATGAGTCCTTCAAGTTTAATAACTTTTTTTTTAAGTGGTTATTTGATATTGTTGTTTTCTTATGTTTGTGATTCATTTTAAAAAAAATGCAGATATTTGCTCAAGGTTGCTCTTTTTTTACCCTTTTGTTGCTCAGTGTTTCTGCTCTGCAGTTGCCTTATTGTAGGGGGATAATCTTGCAAAACGTCCTACATTGAGAAATCGCACCCACAACCTCAGCCTGTAACTATTTTATAACCTTAAAAGCATGAGCGATAAAGAAAGTCAGGAATATTTTATAGTAGACACATGTTCGTGGATTTAATCTAGTTTCAAATGTCTGTAGTTAAATAATAGTACATCGGCTGAATCTTCCATATTGAGTAATTAATATGTTGATCGGAACGCAACTTCTTTATTCAAGTAGCTCCTCATTTATCGAATCGAGGCTCAGTGAATTCTATACCTAACAAAATATCTTCAACGTTCACGGAAATCGAACTTATGCACTGTTATGACTAATTTGTGAAAACAAAAATGTTAATTTTCAATTCACTTAATTAGGCTTTTTTCAGACAACTACGAAACAAATTTATTAAAGATAATAGTTTGCTTACAATATTAAAATAGAATTGTTAAATGTTTAAAAAAAATAACAATAATAAAATAGTTTATAATAATAATACATTCTTGTTATTATTATAATTATTCATTTTTAATTATATCTGTATTATTTCAATTGTAATAGTTCTTTTTGTAATTTGGCTCAAATCAGCTAGCTGTCCTGTCCCCTCACTGATATGGATTCTTTATCACTCTTGAAGTTTTATCTCATTGCGGAAGGGTGATAAACTCAAAGAATTCCAAGTATTAAAATTTAGTTAAAGCTACTACGTCATCAGGTATGTATTGATTCACCCTCTGGCTTACGTCACGAAATGTATTTCGTCAGTAATCCTCATTTTATTTACAGTTCGCAAGCTATGAGCAGTTGTATTGTACTTTGATTTTTTAATCTAATTACTGTAACCGTTTGTGGACCAGCTAATTAGTAAACTTTATTTTTTATGGGAAATATTTTTTAAATATTTATTGTTTTACGGTCCATTTTCTGAAATTTGTTTTAACATGATGTAATCGGTGCATGGCGTAGAACCTCCTTTTTCCTTCCTATTTTAGTTTAAAACCAGTTCTCCGGGCTTTAATCCAAGCCTGGGTGTTCTTGAAATGTCATTATAAAATCTAAGCCATTGTTCGTATAACATATTGCTGATAGAATATTTGTTCAACTGCTATTGTTGCACTGCAATATAATTTAATAGGTCATATTTTTGGACTGCAAATTAATGTTTCATATAGAGTTACAAACTAATTTTATAATAAGCAATTAAAAAAAAATGTTTTCTTTTTTTCAATAAGTTTTACTTTTTACCTGATAGCGAGTGGGAGGGTCCATCCCTTGGACGGTTTTAATCACTGGGAAAAATACAAAACATAATATTTATTTATTACTTCATTTCAATAAAACCCTTAGAAAACAGATAGCGTACAATATCTGCACAAACTCAACTAAATACAATGACAATACTGATAATAATAGCCTGTATTTTTTAAGGTTATTAACCCCTGAAATACATACTAACCTAATAAATGAAGTTATAAACTTTTTTTTTCCCTACTCTCCTAAAATGAGAAATAAGTAGCAAGAATCATTTTTTTTTTTTCCATATCCACTTATGAGCATTTAATAGCTAAAAGCCGATTTATATCTTTTTGATATTTTTTTTGTTTATTAAATAATAAAGGTCATGGGGCTCACCAATGTTTAGTGTTATAATTAACACTAAACTTAAACTTACTTAAAACTAAACTGATTAGTTGATTCCATGTTCACTGCATTATGCCCTGCCACCGTAGTGTTGCTGGTATTAAGGTATTGTAGGTAGTCCAAGAATTTGATATGCCTCCGCTTGTTGAATTCTGGGACTGTTGGAACTTCTAGAAGGGCGTGGAGGGATGGTGGCTTCTCCTTCTTCAGCGACGTTGTTCGGACCATCTTCTTTAACATGGTGTCTTGGAATCGCTGTAGATGACGTTAGACAGTCTCTTGCCTCGTTGGTGCAGGAACACCACACAGTCCGTTTTTGCCAGGTGTTGAACAATCTCATGGCATGGGTTTTCGGCCTGTCGCAGTTGTCGCGTCGGGTAGATACTGTAAATAACAGTGGCATCTGTGCAGGCCGTGACCGTTGCTTTTCTGTAGTTCAGAAAAGCTCTGCTACTACATCAGCAGTGTAGATCGAAATAGGGATTGGCGTGAGTACTGTCCGTTGTGGTACGCCATCAACGGATTAGTGCAAATTTGCTCATCGCTAACCTGTACAGCGAGACTTCTTTTTTTGAGGAAAAGTTGTAGAGCTGTTAGGGCATTCTTAATCCATGAGCAATCAATCGCAATACATCGCCTTTGTACAGTCTAATCTTGTACAATCTTAAGTTAACATAATACAGTTATTGTAGTGAACTTGCTTCCACAAGTACGAAGTTGTCATGACAATTACGGATACCTACGCAAGCGTCTAAAAAAATATTTATTTTTATTAAATTGGCTTGTAATTTTTAAAATTTTATCTTTTGTTCATGGTTCAGCAGGGATATTAAATATTACGAATCTATTATTTCTTTGAATATGATTATATAATTCTTGTTTATTAATTATTTTCGGGTCTAATGCAAACGTGAATTTATTTCTAACCTTTTTTAATTTTTTTTTTTACATATGTTCGTATGTGTCGATTCATACATATTTCAACCAAATTTTATAAATTGTACCAATTGTGTATTTAATTGAAAAATTTTCAATTTCCTAATTTTCACTTACTAATCTATCTAATAATGGCTTACTAGCGTGTTGCATATGCTATTTTCATGATTATTACATATCTATTCTATTTTCGAATCAGAGGTTTAATTCAATTTCAGTTGACGTATGCATGATGGTATAGAAGGATCAATCTAATTAGGAATTGATAAATGATGTGGCACTTCTATAAATTTGTTTTTTATTGAAAACTAGTTTCAAATGTTATACATTCATCTGAATGTACGTCATTTATCAATTCCTAATTAAATTCAATTTTTCCTTTTTTTGCTCATTCTAATTCAAATATCTGTTCAAAACAGCTTCAGAAGTGGAAGAAAAAAAAAAGTGATGTATTAAAAGTTGTTTTAAGATCAAAAAGTATTAAGCAGTTTATCAGTATCAATCACAATGATTAATATAATGAGAAAAAAATTGATAAAAGTTTATCAGTTAAGTTTTTCAAATCGCATTATTGTTTTTTTATGGAGGCGGTAGATTTCGTGAGGTACGCTAACTGATTAATTCTATTCCCAATGATTATTATATTTGCCGGTTATATAATATTCTTAGTGGTGTTATTTCGGTTTCAGTCATGAAAAAGTTAATGTTTCAAAATGATTTTTTAAGGCAGCAATTTAAAGCTCCAAATTTTATATACACTATATATAACAGTGTTTATATACACTGTATCTTCTGTACCAAAATAGTATATATTATATACAGAATAACAAAAGTATTTCTGAAGCAATTATAGTGTTGATCTAAGTACTTTTCTGACAGACTGTTATGCAGAAAGTGTGTGTGCAATTCTGATATAGTAATTACATCAAATCATATTTTCAAACATTAAATAAATAAATGTGAAACTGTTTACGGTAATTTTTTGTTTATTAGTTTATATTCTTCTGCCTTAACTCAAGTCTCTTGTTAAAAACCAGTTATAGAGATGAGTTGATTCGACAGCTATTTGAAACCTAACTTCCACTTTCTGAAAAATTGATAGACCTAATGGATTTGATGATGAAAAAATGAATTAATTTAAAATTAAATTTTAATCAATAAAAAGATGCAAGGAACAGCCAAATTACTTTTTTTAATACGGTGATTTTAAGTTGATTATTGCGATGTTGTAAATTTCAATACATTGTGTGAAAAATAATTCATTGATGCAGTAAAATTGGTTCGCTATGTTACTTGCTCAATGAACCCAGTTCTAATCATCATTTCGCATAATAAATTCCTCTTTATAAAATAATGGTGGTTTTGTCTGGATGGGAACTTTAGTTTCATAAAAGCTTCCTTTTTTGTGGTACAGTCAACCTTAAAAAAATAATATAATAGGTTGCATTAGTCCATAAAATACATCCCAACAAAAATGTGTAATAAATCGCAGCAATTTCTTTCTTGTTATATCAACTTTTTGGAAATCAGGCCTCTTCTGGAATTAATTAAAGTTAGTTAAGTATTAAAAGAGTTTTGTTAATTATTTTCTATCTGAATTCAAAAATATTATTGTTTGCATCAATTACTGAAGGTATCGATATTTATAATTTTTAAGTATAAAATATATTTATAACCAACATTTTTTATTATTAATATATTTCTATTTTACATGTTTTGTTATTCGTATCTAACCGCCACGAATGTATGTATGCATGTTGCCCATTTCTTAATATATTTTTGTTCAGAGCTAATTTCTTATTATAGATGTTATCTGGCTTCCATGGAGTTCATTCATATTCTTAAGTTGGATTGTAAAATAAATAGACTCGCATCGTGAATTTTCCAAAATTAAACCTTCTTCGATTTTGAAACCCGGCTAGTTTCATATTGTATTTGTTAGTGTTTAATTTTTAGGTATAAATAGCATAAAAGGTTTTAACAATTATTTTTTTTATATAATTTATTTATTCATCTGACGTTTCAGGACTCCAATGTTCAGAACTTATATTAAAATTTTCAGTAGTCAATATTTCAATTTTTCTTAAGCAACTTTTATCTTATTAACTTTATATTTTATTTTTGTCGGAACTTTATTTACAATGGGATTTAAAAACACCATTTACCTTCATCACATGTTTCTATTAATCATTTTTCCCACAACATCTTAAAAAATTACTTTTTAAGGAACTAATACATCTAATCTATATATTAATTAATCTATTTGCAATCTATAAATATTAATTTATTTATTAAATATTAATCTTAGAACATTAAATATTAAATTTATATAAAGCTGTAAATTAATATTAATTAATTTATAAGTTATTGGCTCCATTTATCTAACTTTTTTCGACTAACTGTCCTTTTTAGACTTCGTCCTCCCTTTATAAGTACTAATATTTTCTACATTATTCTGTATGATATTTACATGTATTATTTATTTAAAATGTTTTTTATTAAGGAATGCTGATTTGTGTATATATATATATATATATATATATATATATATATATATATATATATATATATATATATATATATATATATATATATATATATCTTTGTCGATATTAAGTTATTTCAATTATATTAATGTAATATATTTATACCCACCATATAGTTGATTAGTTATGTGTTATTTTTCTTAAGTTTTGAAATATAGTTTCTGACTTGTGTACAGGGCTTCTTGCTACAAGAATCCATTCCCAGAATTTTCTTATATCATAGATTATCCGTTTCGCGTCTATTCATTTCTTCAATTGGTAAAGATCTGATTACTGGGCATATTATAATTAGTTACAGTTCCAACACAGTTTTGTAATAGCAATAATTTATTATCATGCTCGAATTCCGGGCATTTCTTCAATTAGTTTGTTATAGCCTCTATTGATCCGAATTACCTTATTTGAATATTTGAAAATGTCTGAGTTTCTATGAGGTGTTATGCTTTTTATGTATATTCCAAGATTGAAATCAATATTTTCGCTGACTATTTATATAAGCGTGAGTTAATGATATTGAATTAGGTCCTTACATAAATAACCACTTTTGGTATTGCAATCGCTACCTTACCGAATCCTGCCGATTACAACCTCAGAGCAGTTTAAACACGGGCTGTAAATGGGTGCTTTCTGTATTCCTGGATTATTAATTTCAAATATAAACCATTTCCCTGTTCTCTCGTGGAAATTGATTCTTGTTCCCTTTCTTAACTCCTCCTCCTGCGTGGGATAAATTATTATTTTTTCTTTATTTGTCTTTTAGGAAAGTTCTCATAGCAAGAGAGTTAGTTGGTTTCAATTTAATTACATGCACAATAGAAATTAAATTCAATTGAAAAAAAAAGGTAAGCAATCATACACAAGAGAAGCAAGTTCTGAGGGCATTTACATAAAGAATAAAGATATAAAGTTATTAATGTTATTAAGAAGAATGCAGTAATAAATGTTAATTAATACGATATAAATCTACGTTAAATATTAATGAAGTTAACGTAATAATGAATAAATTAATTTTCTATTTACCAAACATTTTTGCTTGGTTTGCAAAATAATAATAATGAACCTGTATTTCGTATTTCCAGAGCAGAACTGTCCTAGCTACAAATTGGGCTTTTTCTGTTTTTTTATTATTTATTTCAGGCTACTGCGGATGGGATAGTCGCCCGACGTAAGTAAGATAGAAACAATTTGTGGGAAATAATCTATAAAGTTTGCCCTTCGCAGGAATGTTTCTTTTTAGTGTCAGGAATAAGAAACGAAAGAGTTCCCACCTGTCCCAAGGATGAAACATCACCTAATTCACGAAAAATTATTCATTATTTCCATCTGAACAATAGATTTGCCTCTTCAAACTGTTCTCAACATCGAATGCTGTTAACTCGCAGCTGGTGCCAACCAAATTATTAATGGAGTACTTTTTGTGTAGAATTTTATGATGAATATTTTTGTTCCTATTCATTATTTCATTCGACCAATAGATTCAGAGTTAAATGAGAAAAACTAACACAGAGTGTCCATCGGGATGGTTTTTCGCGAATTAGATCCTGTTTCATCCACGAAACAGGTGGGAACTCTTTTAATTCCTATTCCTGGCCCTAAGAAGAAACTCGTGTGAAGGGCAAAATTTTATAAATTATTTTCCACTAAACACCTAAGGTCTGGTGAATAATCTATAATGTGTACATAGCCTTTAATCTTGGCAATGAGTCCACAGTGAATGAATCCAGAATTTCGTTTTGGGAAACTCACCCTAACCGGAGATGTAAGGGGACCCCCTCACTAGCAATTTATAATATTTTCTATATATCGGTGTATTATTTATAAAATATAATTCAAATAGGTTTATACAACTTTGTTTACAGATAAGAATAAGTAGACGTATTTTATAATTTCGGGGGAGAAGGGGTCCGGGCCTCCTGGATCCTTACTCTGATTACGCCACTGTGAGTCCACTCAAGGCAGTTCTTTTATTCATTTATTCTTACGATACAGTTCTATTATTCAAAATGTCTGACATGTTTAGGGCTACATACTTTTTTAGTAATTGTTTGCCGTTTTTCTTTATTTTTAATTTTTTTTTCTTTAATTCACAAAATTTGCTGCCGAGTTTAGGGCTAAGCTAGAAAAATAAAATGGTTTCACCACGCGTCAAATTTTTATAATTATTCCTTGGGATTAGATATGGGACGTATGTTCATCCTATGACTGATATATTTGCCTGGGCTGGTAAATATTTTTACCAAATAAGCGACACCAACACCACAGGATGTATTAAGTATTAAATATGCTTAAGATAAGATTAAATATATTTGGATTTTGAGAGCTTTAAATGAGTTTTTTGAGACTGGTTATTACCTATTGGTTGCACATGAAGATTTATGGATAACTCCGTCTTAAGACCAGATAAAGATATTCTTATCCGATTTATGATAAATGGCGTTAATCAGTATTTGTATAATCATTAAGACCAAGCATTAAAAAATAACTTTAACAAAACTAGGTTTTGTTTTGAAATTTTCGTTCACAACTTTTGATTCCTATGGGTTGGTGATTTTAAATCCACTGCAGTAATAAGGTGTATATTTTTATATATATAATATACATGTATGTCTCACATGATAAACGTTCTGTGATTTTTAGATAATTTCATAGCTTCATATTCCATTTATTTGTTTAAATACTCTGAACTGAAAAATATAAGAAAATCGTTTGTTTTATTATTATTATAAATAAGTATACTCTAAGTCACAACCCAAAATTTATTTATAATAATGTCCCTGCTACCTTTCGGCTATTTATCCATTTTAGACGATATATAATACTAATTAGGTTAAATTGAATATAATCAATAGTATTTTTTTAACGGTTAATTTGGTTCTTATAGAGGCTCCAATACGTTCTTGAATGAGTAAAGAAACAATAATAATAGTGGATATTTAAAAAAATATGATAAACATTGTAGGTTTGTACATTGTAACATTGTAAAATTGATTATGCATAGTTGAAAATTGCTAAATAGCTAAGAAGTAGTAGACATATTAATATAAACAGATTTTGCGTTGAGACTTTGGTTTTACTTATTGGTAGTCTATGAAGAAATCATAGACTAAAAAAAAGTATTGATAATTTCACAGAAGAAATCATAGAATTAAAAAAAAAAAAACTATTCAACTTGAATTGATCCAATATTTTTCCGTTAGGTAAACCGTTTGCCGATTCTAGCAAAGAATATTTAATTTGGGAGTAAAAACAAAATGGAATATGTTTTTTTAAATTTGGAAAAATAGATAAATCTTTTTGTTTTCAATTTCAAACCAATGATGTTTTTCAATTCCTGTTGTTATCTTAGATTTTTTTTTTTATTTATTTTTTTTTTTTTTAAGATTTGATATACAGTCTTGGTCAAGGCCGGCCCACTTATCCACCAGTGCAACTTTCAAGTACCAGAGGTCCATGGAGGGTTCTGTTGGAATCCTCTCCAGCTTGTCCAAAGATGTTCGATAGGTTCGAGGTCGTGGCTGAGGGCCGGCCGGCCACTCAAGGGGCCAAAAGATGCCTTTTCAAAGTTTTCATTAACCGCTAATGCAGTGTGCTACCATGATAGTCCACTTTTTAAGCGTGGCAGCACACTGCACCACGCTTAAAAAGTGGACTATCATCGATAAAACGAGAAAATTATTACCATTTGGTCTTTAACGTTATCAGCTTAAAATTTAAGATCTTTAATTTATCTCAGCAATAAATTAAAGATCTTTTCCTCTGAATATATGCCTATCTAAACTTTTAGCAGCCCAAATGAGACATGTTGAGTAGTCTGATGGTGGTCCCATCACGATAGTAGTAAATAACAACTATTTTATATCCTAAATTTTGAGTTGCATATGCCGTAAAAGGACTATTCGAAGAATTCTTGTAATTAATTTGGGAGAACAGTTAGATTTATTGTAAATTATACTGTAATATTTATTTTATATTTCAGAGATAATAGTAAGTGAAAGTAAATATACCCTATCAAATATTGTTTATTGTTTAATTTATATCGACGTTTCGAACTATTTCAGGGCCACCAACATAAAAAGAGTAAATATGGGAAACAATAAAAAAATAATTATAATAGTAATATAATAGAAATACATAAAAGATATCTGACAAGAGAAAGAGTAATATAACGGAAACCAGATTATTGTATATGGCAAGATAATAATAATTAAAAGCAGTTAGTGTTCAGTTGATAAAACGAAAACCATCAAATTTCGGTGAAAAAATAACAGTTTGTTGCCTAATCCTCTACGAAAAAATTATCATTATAAATCACCAACAGTCAAGTACCTATCACTTCTAATGCTCGTAAAACAGGAATATCAGCATCATAAAAACTCGGTATAAAAAAATAATGCATGATGCTGAATATTTTAGGTTAAATTTTTGGTATGATGTTAATTGAACTTTTTTATCAGAAATTATTACCTCGTTTAGAAACAAAAATATATAAAAATTTGCAAAAATTAATTGGTAGCCCATGCTGAACGCTGAAGAACGTTTTTTTAATAAAGTATTTTAAAGCAGCAATTACATCGAAATGAACGTTGTTCAATTTTTTTAAAAGTCCTATAAATTAAAATATTTATTATTTCAGGAACGGAATATGTAATTTTTTTTTATGACACTGTTTTAGGGTTTTGTTATTCTTGAAATTGGTTATCATGTACGTCCGCCCACACGAAAAATGCATTTCCTGTGGTCTTTGTTTCTTTTTTAAATGATTTCATAACTTGATATTTTATTCATATAATTATATTTTGTTTGTGTTTGTGTATAGTTTTATTTTAGTACTCAACAAACAATTTATAAAGGAAGTACCGTGACTTGGTTTCATTCAATACCAGTAAGAGGTAGGACAGAAGTCCTTCTTTTTTTTTGTAAGTTTATTTTACTTTATTTTTTTCTTTCTATTAATAATTAATCTTGAAAATAGTGATGAATATGTTATATTTCAAGCAAGCCTCTATGTGTTCTTTCTTGGCCGCCTCCCTCCCAAACTTGTTTTTTTTATAGAGTAGAAAAGCTAAATATAAAAAAAAAATACTCTAATTGAAGGGCTTGGGACCTGAATGATGTGGCCTACCACAATTTAGAAAAAGGAGTATGTTTTTAAATAAGTATTTTGTGCCAAACCTGCCTCATTCTTGTCCCAATTCCTCGAGTTCTTCGGAGAATTATTTAATAGTACGATATAAAATGTTTTTACTGAGCTTGAAAACATTAAGAGCCTAAATATGTAGTAGCCTAGGACTGCAGCCTATATACTCCAAGAAACGAAGCAAATAAACGCAAAAGGTCGAGTAGTTCTGTTTTTTTTTTTATGTTTTTTGGAATAGATCATCATTGTGAATCTAAATTTGCGACGAACGTGGCAGACGAACGGAAGTTTATTTTATTCAAGAAAAATCCTAAAATGTTCGTTAATTTTCTATTTAATGCTCAATACCTTGAAAAATTTTCTATTTAATGCTCAATATCTTGAAAACTATCTATCGCCCGAAAAACATTATGCATAGTACCATTTTTAAAAAAGAGTAAATTTTCTAAAATCTGAGCCCTCATAGACCTCTGTCCGTTTAAGAGTACAGCATTTAAAAAACAGCATTTTTTATTATTTTTTTTAGAAACCGATAATCACCGAAAACGATATTAATTTAATAATAACGATAATTTGTGACGTTATTTTGGCTAACATCATGGAAACTGCTATTTCTACAAAGAAAATCATTATAAACTACTTTAAAGAGAATTTAACTAGCTTTATTTTGAGCACTAATAGACGTATGTATATCTAATAGTTCCTGAGTTATCAGGACCACTCTCGACGAATGTATCATAGTGTCAAAATTGTATAAAAATATTTTTTATGCTGCTCTCGAGTGATAAAAATACCTAATATTAATCATATTTCACTATCTGAATTAAAATTCAGCTGTTATCGATTAAATCGATATAATTAATTATATCAACAGCGTGTCTACCTGCCTTGAATTCCTTGAAGATCCTGCTTGAATTTTTCTCGTCGGGAAAAATCGGTAATTATGCTTGAAAAACAGTCATCGGAAATTTTTAGTTTTTAGTCTAATGATTCCATTTTTCCATCAGTACTAAACAACAAGTGTATAAAATATTGAGAAGAAGATTGATGTAGTTGTTCCCTTTACCATCTCTAATTCCCCGAAAACTAGAAAAACCCTCCTTCCACTAACTTTGTTAATCATTCCGACTCTCAATCACGTATTCATTTGATGTTCCGTCTCACCTTACCATGTCGCTCTACATGTCGCTAAGTGAACTAGTTATGTTATGGAGCAGTAACATAATGAATTTGCTCCAAATAGTTCCGAGTTTCAATTTCAATCTTAATTTACACTCGTATTGTTATAATATGTTCGCCCCTCGCTCTTGGTACCGAGGCTGAAGTGACAAGGATAAGGGTTTGCAAGGATTAATCCTATAATAATAATAATGATTATATTTTTTTTTAAGTAAAAAAAAAAGGTTTACGCATAAAGTCGTAATGGAATTCATTCCAATAAGTTAATTTTATACCCTTGAAGTTGTTTTTGTACTGTAATTTCTAGTTGTTTTTATTTTTGGCGATGCGTTGAGCCCTCAGTGTAAGAAGTTAAGTAACAATTTTTCATTATCAAACAGGAACCTTTGTAATTATTCAAATCCCGAATTCTCAAGTCCGAATTATACACTGTATCATAAGCCGGCCAAATACAACATTTTATGGTTCCAAATGTGTTTTAAATTTAAACGAATAAATGGAAGAAAAGCGCCTTGAATTTTACAGTTCTCAGTCTTGAAATCCTTGAATCATGTTTGAATTTTTTCATTCTATATCGCTGGACACCCTGATTAATCAAATTTAATAATTAAGTCAGATGCTTAATAAAATAAGTAGTTAATAAGATGACTGTGTTAAAGAACAAAACATTGGATCTAAAAAACATATTAATAATATAAAACATATTACATTTGTATTAAATCTATATAATACAAATAAAACAGAAAAATGTACGCCTAAAATAACTTTTGTCATTTTGCTGTACCAGGTTGGTCTATTTCAGTATGATCTAATTCTAACAGTTGATTATCAATTCAGTTAGTGAAGAATAATTAATATTAGGTTTTTTTTTTAATACTGCGGATCACAGTAAAAATATTTGTATACAAATTTAATATTATTGTACATTCGTTGAGAATGAATCATCTTGAAAAAAGTTGGTTATCTCTGAAACTATAAAATATACAGAGGCCTTTTAGAGCTCAAAATGAAACTAGTGAAATTGTCTGTAATGCTGTATATTGATTTTCTTCGTAGGAATAGCAGTTTTCATGTTAGCCAAAATAAAGTCACAAAATTGTGATTTCTCGTTTATCCAGAAAAAAAATTTCAGAGCTCTATTACGGCTCAACGTTTAACGAAAGTATAGTACATCACAAAAGATATGATATAAGATATTAGGTTTAATATTTCCCGTAATACAGTTTAAATTTTTAGTCGTTAGTCGTTTGAAGTGACTCAAACAAATTATTATTTTCCAATTATTCGTTTTATATTAGTCGTGACAAATGACTCAAATATTAGTCGTTAGTCATGATTATTTTTTCGTGACTAAAAATTTAGTCAGCAATCGTCCATCGGATAATCTTCGCCCAACTCTGCTTCCAGTAGGTTCTTATTTTTAGTATACACAGTTACTGTTACGGTAAACCATGTTGATTCATCTGAAGAATGTACGGTGATTGGAGTTCAGAACGTGGTTTCGCCGCCATCAGGTTCCATAGTGTCATCAAGTTGGTACAGTTATTTTAGCCGTTTCGCTCTGTTTAATAACTTTGGGATACCTTTTTTATTTCTAAACAATGTAGTAAATAATTTTTTAATATGAAGTTTTATTTAACTGTCCATTAGTAATTTAATATATTTCAGATAATTTGTAATCGATAGATTAAAAAAAAAATACAAATCTAAAAAAAATTATTATTTTTTGATGCCATCAGCTACCTCAAGAATAATTAGGCTCCTGATGCTGATACACTCCCTGCTGAACTCCTAGAATGTGGTGGAAGTTAGCTTGTCAAAGCACTACAAGACTTCCTTCTAATATTGACTGATGAGATGATTCCCACTGACTGGAATAGATCAATTATATGCCCTATACATAAAAAGGGTGATAGGTTTGTATGCTGCAATTATCGAGGTATCTCGCTACTTTCCTGTGCCTATAAGATAATGTCACACATTTTATTCAGACGTCTCTTGCCATACGCCGGGCGTGGATTCGTTTCCGAGTGGATTTATGAAAGGAAGATCCACCTCGGACCAGATCTTCTGTGTGCGGACCATTCTTGAAAAAGGTCGCGAATATAAAACCGAAACTCATCATCTGTTCATAGATTTCAAATCACCGTATGATAGTATAAAACGCGAAGAGCTGTACAGTGCCCTTAGAGAATTTAATATATCTGAGAAACTTATACGCTTGATAAAGTTTACTATGAAGGTTGTGAGATGTATAGTTAGGATAAATGATGAAAGATCCTAAGAATTCGGTGCAGGAAAAGGACTACGGCAAGGGGATGCACTGGCCTGTATATTGTTTAATCTGGCACTTGAGGAGGCTATAAGAGACGCGGGCTTTCGTGGACGAGATGTAGGACAAGGAAACATATTTACCAGACTTGTCTAAGTGTTGGTCTATGCTGATGATATAGACATATAGGACGCTCTCTCCAGGCATTGATTGAGGCTTTTCTGGTACTGGAGGTCCCAGCAAGCAGATTTGGACTTGAAGTCAATGAGTCCAAAACCAAGTACGTGTTAAGAGAAGAGACTCCTTAGCCAGGTGAGAGGGTTACTATTGGACATCATGACTTTGAAAAATTATCGGAGTTTACTTTCCTGGAATCTGTGGTCACCCAGAATAATGACCCCGATATTGAGATAAGAAAGAGGATCGCCGCAGCCAACAATTGCTACTTTGGTCTGGGCAAACAGCTGACCAAACGTATCCTTTCAAGGCAGACCGAGCTCCATCTCTATAAATCCTTTGTGCGCTCCGTACTTCTTTATGGATAGGAGTGTTGGACAAAATCTAGATTTACACCTGAAAGGTTAAAGAAAATTGAAGACGACGCACGAAGCAGGAGTTATACATCGCTTTTGGGGATGCAGATGTTGTCAGAGCAATGAAGTTGAGGCGCTTAAGATATGCATGGCATATCGCCAGGATGGCGAATGAAGAAATGCCCAAAATACAACTGACAGCCAATCCATGGGACAAGGAGGAGAGGCAGACGAAAGTTGAGATGGTCAGATGGTGTGGCAGGAGATGCTTACAACATCCTAGTCAGGAACTGGAAGGCGTCGGCACAATACAGTGACGATTGGAAGAAGCGGTTGGAGGAAGCCAAACCTGTAACCATTTTGTAGCGACGTTAAAAAAAAAAATTAATTAAATTTTTTAATGGTCGCCAAAGAAATGGATACCATGCCGCAAGACAAATACATTAATTTAGTTACATCGAACAGACTATTTATTATCATAGGTGGTCATTTCACTTCTAATGTCCGATTTCGCTTCCCCGGTGTTAATTTGGGGGTTTAAAAGTGCATTTTTAAAAGTTTTTTTTTTTTTTAAATTAGTGCTATACAGTTTCATTTCCTGAACATGTTGACCCAACTGTTTGACCTTTTTTGAAACTTGTTTTGGAAGAAAAATGAATAAATTAGTAGTAAAATTCCAGAATTATTACTGGCCCCCATCCATTTTTGGAAAGAATCATATTCAATTTCTATTGGAAAAATGTTGGTACATGATTGGAAAAATATGATCTGTTTATATTAGACGTTTCTTTAAATTTTGAACAAGGAGAAAGCTTACTGTCGTCAGGATCCATGTTCAAAGTTTGGTCTCCAACTCTCTTCTTGGTGCTTCTCCATGGAATGTTACCAATCTTATGATCAAAAATGAGGTGTTTTTCAAGGCAGAAAAGGGCCGATAATAACCCTTAGAAAGGTAGCAATCACATTCTACAGTTTGAGGCAGTTTCTCTGATGAGGAGAGGATTCCCATATTTTATTCCTAAAAACTATGGTAAGTATTTTAGTTACTTTCCATGAGTGTTACCACCAACTTATCAACATGTAATTTCACAAATACCTTCATATTTACAAAAAATATGTGACAAGGGAGCACAGATCTACCGTCATATGCTAAAAAGCTCCATACTACAATTTTTTTTTTAATTCATTTTTGTATTGTACCCGAATTTCTCTATAAACTAAACCTTTTTTTGACATTATAAAGTTTCACCAAATTTTATAATTTCCGCGTAATTTAACTTTTCACGCGGTGAAGCATCGACATTCGTTCAATTTTTAATCTGCAGTTCTATATATGATCTATCAATTGCGTTTATAAAACCCTTATCATTGAAGTGATTATAGTTAGTTTAAATAGGATTTGTGTTGTATTTATATTGAAAATTACGTATTTATATTGAAAATTACCAAATCTGAGCCGAGTCAACTCAAACTCGTCGAAATACAAAAATCGTATTAGGTTGGAAAGTATAACTTTAAGCACGGTTAAGCTGTGACATTCGTGTTTTATAATGACTACGACTTGCTTGTTTAGAAATAAATTTCCATTAACGTCCATGCATTCCACGTTAAAAACAAGGAGCTGAGGCCAAAAAATGTATCTGATTACAAGAAAAATTTTGATCGTCTAGGCCGAAAGTACTCACACAATAGACTGGAAATATTAAGATATGGCACCCTAGATCGGTGGCAATCAAATTTTATAGGTCAATGAATTCGTAATTTTCATCACTTTTTTCTGATTCTCCTCAGTAACTCACTCCCATCTTAATCTCCCACCCGTAACTCAAAGGTAAAACTTTGACATGGCCAGTTTTAAAGAACATTAGCTACTGCTGAGATGCGGAGTCGTATAAATCTGCAAAATATAAAAAAACTCAAAAAGTTGAATATTCAGAGGTTTCGCTTTAATAACTTTCGTTTTAATAATTTTTTGGTGCAATTTACTGTAAAATGCATAATAATCAATCTATTAGACGTTTAAATTTTCTAGAATATCCATACGAATTATTTCAACTGACGTCAAGAAATATTGAAATAACAATTTTAGTGAAAGTGGACTTTTTTCATATTTTCCTCAGTTTCTCGCTTCCAGTACCTTTTAGGTAAATCTTTGGCATAACCAATTTTAAAGCACGTTTATTGCACCAATTCTCTGCAAGTTTTATATGTAATATGTTTTAAAATTCGGAACAGCTGCTGAGATGCGGGATAATAGACATCTGCAAAAAATGTCAAGAAAACCCAAAAAGTTGGATATTAAAATACAAATTTTAGAGAAAGAGAAATTGTTATTTCAGTATTTCTTGGCGTCTGTTGAAATATTTTATATAGATAATGTAGAAAATTTAATCGTTTAATAGATTGATTATTATGCTTTTTGCACTGAATTGTATCAAAAAATAGTTATTAAAGCGAAACCTCTGAATGTTCAACTTTTTGCGTTTTTCTGGCATTTTGCAGATTTATACGGACGGTCTCGTATCTCAGTAGCTGTTCAGAATATTAGAAAAAAAAGTATAAATCTTACAGGAAATTTAACGCTCTTTAAAATTGGCCATGTCAAAGTTTTACCCAAAATGCACGGGGAACAAGTTACTGAGGAAAATCTGAAAAAAGTGACGAAAATGACGTATTCGTTGACCTATAAAATTTTATTGCAACCTATTTAGGGTGACAGACCTTCAATATTTTCAGTGTATTATGAGATTACTTTCGGCCTAGACGATCAAAAACTTGAAATACTCTTGAAATCAGACACGGTTTTGGCCTTACACAGGCATGTTCCTGACACATCCCAACCTAGTTTTGGCCTTACACAGGCATGTTCCTGACACATCCGAACCTAGTTTTGGCCTTACACAGGCATGTTCCTGACACATCCGAACCTAGTTTTTTTTTATTTATATTTCTGTACATATTCTGTGCTAGATTATCAAGAGCTCCTTCGATTGTGTTTTCGTTTCCATAAAGGTCATGTTCTTGTCTTAATATCCGCTATGGGAAAATCCAGAAATTGACGCGATTAAAAAGCTCCTTCGGTTTGATTACATTTTCTGAATTGGAGTCATGATAGTAATATATATATAGGTACTTTGAAACTTGTCCTTTTGTAACATGATTGTTGAAACCTAATTTGCGGTTTTGATTAGAACACTTTCATATATAGAAATCTTGATGGCTGTGGTTTAAATAATATTGGCAATAGGTGTCTGTACTTTAGATATTAGAGGCAATCTCTATAGATTGCAGTTTTCTACGACATTTCGTAAAAAATTGGTGTACTCACCCCCTCGTTAATATAATGTTTAATTATAATTGAATGAATTTCTGATTATAAATGTGTTTACATAATAAAAAAGTCTTCGTTAATTAAATAATATATTAAAATTCATTTTTTAATTTTTCAACATTTCCTTATTTGTCATGATACATATATCATATTATATCATATTTGTGCTTGTATGTCATTGTAAAATATTTCTTGAGATTATAAAAAAAGAAAATAAAATAATAGAGCCAGAATGATGAATTCTTTTGAAAGTGGAAAGTTTACAAATGTATTTTCAAACCAGGAAAAAAAGGAAAAGAAAACATCAAAAGAAACTGTGACTATCGGCGGAAATATAACTCAATTGTTTTTTTTTTCTTCTTTTTGTCATTGTTATACTATATTTTTAGGTTTTTCCCTTGTTAATCTCGTAATTTTATTTTTATTTTTGTGTCTTTGAAGTTCAGCAGTCTAGCAAATGTTTTTTATGGATAGTTAAAAAAGATTTTACTTTTAATGAGATAACTTTATTCTTAGAAAAGACAACATTATTTTTAAATCCTGAATATACATGTCGACTAAGCTGATGTCAAATCTTATCTGTTATTATTGCATTGTCTGTGACGTGTGGAGATAATAGTTCTATGACGGAAAATCCCGAATCCTCCGTTTGAGACACCCGGGAGGATTATCGGAAATCGATTTGTTAGCAAGCTCAGGTGAGTATGAAGTTAAGAATCGAAGGATAAGTACCCGGCGAAATCTGCAATACATGAAATATTAAGGTCTTTATGAATAATTTGCATTGCGGCGCAATGAGGAGCATTGGGGATTTTTTTTTTAATTCCTTCTTTATTCAATTGGGATTTGGTGGTTCAGTGGAGCTTAAATCCGTTTATGCAATTAGACCGGATTATATTCATGTATATTAGTTATTGTGATTTGATAGTCTTATGGTCCATGATGATATGATCCTATTTGTTAAAAATAAAAAAGAGAGTTTGGGAGGGATCGAAAAGATTTATGGATTATATTATTGTATATTATACATTTCTGTATGGAGTACTATTATTCTAGCTTGTCCGGTTTTTAAAAGTCTTAAATGCTCGAAACCTAAAAATATCAAAATGTGCTAAATATTCACAATGCAAATGTTAGTAATCGTTACTTATGCATTCTCTGTTGTCTAATTTGTAGTAGACGCAAATCCAAATTAATTATCTAAATACAAACTTCTTAATTTGATTGCTGTGCATGCAAGAGCGTTTTTTTGAATATTTTCTACGGGCGCCGTTTTGTTGTCAGGAAATGGTTTCGTCCGAAATGTCCTATATAAGCGATGTCATCATCATAAGACACCCCTAATATTTGTTTCTTGTTACAAAAAGTCTTTGCCTCGATTAAAGGAGCCAAAAAAGAAACGTTAAATAGAATTTAAACTATATTTTAAATTTGTTAGAAGGACTACGCCCTGTTAGCCATTATGTAATTATTCTTATTTGGTAATACTTTTTGCAATCCTTTTTAGAAAGTTCATCGGTCGCTAGAAGTTTATTAGGCAATTTTTCAAATTAGCCCAATACTGTCTGCTGTTACCTCTCAGGTGAATGGCACAGGATATGAACCCCTTACTGAAATTCCTAACACCTAATTGCGAGGCTTGTCCCTTAATTAACCTAATATCCCTTCATCCTAATTAGTGAAGTACAGCCGGTAAGCCTTATTTTCAGATGTGTAAAACCCTTACCTATTCTAATTTGTTTATATATATTTTTTTAGGGTCATGGTTGTAATTTTTCAATGATAGACAGTTATTGTATTATTATCATATGCGTTGCATTAAATTATATAAATTGTAAAATTAGTTGCTTATATTTTATCTTTGTTATAGGACACTATTGATTTCATTTTTATCTTTTGTAAAATTTTAGCAATAATGTCAATTCTGTTTAGGTTTCACTATAAGAATAAATTCTACCTTCCAAGATGGTACTAACAAGGGGCACGTTGTGTCCGTCGCCAATTTTTATCAACATTTTTTTGGGTGATTCTACATTGAAAAAAAGTTGACCCATATCCTCCCATTTCATCCAATGGGCCTTTAGAGCTGAGAAAAAAAATAAAACATGCTGAAAATGCTTTATTTTATATCCCGTGTTTGGAGAATGATATCGACATGATTTTTCAGCTAAACATTTGTTTTTTAGGAATTATTAAAAACCATTGATCTGTGGTCAAATAAATTTAAAAATGTGTTTAAATTATTAAGTAAACTAGACTTATATATTTTTTCACGCCGCATACATGGTTTCGAAACCATGCACATACATTATCGTAGTAAACATATATATGTTTGCCCTATTATAATACTGACCTACATTACAAATAACTCAACAGACCTGCCAGAACGCTCCAAAATTTAATCATTTCATTTACAAAAATTTGATTCCTCTGATATTTAATATTTTTCTTATTTCTTTGTCTACGATAATATTTATAGCAGTGTAATAAAAGTGTTATATTTACTATTTCATGATCACAAATAATGTTTTAAATCAAATTTGTGGGTCATCGGTAAAGGTTCTTAAACTACGCAATATGCTTAAAAAGTGATGTTCCCACGTGTTTTAGAACCAACTTAATCCGCAAATAACATCAATTTTGTTTTTATATGGTAATCACCTTTTTTTACCCAGACCATCTAAGATAATGCAATAGGTTTATATGTATGGAAAGAAGAAACTTCCTTCTCTTTAACAAGTCCAAGAACATCGATATCGGATAAACTGAAGAGGAGATACAGAACTTCAAACTCAAACGTAATTTTGTGGCTTTAAAAATTTTTAGCACACTCGGGACTGAAAAAAAAAAAAAATGGTTCTTGTTTTCGATGGTTTTTTCTACATTAAGGTTTATTGATGTGCTGAGTCCAAATGTACAATCATTCTTGGTATGAAAAAATTTATGAAACTAGTTTACTTAATAATTTAAACACATTTTTAAATTTATTTGACTACAAATCAATTATTTTTTCTTTAAAAAACAAATGTTTAGCTGAAAAAATCATATCGATATCATTCTCTAAACATGAGATATAAAATAAAGCATTTTCCGCATGTTTTATTTTATTTTTTTCTCAGCTCCTAAGGCCCATTGGATGAAACGGAAGGATATGGGTCAACTTTTTTTCAATATAGAATCACCCAAAAAATGTTTATCAAAATCGGCGACAAACACACCGTGCATTCCCCTTGTGAGTTTTATAATTTTGGTATGATCCGCTATTGTATTAAATAGACTACAGATTCTCAAACTGTGATCGACGGATCTCTGGGAGTCTGCGAACCCATTTCCGGAATTCTATTAAATAATTTTTACATTAACTTTACACCTCCCAATTTTTCGCTTTTTTTTCAAATTGCCCATTTATTAAAAATCCTGCATGGTCAAAACGTTTTGTATTCTTTGTTACTTAACTAATTATTAACATAAATAAACAATAATAAGTGAAAATTAAAATTCCTATGGTTGGGATGGGATCCGAAAAAAAAAAATGAGTGGATTAAACTTTTAAAATATTAGTTAAAATATGAACTTTTTTAAGAAAATTTTGAAACTTATTCCTTGATCTTTTTGTTGGTGGATATTAATAAATGTTTTCACTGAACTAAAATTCAGATCTCATGTAATAATCAGTAGAGTAGAATTTTCAAAAGCAATTACTATCCAAAAAAAACTCTGACGATATACACCACTGGTTTTCTCGAGTATTCTCATATTGTTGCTAACTTCAATTTCAATCTGTTTTCAAATTTATTTCTATGCAATGCTCGATTTGTTTTGAATTTTTTTTTACGTAATATAAAACGAACGTTTTGAGAAGAAAACATTTCGCATTAACTTTGGTGGAGAATATTAGATAACGAATCGCCTTGAGGAACGTGAATACAAATTAATTTGTATATTAAAGGCTTATATAGGGTCCCTCACACGATCAGTAATACTGACAGTATATCAAAGTAAGGTCTGTATTACTGGATCGTCTGAGAGAAAATTCCGAGGGACCAATGATATACTGATATAGTTTCAAGATTCTGAAAGTATTTTGTAGGAGAAATACTGAATGCGATGGAGGCTGTCAGTTATTAAAGTGCTGTCATTAAGTCAACGTCGTCCTTACCAACAGCTCCACTTGATCAAATTGTAAAGAATGAACAAATAGGTGGTGAAGAAAAAAAAATAAAAATAATAATACTAAAAATTAAAAAGATTTATTGAAACTTGTATATAAGTCGATCCTAGAGTTGTGGAATAACACGTTAAAAGAATATTTGGATCGAAATTATCGAAGACATAGAGGTATAAATACATTTTGCTTTTCAAGCTGGTACAGTGCATTACAATGGCAACGCATGCCTTCAGATTAGAAGAAATCTAGGTATTGATATTTCTATGAAATATTAATACTCATCGTGTATATGGTTCTTTTGCTTTATACCTTGAAAAGGATTGTTAAAAATAAAACGAAAATTCAAAAGAAACTTGAGCTTTAGTCTGTTTCCTGTGAAAATAATAAATACATCTCTTTTTAAATAATCCTTGAAATGATTTTAGCTTGATGATTGACTTGATACATTATATTTTATTATAATTTTAGCCACCACACCACTAAAGAAGGTAAGAAAACGCAGTTTATAAATTAGAATTCTTAAAATCATCTTAATTCTGCAATGAAGTTTAGCATGACAGTGATGTTAATGACCCTCAAGTGTAGAGAGGCAATTATATAAAATATTGTAATAAATTGTAAAATTGTATCCATTTCCGAGAACCTACAGTAGGGTTTAGTTTTTAATTATTTAACTCTCTAGCATGATGAAGAATAAAATATGTACAAAATTATTACGGTTTCCTTCCTTGAGTGTTTTAAAATATTTCCTTACAACGTCCACTTTATTTATCATATATACAATTATGACATCATTTATTTATATTTGTGATATTGATTAATCCAATTATTTGTATAACTTTTTATCGATTTTTTTAATGTATATTTTTTATTGTTTGCAGATTATCGGCGTAGACTATGTGTACTTCATCCAGAAGAACATTCTCAACTTGCGCACAAGGACATTAGAGATAGAAGCTTTCAATGAGAGTTTCCAATCGCGTGTCATCGTACTTGAGACCTGCAGATACTTCGTAAGTTGTGCCGCTTTATCTATTTCCTAGTCCTTGGGTCCTTGACCTTTTCGTGGCTATACGCCGTTTGAGCACGAAAGACATTGAAGGTCTCATTGTTCTTGGATTTAAATTGGTTCTCGTATTTTTATTATTCATTATAATGAACAATATGTTGATTGATCTGATAAAAATAGTTGCTGTGGAATAGTTATCACGTTTCTTCTGTTAAATTCCTGTTTCTACATGAGTTTCATATGCGCGTTTGATATGTTTCATATCGATTTAGAGGTTTTTACACATTGAATCTTACCCTGGTAGATGCTGAGAGATAACAGCTTAGGGAATGTAACCACTAACCACCCGGCTCTCTCTCAAAAAAGTGCTTTTCTAATGATTCTAAATTAACTGCTACATTATTATTTCTTAAGTTTTGTAAAAAGAAAAAAAAATATTCAATACTTAGAAGAACTTGGAGTTCATAGAATTTTGGAATGACCTTTAAAAAAACAAAACATTTTTCGATTCAGATGATCATAAAACATTAGGTAATTTAATTAAGATTAAAAAAAAAAAAAAAAAATACGATGTATTTCTACCTTTCGGTATTTAGGGAAGTAATTCGCGAAATTCTAGATGTAATACTACCTTGTTATTAGCTGAATGTCTAGTACTATATAACTTATCATTTATTACTTCATAACAACAATCTTTGTTCTTAAATATATGGCTTTTTTAAAATCACATCTCCCTAGCATGTACACTAAGAATGATGTACCTTGTTGTACAAGTGCGAACCCCTTATGGCTAGATTAATATTTAAGCTCTTGAGTCACAAGATGATACCGCATTAAACACTACAATCAAAAATATACATTATGAGAATATGTACACAAATATTTTTAACTGCACCTAATTTCTTAATTTTTTTGTTTTTTTAGATTGCCTCCATTTGTTCAAAATATCATTTAATAAATAATGTCGGTTAGGTTTCAACATTCAAAAATTTCTATTAATTCTAAATATGTATATTAAAAAGTATTTTTTACACCAATTTATTAATTTATTAATTATATAAAATTTAAAGGACTGATTTTGCAGAAAAATAATAAGTATATCGTAAAAAGCATTCCCATGGCATTTTCACTTTTTAAAATAAATTGTAGGTGTTTAATAAGTTTTATTTGTGCGGCATAGATAGCATTTTAGCTTTAATTAAGTTATTAAATAGCGTCTATATTTATTCTAATGGATACTATTTTTTTATGGATCTTGAAGACAATTATTTTTCTCCTTTATTATATAAAAAATAATGAATTTTCTTAATGCATATAAAATATGGAGACCAGTAGATCGTGAAGAAGAGGAAATTTTTGTTTTAACATATGAAAAAAAACATCGCTCTCAAAATGAGGATAAATTAATGTTTTCATTTATATATAAATAGTAATCTTAATTGAAAAAGAATGCCAATGTATAAATTTACCTACCAATACGTCTGTTGATATTTCGATGAATATTCTTTAGATTTTTATACAGAATTTATGTACAATACTATTACGAATTAGGCATTATAGAAATTAAAAATCTAAGGAAATAGATTGGTAATATACATTGATAGCTTTACCATCAATATCTTATATTTATCAATTTACCATCATCCCAATTTATATTATATAACACTAGCATATTCTTAGAAATACATTTTTTAAATATAATTTTCATGTAACAAAAATAAATTTTATTAATTTATGTTATTTAATTTAAATAATTTCAAATTAAATTAAATCAGCCCGCCATTGCAAACGATGTGGAGTGCAGGACTTATAATGACGCAGTATTGCACAATACACTGGATTTTAAGTTCACGTATGTGAATATTTTTTTTCTGGCATAGACAATTTATTATTCTATGTCAGAATTGATCGACTAGTCTCTTTAATAATCAGTTAGATCCTGTGAATCGCTTGTTCTTTTATTTTTTTAGTTTAGTGCACTGTACCTTTAGGTAAGAATTAACAAATTCAAATTTACATTATTTAATGGAATGCAAAACTGTAGAACTTATTAAGTAGTACAGAGTTATTGGTATCGGAAATTCACACTTGAACAAAGGTAGATATTATATATATGTTTTGTTTTATATATTTAAATTACCTAAAAAAGGCTTTTACTTATAATATTTTTATATATATGTACCACAGAACTGGAAGATGTACAATATATTGCAAATGGAGAATACTAATCCCATTTCCTTGCTCTTATTCCGCTATTGGTGGAGTTGCGATTGCACTGGTTCAATATTCTGAAACTAGATCAGGCATATAAAGTAGAAAATCTTGGAAGAAGGGATCGGGTCTGTCTTTATACTTCGCCTAAACTGAGGTCTATGAATACACAATTTTTTTTTTTTAATTTCTAAAATTTGTTCACATTGTTTATGCACATTCATTTAAAAAATAAATTTATTTGCCACTAATGTAAAAAACCTTTAAATTAAATTCAACTATGAGACTAAATTAGTCGTGATGTAAATTAAGAATTTTAGTTTCAACTTAAAAACTACTGTTACTGCCGGACAATCTGATTATTAGTTATGAACGAAAGTTGCTTGTGGTTTCGTCTTCAGCTGCTAACTCCTTTAGACAAGGATTCGATTCACCTTCCTGCTGACGATTTATATAAAAACATTTGGAATGAAAAAATAAATTTATATCCTGGGAATAACATCATCATAAAATAATATATTTGGCATTATTTTAATTGACCTATTAATTCGGCTGGAATCATGTATTTTTTTAAAATAATTGTTAGCGTTTTATTCGTATTGGAAATAACAAATCAAAAATTTATTCTTCATAAACGAAAATGAATACTTTTTGTAAAGTAAATCAAATGTATGGTATTAGTTAATTTAGATTAAGAAACAGAGAACCACTTATAATCCCACATTCAGTTTAATAATAAATTTTAAAAAATTTATTTCATTATTATATTAAAAAATTATATTTTATAGTAACGATTCGACCTTTTTAATCTATTTTCTCCTGAAACAATAGAGTATTGCACTGTATCGAAGGTCATCGGATTACAGTATAATTTACTCGTGTCATTCGTTGTACGTTTAAACCTTTGAAATTGCGCTCATTTAAAGACTTTTTTTTAGAAAAAAATGAAGTTCATATTATTTTTTTTTTCAGTTCAATCTCGGAAAATAAAATCTTAAAGAACTGTTAGCTGAATTTCTCAAATAGTATAATATAAAACATCTTGTAAAAAATGGTTGTCGTCAGATATTCTCCACTTTTACCTTCGAAAAATAGCATTTTTTCGCTAATATTACATATTACATATACATACTTAATATTATATACACATATACATACATATATTTTATACTTATGGCCAAAATTCTTATATCTGGGAATTGTTGGAGAGAAATGTTGATTATTTCTTATTTTGTGATAATAATGTCCAAAAGAGACTTAAATGTTAATATAAATCATTGAATTTAATGTTCTTTACCTAAGCACCATTATTGTGCAGTTTATGTACAAGACAGAATGGATCCATTATCCTCAGAAGTTTGGTTAAACTATCTAATTAAACTATCCCTTTAATCCGAAATGGCATCTACAAAGTTTGAAGACTCCAACTTAGTCTATAATGCTTCTAGTCTCTTTAACAGATTAGAACACCAAGTGCAATGAACATATCTCAGTTGCTGGTATTCTCAATTTTTGAATATTCTATTTCTATTTTGATATTTTAAATTTTTGAGTTATTTAATTAACCCCTTCTATGGCTCGATTGCACATTTTATTGGTTTTTACTGATAGTTTATTTTCCGGATGTGAATATCCTTATTGCAATTAACTACTCGTTCTGTTTAAGTTTTATTTTTATTTTTTCTTATTAGAAGTATACTTCAAACACAAGTATTGGAACGGTCGAAAAATTCATTGCGCGATTATGGAATAAAGGATGAATAGAATAAGTTATGAACTGGTAAATATGGGATGAACTGAATCCTTATGTTTTACATGATTCATAAGCGGATGCTATGTATACCAGTAGTAAATATTTAATGATGACGAGTGAAACTATCGAACACAATAACCTTGGCGTCATGTTTGAGCGACTGTACATTCTAAACAAACGTTTAAACATATAACTAAATCGAATCAGTTTCTATCAACTGTTTATAAAATATTACTCTGTAAATATAATTGAATTGATTGTATTGCTACAGTTGGAATGGGTATGTAAAGTTGTTTGGCTTAGTAATGAACGAATAACTTAAAGGTAATTAGCGCTGAACTGACGGGTAATCATTGGAAAGTTCGACCGTGACGTATCTGGGAGGATTGTGTTAATGTGCGGATTTTAATTTGGGGGGAGAGGAGGTCGGTTGTGATTGCTGATGGTATAGGAACCTTCGGATTTCCTCAGCCTTTTCTCTTATTTATTTTAATAACGATTAAAATTGGTATTTATTGAGAGAAAATATATATATATATATATATATTACGTCGAATAGCTCTGATCTACTATTATTATTCATTCAAATTCATTTTCATTTTACCACTCGTGGTATTCTTTTAATGAGTTTGTCCAACCTCTCAAATGGAATATTATCTCAAGAACTTTACAGAAACTCAGTTTTTTGTGAAGTCCTAGCGGAACTTTCTTATCAAGTTCTTTCCAAAGCAGCGAGTTGAGGTCCGGAGACCAGCTCTGGCCAAGTCATGTTTTTTAAAATGCCTTCATCTTCTATTTTTTGTAAATATCCTTGTTTAGATGAATTTTTTGGATCTTTATTCTGCTGCACGATAAGACCAGAGCCGATTAAACAGAGACCAAGAGGAATTGAAAGATACTTCAAAATATTTTAATAAACATCTTTGTTAAGTATTCCTGTAATCTGTGAAACACTCCCGCACAAGGACTGTTCCTCTCCTATGCTTTGATGTTGGAATTATGCCCTGAGGAATACATTTTTCCGGCAATCCGGCGATTTGGTCCAAACAACTGAAACTTTGATTGGTTTGTACAATGTACATTCTCCACTACTTCACAGTTAAATCCTAATAAGGGAGTGCCCACTCATACCTCTTCTTCTTATTAGCAGGTTGTAAATTTGGTTTTAGGGTACCGATACGTCCCAATTAATTAACCTCCCTGAATCTTCGTTTTACTGCAGCAACAGAAATCGATTTTTTGGTGACGGTATCAGCTAGAATATGAGGGACAGTCAGTCTTCTGTTTCTCTCATTTAAAATAATAAATTGATCCTCCTGGGTAGATGTTATCATAGCTCTTCCTGTGCCCTATTTCATAATAAAGTACGAAAGTACAAGTGCAAGTAGGCAGTAGACCTATGACTTAAGGCGCATAAGATACACTGTTGGAACAAGACAAAATTTAAAATAGTTAATAATTATTTTTAATTTGATCGTGTTTCATCAACATGGTCGTTGGAACTTTATCATGGTGGGAGAGCATCTCTTCGTATCTTCATACCGTGCGAAGGTGTGTTGCACCCCACTTCTTGATATTTTTAGTTTTGCGGCAATTTGGCGCTAAAATTTCTTTTCTTTGAATGTTGTGTAATTCGTCCTACGCGGTTCAATGAAAAATCCGTTCTTTTTATCCATTTTTAAAGGGAAAAACAAAAATTAGCCTGTAAATTGAAACTCTTTTAACTTCGGGATCTAAGAGAACACTAAATTAAACTACGGACAAAAACATATCTTAATCCTACCGAGGAAATGTACTTGAATGAAAATAAAACCTCGGATAAGAACTACGTTTATTCTCATGAATTATTAGAACGTTTTGATTTTAAATATTAGTGAAATATTGCATTCTTCTTATTAATGGTCTTTCAATTATTTTGCTTACAACTGAATAACGCTATTATTTGTTAATACTAGTTACTACTATGTTGACACAAAAGTTTTGTCGGTGTTTGTACAGTACCATAAAATTGCATTTGAAAAATAACAACTTACTGCCCAATCCTCAAAGTATAACCTCTCGTGTTGGAACCAGTCTTTATCTTTTGATCTGAAGAACTCGCGAACATCGCTTTCGAATTCCTCTTGATTATTGAACTGTCTCGCCCGAAGAAAATGAGCCATCGAGCGAAATAAGTAATAGTCAGAGGGGGCGAGATCAGGACTTTATGCAGATTATGGTAGAAGTTCTAAACCATCAAGTTCTTCAATTTTACTCGTATTCAGAGTTATTCTTGCGGTATGAGCATTATCTTGTTGTAGGAGAACTTGCTTCCAATTGACCAGAGGTGGATATTTCTGAACCCCATAAATAGTCGGCAGTTGGCAGATACTGATTGACGGATTTTCACTAACTCCCCTTTCTATAGCTTCAATGTTCCACTCAGATGGGCATCCAGAACGTGGTTCATTTTTAAGAGTGGTGTCGCCGCTGTTGAAACGCCCAAACCAACGTTGCCCAGTCCTTCATTCACAACACCCTCCCCCTCCACTTCACATATTTTTTCAGCAGCAGCCGCTCAGCAAAAGTACAGGAATTTCAAATTTTTCCGAATTCATATTAAAAGGTATTAATTTGAAACAGATACGATAACTGAGTGAACAAGTTGTTGTTTGAAAGGTTCTCTTTCTGATAATCATGGCTAGTTAAGGATTAAAGCCTGATACAGAACAGGACAGATAAACAAAGAATTCCATTCAAGAACTGACAACACTTTTGTGTCATCCTAGTATATGGTATTCTATATTTATGGTATACCTACTATACGTGTAATTAATGTTTTGAGTGATAACCAAAATTTAAGGTTTTACGTTTCAAGGTATGTAGAATCCAAAAATGGAATTTAAAAAAAAAAAATCCTTTTTTTTTAAATTTGGCACCAAAAGATAACTACAGGTCATCTCCGGAGGATCCTCGGAACCCGGCATCAACACCCACCATTTCTTTTCAAAATGTTGGCCGATTAGAGATTTCATACGCCCATATCTCGACCATTTATGAAAATAGAGCAAAAATGTAAAAAAAAAATTGGAATCATTTAGCCAAAGCCCGTTGAAAAAATTATTTTCTTTTTGCTACTAAGGTCAGTTTTGTAAGCGGTTCAAAATTTCGAGGCGATGCTTCGGAATGATTAAGGAGGTGGAGGTATGTTACATAGTTGATTCTTTGAACCAGTTCTCCAGTACCACGTTTGTATTACCAAATACAGCATACCCTGGTGGAATAAGGAGGTATGTGGTAGTTTACATTACATACGTTCTTTATCGATTAGAGTAGAGATATACAGAATAAAATTAAATGACTAGAATAAGAAGGAGGTGTGTGGTAATTTATGTTACGTAGATCCTTCTTCCATTAGAAATATACTTTGTTGTTGTATCATAGCTCCTTCATTACACAATATCTAGCTTAATGAGGCTCATAGAGAGGTGCTGTAAAGTACCGAGAAACAGGCCAACACATACCTCCTTCATCCGTGGCAATTACTCAACATGAACAAAAATGTTACATATCTCCTTCAATATACATCTATTCACCCATTCAATTATGAAATTAACAATCTGCAGAGGGGCTATTGTAATAATCATGAACAATCTGAATTAAAAAAAATAAATATATATTTTGATAGGTCTGAAGAGTTCAGGCGATTTTGGGATGGAAAAATAAAAAATGTGAGAAAAAAAAATTTTCTTTTGTTTTGTGATACATTAAGGCTAGTTAATATTTTGTTTAATTTACTCAAGCCATCATTTGACTTGGAATTGTACTTCCCCTACCTCTCGTCGAGGGTAATTTTTTCTTTAAATCCTCTTAGTCCTCTCGACTCTGATGTAACAACTAAAACCTCTTAAATTTCATTACATTGAGACTGGCTTAGTACTTTAAAATACTGAGAGATCTTTATAATTAGGAGACGACAGTGATTAAAAAAAAAAATACTTTTTTGAACACAGAAAATCCTAAAAACGTTTGAAGTGCGATATCAACAAATAGATTATGTGGTGTTTGGATGAAGAGGTAAAAGTCTTTTTTTTTTTTCATTAATTCGTTAAATTTATATTTTGTTCTTAATAATGAACTTTATCTTTGATGAAAAAGCTATTAATCACTGAAAATGTGTTCACATGCAATGTGAATACTGTTCTATTTACTTATTTCTCAACGGTAAAGTTCATTATAAAGAACAAAATTTAACCTAAAACTTTTTAAAAAAAAATGACTTGAACCCCTTTACCTAAATTCAACAGAATTTTGATCGATTTTCATACTTCAGCTAGACGACGAAGTAAAATGATTTAGTCCACCTGAAATATAAAAAATCATTACTGCTACTTAAAATCAACTTCAATTTCCTTACATTATCATTACAAAGCCAAGTGTACTTTGATTACTGTTAACTCAACACGAAAAGGAACAGCATTTAAAATTGGAACATCGAAAAAAAAAAAATTAATTTAAGGCAATGATGGTTGGGTGTGCTGTCAGAAATAAAACACCCAAGCAGTCAATAATGTTATATACCTATAAGCGTGAGATTTTAGAAAACGGAAGGGGGTAAAATTGTAAAAGAGAACCAAACTGAAAGTTAACATCGAATAAAAAGGTAAAGATACAAATTGAAGTATAAAAAGGAAAAATTAAAAATAATTTTAAAATTAAATAAATGTCCAAGTATGCCGCAATAGGTAAAGAGGCTGGCCTCAAGTTGGTTTATGGCCTTAAGATTATTTTACGTTAGGCAAATCGGAAATTGGTGGTAAGAGGGTCAAATTGGATTGATGCCTATGCCAACTAAATCGTATTTAATATCCAAGATGTCACATTTAGCTAAGAAGATTAATACTGTTCCTAATTATCAAAATTTATTTATGTAGCAGTATTTAGATCGTTTATGGTACGCAAATGTTGAAACAGCCAATTACCTTTATCAGCGCTAACTATCTGTTTTCGTGTCAGATAAAGACTTTAGAAGACTATTCTGTGACCTTTCGTTTAGTAGACCATTTAAACTTTCGTTGCAAAAAGTAACTTAGAAAAAAGTGGAAGTTTAAAAGTTTGTAGTAACTTATTCAAAGGTAGTAAAAGAACTTTGGAATGATATAACCAATACCTATCTCTTCTATTACTGGTTGGTTATACGTCGTTAGCATGTTAAATCGAAAATATCTTAAAAATCATTGCTTCTCTTAAGTGAAAAAGTAATAAAAATTGAATCTGTATTAAATAATAAAAAAAAAAATAAAATCTGTATAAAAATAATCGAAATATTTAAAAACATTTTCTGTGTGTTTCTTGTTAATTATTGTATTACTGAAAGAATTTTCTTGTGATGTTGTAGTTTTGGTTACAATAGTTGGCGAAAATTTTATATTTAATCATCTTTTGCAATCATAAAATTGTTTTGCATAATTTCAAAAATTTATACATGTACATACATATATATGTGTGTGTGTGTGTGTGTATAAATTCTTGAAATTATGTAAAACGATTTTATGATTGCAAAAGATGATTAAATATAAAATTTTCGCCAAATATTGTAACCAAAACTCCTACATCACAAGAAAATCCTTTCAGTAATACAATAATTAACAAGAAACACACATAAGACGTTTTTAAATATTTCGATTATTTTTATACAGATTTTATACAGAGTAATAGAAGAGATAGGTATTGGCTATATCATTCCAAAGTTCTTTCTACCTTTGAATATATATAAGATATTTAAATTGCCAATTTATGCGAAAAATGGCAGGATGTGTTCCATCCATTAAGTTCTTCTGCTAATGCTGATTTTTTTTTTTATTTGATATACTTACTTGATTTCGTCTTTTTCTATTACGAAATACTGCAGGTTTATATGCATAAGTGCCTTAACTATAATTATTATTTCCTACTGACTAATTGTGTGTAAATCTGGCACTTTTGGAGGAAGGGAGATTTAGAACTTTGATATTTATCAAAATCTCGAGTCCAATTTAATATTATATGTATACTTCGCATGTATTAAAAATCTGTCAAATCACAATAAAGTGATAAAATTTCTTAAAATTATCCAATATTTTTTCTCATTCGGAGCTTTAACAGTTAGAATCATTAAGAATTATAAGGAGTTTACATTACTTGGAAGACGAAAATAAATAATAATTATCGGAAGAACCGGATTGCAGTGTTTTTATACGAAATAAAGGGAAACTTTCAAAAGACCAGAAAATCTATACGAATTACTGGGATATGAATTGCCGAGTTCTACTGTAATATAGTTTAGCATATGGTGTGATCGATATATCGTTGTAAAATATCGATATCATCGATATATCCGATGTTAAGATATCGATATAATATATCGGTTTTTCAGCTCCGATATATCGATATATCGCGTGTCGATATTCCAACCCTAGCTTAAGTAGATATGCAAGTACATTATGTCCCTTAGGACGAATACAGTTGTAAGATTTAAAAGTTATTTCCGTAGTCGGGATTTTATTTTTTATCAAATTAAATTTTATTTTAACGTTTTTAGTTTTCCAAGTAGATATAGGCTATTTATAATTTATTATCACGAAATTAATGATGATTTAATAAGAAACATCAACAAAAAGCCGAAATACTTAAAATATAATGAAATATTTTTTCAGTATTTTGAACTCACAATGTCTCAAATCAAAATAATCACGGGAATTCACTGAGTAATTTGAGCGATAGAACTTCAAAATCGGTCCTGCAGTTGGCGCAAAACATCGAAAGCCTCAATCGGACAGATTAAACACATTTAATACAGCATTCTGTAGTATTTTGAGCGCGAAATGTTACAACACATTCACGGGATTACATCGAGTAATTTGACTCACCATGTTTGAAAACCTACTTCGAACTGCGAAAATTGTGGTTAAAGATTTTGCTCAAAGAATTACTAACATTTAAATCTAATACCAATGCCTTTTGAATTAAGACACAGGGATTTTATTAATACAATGCTGTGTTTCAATAGAAAAAATATTGTTGTCTTGTGTTTACATTAGCGACAGTTAAGTGAAAAGTTCAAATCCAAAAGAATTGGATAAATTACAATATTTCATAATACAGTTTGGAAAATTAAAATATTGTTGGGAAATCCGTTCAAAATTGTTGGGAAATTTTTGATATTGCTCCCTCCATTGTATAGGCAATGTCCCTGTTTCCAGCTTATATAAATAATTAATATAATATAAATAATAATTTTCGTTTGTATGTAACGTCATTGTATTTTAAATATGCATCGTTTCAATAACATAAATAATTAAATTTACGATAAAATAATATGGAAATTCATTTTGAACCATAATCCTACAATCAACTATTGTATTAATATATGTATAAAACAAATTAAAAGATTTTTCTTTAAAAAAAATTTTAATGGCGCCTTGCAGAAAGTTGCATCGGGGCGCCGAGACCCGTAGGTTCCATTAGGACGTTCTAGATTCCAATCTAGTGTCATGAAATATTTATTGGACACAAAGTTTAAAATAATATGAGAATCTCTCATATATATATATTTTTATATAAAATGATTTCCTTATGATTGCTCGCAAAAACTCATAATTTTCAGCAGACCTTTTCCTATTTATTTTAAATATATGATTTTAGCTCTGTTTTAATTTAAATAATATGAGGTTACCTGTCTGTAGAATTGCTGACTGGATTAGCATACACAAGTTTTGTATATCATTGTGATAGTGGGAAAATATAGAAAACTTTGCTGTTTTACTATTCCTGAGTTACTTCCATATTCTTTTCGATATAGAGATGTGCGCAAGAAAACACATTTCTTTGAAACTTACGTTTTTCAAATGAAATATTGTACTTAAATATTTGAATAATGAGACAAAGCTTTCACTCATGTATTTTCATTTTTTTAGGTTCATCCTGAAAATACCGAGTGGACTTGTTTTGAACAATCTGCAGAAGTTGACATCAAATCTTTTCTAGGGTTTGAAAATACCATTGAAAAGTTAGCCATGAAGCAATACTCTGCTAACATTGCTAAGGGTAAGGAGGTGATGGAATTTTTCATCAGCGAATTGAGAAGTGAAGGAATCCTTACTGTGCCTCGATGGTCTAGAGATCCTACGTCACCTGAAATTGATGAAGAGTAAGTATTATTTATTTTGGAGATAAGGTTTATTCTTATTCTTAATTAATAAAAATTGTTTGCTGTTGACCAAATTTGATATCAACAATATTAATGGAACTTTTTGTATTCAGAAAAGAACTCATTGAAGGGGATGATACTGTCACTATCACTGAAATCTCTCTTTGTTCAAAACCAAGACGTAACTCAGGGCAGCAGTCTTCCAAAGGTATCTATTTTCAGTTCTGAATAAAGGTTTTAATTATTATATTTTTATCATCAGCAATTAGTTGTTTGTTTTTTTTCAGATTGTCAATCTCAACTTGATTCCGAGTACATTCAGAGGTATCTTGGGCAGCTAACTCTAATGCAAGAATCTAGACTTGTTCAGTTACGGAAGTCAGTTGCTCAACTGCACAAGTCAAAGGTAAAAACTAAATTATTTCTTTTGTTAATGATGTTATGTACTTTGAAATCAGCTAGGGATGGATTGAAATTAATGAGATATCTTAATATTTTGTTAAAGAAGAAAATAATTTGTATAAGAGTGTTTTTTTCTACATATTAATTAATGAGATTTTTTTTTTTGTATTTTCTCTCGATCAGATTCCTAGTGATACTACACTTCTCCGGTTTTTGAGGGCACGTGACTTTAATGTTGATAAAGCACGGACTCTTCTCTCTGAATCGTTGAGCTGGAGGAAGAAACATAATGTAGATAAAGTTTTGTCTGAGTATGTTGTACCGCAGATTGTTAAGAGTTACTTTCCTGGAGGGTGGCATCATTATGATAGAGGTAAGTTGATGTATTAATTATACAGAAGCCATACAACTTTTTTGAATGAAATGAAATTAAATGTTTGCATTTCATTTATCATTCATTGATTCTTTTATTCTTTATTTTTTTTAAATATGACTTGCTGTGACACACCAAGGTTAGGTTTGGACCTTTACTGATTTCTTTTTTTTTTTTTTTTTTTTTTTTGTAACAATTCTTATCTGATTCTCAATTTCAAGTTTCAAAAATATTCGACCATTTTGGTTGGCAGGCGATGCTTTCTATAATCTCTAATCAACCTTGTTTTGTGAGTTATAAGCGGAAATCAGCTGAAAATGATCTGAAATTCCATGCCGAAAAGTGGGTTTTTGAGTTAGGTCTGCTCGTCCCAATCGACCATTTTGGATTGGCAGACGATGTTTTCTGTATTCTCTAGTCAACATAGTTTTATAAGGAATAAGCGAAAATCAGCTTATAAGTTTCTGAAACCCCATACTGAAAAGTAGGTTTTTAAGTCACGTCTGCCCGGCGTAATCGACCATTTTAGATTGGCAGATGTTTCCTGTAATATCCAGTCAATCTCGTTTTGTAAGATATAAGCGAAAATCAGCTTAAATTAACCCAAAATCTAGCGTTTTTTCCCGGAGAATGTCCCCTAAAATTTATTTCAACCAGTTTGAGTTGGGAAATAAGAATTTTTACCATGTCCAAATGGAGTAGTATCAGCGTGCTAGGTTGAAAATTTATTCAAAATGCCCTGCCGACCTTTTCGGCTCTGGCTCCAGTTATATCACTTGGATTGGTCTTTGCTGAAGCACCACAGAATTATTTTGATTCATTATTCTATTCTATTAATTATTCTATTTATATAACTACTAATTGATAATATTGTAGTCAACAGCCGCTAGTGAAATATTTAGTTATTACTTTAAAATTATATTTACTTTTACCGTATATGCTTCTTAAATAATTGTTTAATATTAAATAAAATTGAAATTAAAATTGTTTATTTTTTGCTAGATGGTAGACCTGTATATTTGCTGAGACTTGGTCAAATGGATGTTAAAGGGCTCTTGAAAACTATTGGTGAAGATGGTCTTTTGAAGCTTGTAAGATATGTTTTCCTGATTATTTTGTTGTAAGAATTGGTTTATTGTTTTGTTTTTTTCTAGCACAAAGTATTTTTATTAACGCTTAGACTTTATTATTATTTTAAATAATTCTAGAACAACTTTGTTTTTTTAGTTAGCATGTAGAACACAAATGAAGAAATTCAAAAAATAAAATTAATTTGTAAAACTGACTAATTGAGCTCTTAAAAAATGGTTCCTCTTCTGTTTAATTTATTTGTTTACTTTATAATCTGTGATCCTTTTGAAAGAGTTTCCTTTCACCTGTAATTATCAGGCAGAGATGGCTTAGGTATATTTTTTTATGTATATTTTATATGCCAAACCTGTATTGCTGACAGCCTAGATTAAAAAAAATATATAATTATCACCCATCCTCCATTTTATTGTCCACTACGGCCTTTTGAAGTTTGTTTGTTTATTGAGGTTTAACGTCCTTAAATACTCCAGCTAAGGCATGGGTCATTCCACACTAAATAAACCAATAAATAAATAACTTTAGACTCGAGGTTTTTCTAAAATCAGTGAAACTTACTCTTTATATACTGTCCATAAATATAGTAGAAAATTAAAAGTTTCAAATTTCTCCAATTATTAGTTTTTGAGTTAAAAATTTTTAAAGAACCAAAAATCGACTGTTTTGAATAATTTTATAGCTTATAGCTCCAAAACTGTTTACCCTAGAAAGTCCAAAATAGTGTCATTCTTTTCAGAATTACATGGACTTTAATTTGATATATATCTTAATAAGATAATTAATTAAGAATTAAAGGGCAAAATTTCAAGATAAGGATTTTGAGAGTTATATTATTTTTAAAAAATCTGGTGCGGTGCGCACAACTTTTCTTACCACCCTATACCAATTTTTAACATAATTTTATAGCGTTCACATAAACATTACTTGAAATTAACTCAGCAGCATGCACTCACTTCTTCACGTCTTCTCCCAGAAAAGTACAATAAAACAGTTTTTTAAACAATTTAACTACGACTATTCCGCACATTATATACCGACATATTTATTTGTTTGTCAAGCTGAAAATATATTTTAAAAGTTTCGTTTTAGTTTCCATGAAAATCCAATTTAGTTTCTATGGAAACATTTTGTTTCCATAAAATAATATAAATTTAGAAATTATTAAGTTAATTTCAAATGTTATATTATTACATTACATTATTACAGAGCGTATTGTTGACAATATGTTGGCGACTTGCTGGGAGGAGATTCGGTCGCATTCGTCTCCTTTAGGATGCCCTCAGCTTTCCATATAGAGCCTTGTAGTCGTTATAAGATATGTAGTCCTTGCTAATATGAGAGAATTTAATTACCTTTTATATGATTTCATACATTATTTAATATAAAATCCATAATTTTTGAGTTATGCAAAAATAAAATTTTGTTTTCATCACAACTTTTTTCCTTGCATTGTGTATATGAAAAGTTAAAGTGCTTGAAAGAGAAGAATTTATGCAAGTTTCGTTATAATCGTTTGAGCCATTTTCCAGAACATTGTAAAAAAGTGTAAAATTGATTATATAAAGAGGCACTTTCAGTTAGGCGATTTTGATGAAACAGTTACTGTAACATTACAGGCATATAATTACAACTTTTCATTTTTGAGCAAGGCTGTTCACATACACACACACGGACTATTTTGCGAGACTTGGTTATTTGGACTCAGAGGACCTCAAAAAATGTATTTCTGTTAAAAAGTCTAATTCCATAATTTCATTATCGCAATGCTCCCTTTACTATATATGTATTTCATACATAGGTTGGAGAAAGTAAAATAAAACATTCTATTTTTTTCAAAAAAATGGAGATGCACTGTGTACGTCATATCTTAAACAATTAAATTTACTTTGCTAAAAATCATTATACAAACTGGGTTTTTAAGATATTTATCATTCCCGACATTATTTCTGAGCCATTAAACAGTGAATGAGCTTCCACGAAACTTTTTTTTTTGACATGATTCCATTGAGAAACCATCATAATATAGGTATGCACATTCTTAAATTAGCATTCAAAATATATTTTTAACTAAACATATTTTTTTACTTAGGCATATATTTTAAATTGAACACATTAAAGATACAAACACATTAATTTTTTTTTATTTTAAAATTTGGATTGTGAGAAGAAAAAAACTTCTTTAGCTTACAAAAAAATATATATGTTTAATGTTAATATGCATAAGAATGCAAATGCCAAACTTTATAATGGCATCTCAATGGGATCATGTTGAAAAAAAGAAGTTTTGTGAAAGCTCATTCGCCATTTAATGGCTCATGAAGAATGTCTGGTATGGTAAATAACTTAAAAACCCCGGTTTGTGTAATGATTTTTAGCAAAGTAAATTTAATTATTTAAGATATGACATATACAGTACATCTCCATTTCAATTTGAAAAAAAAAAATTGGCATAAAAATACGAGGTTTTATTTTTATAAAATTTTTATATTTATAATAGAACCCTCAAAAAACCCATCTTGAAATTTTTCCTGTACATTCTTATAACATGTAATATATGCAGCATATATTTTTATTGAAAATAAATAAAAATTTGGTTTTGAACTAAAACTATAAATTGGAGAAATTTGAAACTTTGAATTTTCAACTATATACTCGTATATGCATAGAACATAAATACCAAGTTTCACTCATTTTATAAATCCTCGATTCAAAATTTATTTTTTTTATTGGTTAATTTGGTTTGGAATGACTCTATGAAGGATTCTGGGGTAGCGTCTAGTTTATCTTATCTAGCTCTATTAATCAGACAATATGAAAAAATTATATCATTTCAATTTTGCTATCAACGTGGTGTGAAAAAATATGTTTGGGTGTGAATCAGGGTTTGATTTTAATGCCAACTGAAATTTATTTTTCAGCAATGCCATGCAAGTTAACCTTAAAACTTTCAAAAAGATGACTGACTGAAAAAAAAGCTTCTTTTTTTTCAAAAAATTATATTACATATTACCTCTGGAAATATTTTTATGATTAATAGAGACTAATATTTCTAATAATAATTTGTAGGCATTAATTTTAATTTGGTTGATATTTATTATTCATCTATTAAAATAAATTTACTACAAAATTTAAATATAAATTGTATTTATCATAAAAATGTTTAATGAGATAAAAAAAATTTGTTTCAAAGATATATTATGAATACCATTGGATTCATAGTTTCATGCAAAGCAATATCTAATATTAATTGGCTTGAGTTTGAGTTAAGTAGTATTGTAATAACAGTTTCTGTTATCTTAACTTACATCTGTTCTGACATGAAACTGCACTCCATTACCGCAATGAAATTTCACTAACTTAAACTATGTTTTAATTGATAACAAGTAATATTAGTTGTTCTGTTTTATTAGACAATGCATGTTTGCGAGGAAGGACTTCGTTTAACTGAGGAGGCTACCCTTACCTCAGGAAAACCAATATCTACCTGGTGTTTGCTTGTGGATCTAGAAGGGCTTAACATGAGACATCTTTGGAGACCAGGAATTAAGGTGAATTATTACTGCAATCTTATTCTTCTAAATTATTCTTATTATTTGATAATTTTTATTAACTTCTAATATTTTATTGATAATGTTTCATCAGGAAAAGGATTTTACAATTTTATTTTACCTTATTATACCAATAACTTGTAATATTAATTTCAAATGATTTCTACTTCCTTCGCTGTCTCTATTTGGTTGCAACCCACCTATGAAACTGAAAAAATGTTGATTACATTAATAATTCTGTTATAAGTTACAGCTATAAAATTATTTTTTATGAACTAATATGTATGAAAATGGATTTAATTAATTGAATAACTAGGTTATATTGATTGATTTGCCATATTAATTAAATTTTTAATTACTGATATTATTATCCTTCTGTTCAATGTTGGACATCTCAAGTTATATTCAGCAGTTGTTACTCGACTGCACGCCTCTCTGCCCTGAAAATGGCCTAAAACTTAGGCCGAAATGTTGGCACAAAATAAATAAGTCTTACTTATTAATGTGTTAATGTTTGACCGCACCCTCCCGACAAACTTCTACCTTAAATATTTATATATTCAGCATTGTTTATCTTAAAGCTTTCTTAAAATTCTTTATTATTAAAATCAAATTCACTTATCATCTAACACCAAATTGGAAGAAACATTTAAGGAATATGAAATTTTTTTCTTAAGTTAATTTTTGATGTTGTTAATATCAATTCCATAACTCGTTGAATCTGTTATCAAATATTTCAGTGTATTCCCTCGTATTTGATATTCTGTTAAATGGCTTTCTCTCTTGTCCAAGAATAATATTAATATTTGGAAAACTAAAAAAAAAAATTCTTTCTTTCCTATATTCTTGTAGCCAATGTTGGAAAACAAAAGTCATCTATATTTGTGGGTCAGAAAACATTTTTTTTTTAATTGTGGGTCTCTACTTACTTTTAAATAATGAATTTATAAATTATTTTATAGCCCTGACTCAAATTATAATTATTTTTTATTTAAAGATATGTTATTATCAATATATGTGGCTCATTGCTTTAATTATTATATCCTTATTTAAGATGTAAATATTTTTGCATTTAAAATCACTCTTATATGTTATTAACAATTTTCTGAATAGCTTATTAATATAAATGTTGATGTTTTTGTAAAGTTTAAACATCTGTGGTTTCAGTTATTATGCAGGTTATATAACCTTCTTAATTACTTGATAATTTTGAATGACTGCCTGAAAAATTAACTAATTTTATTTTTTTTCTGGTTTATTGAATATTTTAAGCTTGTTTTTAGTTGTTTAGCTGTTTAAAATTGTTTTTAGTTGACATCCGCATGATGGTATAGAAGGATCAATCTAATTAGGGATTGATAAATGATTTGCCACTTCTATAATTATATAATTAAATTATATAAGTGGTAAATAATTTATCAATCCCTAATTAATTGTTTTTATTTATATATTTTTTTTTATTTTTTAACAACATATTTATAAGAATTGTTTCATATGTTCCAAACAGGCTTTGCTTCATATAATTGAGATAGTTGAAGCGAATTATCCAGAAACCTTGGGACGTGTTTTAATAGTCAGAGCTCCTCGGGTCTTTCCTATTCTATGGACGCTGGTTTCGACATTTATTGGTAAGTCAATTATTAGACAGGTTCGTAGCACATTTAATGCTTTCATTACATGAAATGTTCTTTCATTCAGTTTTAAACTGTATCATTAGTTTAATATATTGTCGCTTTAATTGAAAACCTTGAAACTCCAAGGATAATGATTTTACAGTAGGAACCTAACAGTACTGGTTTTTGATGTAGGTGTGTGTGCATTTTTTGTAAAAAATTTATATTATTTTTTAATTTTTTAATAATTATTATTTAGGTTCTTATGAAATTGTAAAAATTATAATTACATTGAATTATTTTTTAAATAAATTACTAGAGCTACAAGACTTCTTTAATAGAATATTTTATAGAAGTTAAAAGCTAATAATTAGTATAATACCAGTTTATAATTGGTACCAACTATTTATTTACAATTAAATAGTGTTAGTGAAACTGTTAATTCTTTTAATATAATTTCAATTTAAGTTTTGTAAATGCTACTGAAGGTAAATTCTTCACAAGTCACTTTCATATTATATTAATAGACAGCTCATTTGCTTGTATTTTTAATACAACTGTAAATTTCAATTAATTATTTATTTTTTTTAAAGTTAGGCTAGAATATATTTTACTCTTAGACGACCATCACTAATATCTTGCAGTTTTTATAAGTTTTAGTTATCAATGCTTGAAGAAATATGTTTTTATTGTTAAAGTTTGGTCTTTTCCTTCTTCCATTGCCACAATTGTCTATTTGGCTTCCTCAGCAATAGAACCATGGAAATACAAGTTTAGCAAAATTTGTGAGAATTCAAGTTTCAACTTGAATAATATTAAAGAAATATGACTTAATTAAACAATATTTTTTTATTACTATGGTTGTATAAGTAATAAAATCATATTTCTAATATTATTAATTCGGCGCAACGGCATGTAATCTACAAAAAAAAAAAAAAAAATGTGAAAAAAGGTGCTTAGACCCTTTTGCATTTCCACAATTCAATTTTCCTATGTACACTATCCTTTACCTGTCTTCTCCATCTTCTAACTACAGAAGGTGTATTTCACTTCCACATCATCCTTGATCTTCCTCTGCTCTTTTTTAAATTATGATAGTCCCTCTTTAATCTTCCAATTGGCATTTCAATATATTCTATCCTATACTCATTGCTCGGCTACCTTTGTGCTTATATACAATTTTAACAACGATCAAGAACACCTTGTTTCAAGTTTTTTTTGTTTAGTTCTTCTTGATGAATTATTTATAAAATTGATAATTTTTTAGGTTTTCATGTAATATATAAAAAAATTTGTCTCGTAATAGCCTTTAATTCGTGTTGGGGGCAGTCGCTGCAACCATCTAATTTCTCTCCTGACTAATGTCATTATTTTGACTTAGTCCACTAATTTTTTATCAAGATAAAATTTAGTGTGTGAAAGTGCATATACATGAAAAGCATTTCTGCAGCATAAGAAGCTAATGCCCGACATTCTAGTCAGCCTCGGCCTTGCAGGTTATGGCTGTACTCCAACATATTTGAGCTAAAGGGGAGGCAGAAGGCAAAAAAAAATATAAAAACTTTTAAAACGTTTAAATTTTTTTTTATATTTTTATTTGAAACTAGAACTTTTTCTGGTTAGAATGTTATGTAATGTGTGTACTTTATATGAGTATTTCATTATTTAAAAAAATAATATAAATACCTCTGTACTAACATTTTTCACATAATTTGTGAGTGCAGTAAGAATATTTTTACATATTAGTATAACAGAAATATTTTTATATGCTATATACTATAATATATTATATAGTATATATATTATATATAGTATATATAGTATATATATTATATAATACATATATATTATATACTATATATATATATATATATATATATATATATATATATATATATATATATATATATATATATATATAATATATATATATATATAATATATATACTACAGCATTACATATATATATACTATAATACTAATACTATAATAAAATATTATTATATACTTTATATACTATTAGTATTCTAGAAGTTATAATGAACACTATTGAACCAATTTGCAAAGGTCTCTCTGGCCCAAATTCTCTTTGCATTTTCCTGAAAGTTTCTATTTTGGTGAAATAAGGAGTATTATCTCAGAAAGTAATTGTCTGAATTTGTTGAAATTTTTAAACAGTCATATAACTGTGCATATTAATACATAAGCTGGGTTTTTTTTTATTAAAAAATAATAATATTTCCATGCTTAAAAAAATTAAATGCCTTAAATATTTTAAACCTTAAACATTACATAGGAAAAAAATGTATTACTTCAGATCTTTAAGATGATATGCTTGCTCAAGTTGAACTTTACAGAAAAGAAAAATGTTTTTTTCCTTCACATGAATTTTAAATATACAACTTTTAAAAAATAGAAATGAGATTAGTCCTAAGTAAAATTCCTTATCCTATTTATTATCTGCTTGTATCACTTGAAATGTCAATTCATTGGAGTAATTTTTTTTTCGTATTCCTATTGTTGTCAATGCTGTATTCATCTTTGTGAAGCCCAATAAAGTTCAGACTTTCATTAATTAAAGTGTGTGAAATCTAATTTCATTAATTAATCAATGCATGCTTTTTGGTTTCAATACAATTCTTTAGATCAACATGTTTTTTAGTTTCCTCTTGATAAAACAAACCTCTGTCTGAAAGAAAATAAATTCCTGTTATACATTTTGTATTAATTCGTCAGTATTAATCACTCAGCTTATTAGAACAGCCTAAGGCCTAGAAAGGAGGTAATCTTTCACTGATAATTCTAAAAAAACTTCTATTTTTTAAGTCTCATAGCTTTTACAGAAGCAGTCTCGAAATAAATAATCACTCATCGTTTGGAAATTGGAGCAATGCTAACTCATCAAAATTAAAATCTGCTCTTATTACTAATTAATAATTTATAACTTATTTACTAATCAATAAATAGTTATTTAAATTTCACTCACATTTTATTAATATTTCCCCAATACTAAAATAATCTATCTGCATCCATTTGTGTATACAACCAGATTTATTACAAATATTCAGTTGAGTATCTATTATTAAGAAAATAATATTTCCAGTTATTAAGACAAGCAATGTATTTCAGTTAGTCAGTTGTATATAAACTCAGTCTTATACATAATATAGACAGTTACTCAGACACTGTTTATTTATTATGTTATATGTTCTCTCATAACTCAAGTGGACAAAGACAACTTCTTTTTCATTACATGTTTTTAGAACGACTTTCATTTTTCATAAATGCCTTCTAAATAAGAGGCAAATTTATTGTCAGTGTTCTAAAAATGTAATCCCTGGATTTCTGATTATTTTGAGAGTTTTACACAAGTAATACATTAAACCACGCTCATTGTATGCCACAGCATTAAATCTGGTCCGGTCACATGAAAATAGCCTGTCCAGTTGTTGGCCATAATAATGTATTACTGTTAGAAATAATACAATAGCGAATAATCCCAGTGCTACACAGGCAGCATAATATTTGAGTGTTTGATATTTGCCAATTTTACAAGATAATAAGCTAGTTTTTGAAATTTCAATACTTCTTCGTAAGTTTGGTTCACTTTCAGTAGCTGATACTGCATTATCCGAGGAGTGTATTCGATGATGGTGATGATGACAGTGGTGTCTTTTCTTTTTCTTTTCTTCTTTGATATTAACACCTTTTCCTGAAATTGATCTTTCTCGTAGAAACCTGTGTTAAAGAAAAATTTATGTATTATAATATTTCACAATCTTGAAGGGAATAAAACTTTTTTTTTATTTGTATGACATAAAAATAAAATTTTTAGTTTATAAGTGTTGCATGGAAGGAACAATTAGAAATTCTAATGCACTGTTACTGCATAAAAGTCATGACAGCGTTCTCTCAGATATCTAACATATGAAAGAGAGGTAACCTTAGCTTCTCTTGTGGTATTCGAATGATTCACAATTATATTTCTTTAATTGCTTTAGCACAGAATCTACCATAACAACAATCTTTAGAAAAAAGCTATATCTGTTAATCATGTTACATCTGTTAAATATAAATATTGAAAATCTATATCTTTGACACAAACACCCGTGTGGGGATATACTTGTACTTTTATTACTCTTTGTCTGTTTGCTTATAATATTATGAATCAATTAATCTGAATCAGATAAATTTAGCTTGATGTTACATTTAAGTGACTATTAAGTGATATTAACTATTAACTATTAACTATTATATATATTGACTATTAATGATATTGACTATTAAGTGACTATTTAAGTGGCTATTAATAATGGTATGTGGGACAGCTGAATTTTTTTTTCTGTTATCAATTATGTGTTGTATGTTGACTTTGTAAAAATGTAAATAATTAATAAACATTGAGTTTTGCCCAATGTGGGACCACTATGTGCATCAGTTTTCGATGTGGGACAAAATTTGGGAGGGTCCAAATGTTGGACAGTTCCACCTAAGGGGGAGACGTCTGATCCCCTTATGTTATATAAATTGTTGATTTGGGAATGATGAAAAAGTTATCTGAGTTAAAGTGGAGATGATTATTTGATTCATAAAACTGTACTGTTGTTTTGATCATAGGAAAATAAAAGTAAGATATAAACTATAAAACTAACATTAACAGTAATTAAATACATTTGGGGCTGGTTACTAGGTCATGGTTTCTTCTAGACTTGCCTTGTCTCATAAAATGATCTCGAGTTAGTGATGCAAGATTACATTAACCCTTGATTCAGCTACTGGCACTAAATCTGTTATGTTATTTAATGGCTTGAAATAAAACTAATTAAACACGCTCTTTTCATATACAATTAGCTGTTTAATGAACAGTTTTTATCACCCCCCAAAAAAGATTAGGCTGCTACAGTGTTTAAAAATTTATTGATTCACAAAACTAATTAGATACTTGTTATTCATCTTATTATTTATTATTCAGTTATAATGATATAATACACTTTTTTAAAATAAAGAGATGAAAAAAAATTGCATCTTCATTCTCACAGATTTGGGTGCATGCTAAAACCATGTTAGGTTGTTATAATAATGATCTTATAACTTCAGCTTCTATTATGATTTTTCTGTCAAATGGTCAACATGGATCACTATCTAAAACCCCTAACAATAAAAATGTTTTTTTAAAAATATTTATCTGAATTTAACCTTAACTTGTAATTAACAGTTTAGACATTTGTGTAACCTGCTTTGATAACATATGTTCTTTTTATCAATAATATAATATGTTATTGATTTACAAAGTGAATACATAATAATGTTAATAGAACAATAGCTCACTTGGGACTGTAAGGATCAGGTATTATGTCGTAGTCATATATTCCCATGTCGTAACTTGAGACAGGGGCTTCTTGGTTCCTGTCTAATAAGTCTTCTCCCTTGTCCATGCGACCAGGGATTGGTTTGGAAGTGTCTTACTGTTGATGTATGCACATGAAGTTTAGAGGGAATCAGATAAATACCAGATTAATCTGTCATTGAGTTTCATTATTAATTATTGATATCATGCAATCACCTGAAAAATTTAGATTCAGTGATAAATTTACATATGTTGGAACATTTTCAGAGAACTTTCAAGATTGAAATTATATTTGAGTTGTGATTTTTATAATGATAAGTAATTATTTAGAATCCTTTTGGTGCCAATCAAAGTATTCTTAACATGTTTTTAACTATATTTAATATTGAAGTTACTCAATGATTGTGCAATCTAATGCATAAAATGTTTAGCATAAATTGCTTTGTGATATATTTAACTTTGTCAGTTAAGAAATATCCCAATTGTATTGTGATTCTGTAAGATTTTTAATTACTTATGTATATGAGTGTACTATTTGTGTTATGATGCTAGATTATTAAGGACCTTTATGTTAAACATTCCTTATCTTTATATTCAGAGAGTATTTTTATTATTAAGAATTGTATCTTCTTAAGTTGTTGTCCTCAACCTAAAATCTACTTCCACTCATCCTTATCCAACATGCCTTCTTTCTTTACAACTTATTCCACCATGCTTACATCAACCAGTTCTGTGCATATTTTTCTAGCTATTTCTTATTTCAAGAAGAAGTTGGTCGAAGGATGCGGTCAATGAAGAATACATTAATAAGAAGAACTTATTTTTTATAGTATGCAGATGTTTTGACCTAAGATCTAGGGCACTATCAGTGCTAAGAAAAACTATTCGACATTGATAACTACAGTGACTACCAATAACAGTAATAAAATATGACTACAAACAGAAATAACTAGTATGATAAAAAAATGACGTATACAGAAAAAAATGTGATAGTATATAATTTAAATAATGAAAATTAAAATAATGTGAAAGAGAGAAAGAAACATTATGAATTATATGAAAGATATAATAACATACATGAAAACTATTAATGGTAATAACTAGTAGAATAAAGATTTGTAAGTATGAAAAGAATATCGAGATAATTATGATAAAACAAGCAATCTAAATGATGAAAATGGTCTTTATTAATAATGTTGACAAGTAACTAATTAAAATTAAAATAAGACTAAAAATTTATAATGATAAGTAATATAATGATGATTTATAACATTAAAATAATGCAAAATAAAGGAAGGTTATGAATTGTATATAAGATATTTTAAAATGTAAAGGAAAATGTAATTGTTTTTTAAATCAATAGTTATGCCTTTTAATCAAGTGGTATTTAAATGTTAGTTTCTGTCTAACCAGTGCATTGGTAGCATTTATTAACTGTCTTTCTCGTTCCCCTAACTCTATTTCATCATTTATTTAGTTAGCACTTGGCTCTATGCCTCTTCAGTATGTTTTTCATATTATTAAGTATTTTTCTCCTTCCTCTTCCTCCTTGTGTCTATCCTTATTCTTTTTTCTCCCCCACAGATGATAATAACTTATGTTTGTATTACTCTATCTTAAAGGTTACATTACTTTATATTTTACTCCTTTATTTTAATTTGTTATTTTTTACTTACATTTTTCTGTATATTTTATTATATCTTAAATACGATTCATAACCTTTACTTCTTTCTTTTTGCATTATTTTAATGTTAATTTCAATTAATTTTTAGTCTTATTTTAATTTTAATTAGTTACTTGTCAAGATTATTGATTAACACCATTTTCATCAGTTGCATTGTTTGTATTATGATAATTATCTCGATATACTTTCAAAATTCCAAATCTTCTTTCTACTAGTTATTATAACTAATAGTTTTCATGTAATTTATTATATCTTTCATATAATTCATCATCTTTCTCTTTTCACATCATTTTAATTTTTATTATTTACATTATATACTAACACATTTTTCTTTATAATTCATTTTTTTATCATACTAGTCATTTCTTTTTGTAGCCATCTTTTATTACTGTTATTGCTACTCTCACTGTTGTTATCTTGTTTTTTATTAGTCCTGATGATGGCCGAAAACTTAGGCACAAGTGTCGGCATACAATAAAAAATAAGTTCCACTTATTAGTTTGTTCTTCATTGACGGCATCCCTGAACAATTTCTTGTTAAAATTGCATCTTCGGTCAGCTATGCCCTCACCAATATATTCCTTATTTAATTTTTCTCCTTTAAATTTTTTTTTTTTTTAGATGATGTCACCAGAACTAAGTTCCTCTTTTATGCTGGCAATGATTATCAAGAACCCGGGGGTTTGATCGATTACATTCCTGAAGAAAATATTCCAGATTTCCTTGGCGGCCAATGCAAGGTTTCTATAATTTTTTTAAAAATTTTAAACAGTTTTTATCATTGGTAAATTAAAGTAATTATCAGCATACCAATCTGATTTCAGACTAATGTTGTTGAGGGTAGTTTGGTACCAAAGAGTTTGTACCTGACAGAGGGCGAACTTGGCCGTGAGGGTAATCCTTTGACAGATGATAGTATGTATCATTCTGTCAGCCTTTCAAAGGGACAGGTAATCTCAGCTCTTATTAAATGTTTATATTTACAGTACTATAACAAGCTTTTATAGGATTTATCATTTAGGTTATTAGATGAAATACTAATACCAACTAAATCTGCATGCGAGTACAGTTAATTTTTCTCAAGTTCGATTGTCTTCTGTTTTAGATTATATGTACCAAATTTGGTCAAAGTTTCAATGGATTCTTGTTCTAATTAATAAACACAATTCTCAGAAGTTTAATTCCGTAATAAAGAAAAAATAAAACTAATTTTACTTTGAACTTTGTATTTGTTAATCAATGTTTGTTCTACAATCTATATCAATCACTTATATAACTGTTAAAATTACACTAACTACAATGAAGACACTGAATTGGCTGATGCATATAATTTAAATTTTTATTTATCTGTATATCTCAATATTTTAAATATATATATATATATATATATATATATATATATATATAATATATATATATATATATATATATATATATATATATATGATTTTTTTTTTTTTTAATGTGATATTCTAATATTGGTACAATGTTTGGTAATCTGCCTTATCAATTGGATATTAATAAAATTTTTATAGGCTCATGAAGTAAAATTAAACATCGCTGATGCAGGAAGCGTAATTACTTGGGATTTTGATATAATTCGAGAGGATGTCACTTTTACTGTAACAAGAAGAAACAGTTCACCAAAGCACAGTTCTGCAGGTTATTTTTTTCTTTTCTACTTTTGGCCATGAGATGATAGATTTGATTAATTAATTTTATTAAAGTGATTGAAATGTAATATTGTAATTACTATTGTGTAGGTGAAGAGGATTATATTAAGGTTGAAGGTCCGCTCCTATGTAGGGATGGAGAAAGCGTGCAGGGTTCACATGTTTGCTCCACCCCCGGCCAGTACTCCTTGTGTTGGAGCCACCAGGGGGACCACAAGGCACAGCTGATGTATTATTATGAGATACTTTCTTCTGCCGATTATAGGTACCACTCTTACAATATCTCATTAATGACAAAAATGCTTTGCTTATTGTTTTATCTATTTTGAATTATTAAATTCAACATTTGGTCAATGCCTTTATCCAAGAATTTGTGAACAACTAATTCATATCAGTATAATTAATTTTTATTTATTATTAATTTATGGTGAACCAAAAATATGTATATCAAAAATTCCTTATTTGTAGTGCATTAAAAAATTTAGAACAAATTATATTTCATCAGCATTTGTAATTTTCAAAATCTATTACAGCTTCTGTCTCTGCTCTAAACTTTTTATGTTTGTGATTTACATTTTTTATTAGATGGATCACCTTTTAAAAGATAAAATTGGGAATTTATAATATTATTAATAATTAATTAATCATCGTTTAATCAAATAGGACCTCTATTAATCCCAAGAAAAAACAATTTATTAATGAAATTCCATACAAATTTTAGTTTAAAAATACATCATTTATAATGTGACGTTTCAGCCATTTATTTTTGTTTTGCCTATTTCCAAACTTTTACATACATTTAAAACTAAAATGCTAACATCAGTTGTCCAAAATAAAATAAATTAATATCGACGTCGGTTTTTTAAAAAGGCTTAAGCGCCAAAAATTCAAAATTTAGTTTTCGATTTATTATGGGACATGAACACCCACCACCTTTATCGATTCCCGCTCACGATATGTCGAGAAAAAAATGGTCTAAAAATCGACTAATGATGACGTAAGCACCAAAAACTGGCAACTCTTAGTTGTCACTCTGGCATTGACCAGTGTTAGAAGCCTTAAGAATGTACTGTAATTATAAAAGTTTTGCCATCTTAATAAATTTCTACAGTACGGGACAAAGAATAAAATTTAAAAAGCATATATTGTTATTTGGAGAAAAAATTAGTTTCATGTGTTTCCTGTATAGTTTGCTAAATGGTGCGTACACCTCTTTTAAAAAACGACGTCGATTTGTACAGCATATGAGAAGTATTGTTTAACATTTAAACATTTTTTTTATAAAAAACATCTTCTGAAAAGAACAAATATTATTTGATTAGGTTAATTAAATAGTCAATTTGGTCATAACTTTCCTTTTTCAAAGATATCCTTCAGTTTTTTCATTAGTAAAAAAAAAACACCAATCTTCTCTCACTTAAGGTAATTGAGAGATGATTGGTGTTTTTCTTGGGATTAATAGATGTCCTTTTTTGTTGTTTTGATTAATTATTAATCTTATTATGTTTGTTATACCGTTTGCTTGCTGTTATTCACAGATGACTGCATATATAATTTTTAACACCATCCAAGCACTACCAGCTTCAGTGTTTAAAAAAAATATATATTTTCATTTTTGTAAAGAATTTCTTAGGTTCATATTCACATTTATAGTCACTTTTTCTAAACTGTTTATAAAATAAAATTAAAAGTCTAAATTATAAGGCAATATTTATGTTTTACAGATCTATAATTGAAATTCAGTCAATGGTCGTTGGAGCAGTTTGTTAAGTGATCACGTTGGTGTATTTCGAGAGCCATTAGTATAGTGAATAAAAATATTTTAAGCCTATAAGTGGTTATATTTTATATTATAATATTTGTAATCCATTACTTATATTTATGAATAATGTTTACGGTTCACAACTATTTGTTTTTATTTCAAATATTTTAATTTCAAATTCAATCCAAAACATTTGAAATCACCCAAAATGAATAAATTTTTTTGCTTGACATTTTTATAATTTGTTTACCAGTTATTTATTGCCTATCATTTGGTGAGTTCAAAACTATGGTTAAAACATTTTTCAGACTCATACTTTTTTTCTTGTGGTTATTACAAAATTTGCTTTGCATCTGTAAACAGTTCTTGGTAAAATGTCCCTAACTCAGGTAATTTTGCAGGTAACAAAACAAAAACTAAATTTATGATAATGATATGCTTTATATTTCTTTCCTCACTACACATCACCTAAGTAGTGAGAAAATGGTTAAAAAAATTCACCTATATTGACATAAAACAAGACTTTTAATGCAGTAAAAGTGTATCAAGGAAAAGATACTCACCTTTGATTTTTTTTCTTTTCTTTTATATTCATATCATTGTACTACTCGCTGTATAAATTTCAATCTTGAAATATTTGTCCTTTTTTACTTCCTTGTACGAAGTAAAGGAAGTATTGTAATCGCGAAAATTTTCAGATTTCAACGGATATATCCATTTTGACTAGTTTCATTGTGGCGTCTGTACGTACGTTCGTACGTACTTTCGTTCGTACTTCGCATAACTCAAAAACGGTTAGCCGTAGAAAGTTAAAATTTTGTATTTAGGATTTTTGTAAAATCTAGTTGTGAACCTCCCTTTTTGGTCACTGCTTAATCACCGGAAGTGGTACTTTACTTGAAGGTGATAATTGATTTCCATAAAAAATTATATTAAGATACTTTGCAAAACTTCTCAAATTTGTTATTTATAATTGATTTAATAATAATTATTAAATTATATAATAATTATAATTATATATTGATTGAAATAACATACTAGATTTTGGTCTAAATTGGAAAACCGGAAGCGGTACTTTACTTGTAGGTCATATTAGACTTTCATAAAAAATTATATAAAAATATAATGTAAAACATCTCAAATTTGGTAAATAGGACTTTTATATTGATGTGAATGTATTTACTATATTTTGGTTAAAATTGGTGAGCCGAAAACGGTACTTTACTTGAAGGTCATAATAAGCTTACATCAAAAATTATATTTAAATTAAATAAATAAATCATATGTTTCAGTAATAAAGGTTACAAACGCAATTTGGTTTCCAATCCAATTAAATATTTTTATTACTTGTTTTAAGTGTTAAAATTTAGTGTAAAATACTGGTTTTCTTCCCCATTTGTGTGTGTGTGTCAAGAGATGGATGTCGCCACGCTGAGTGTTGTTTTGAGAGACTGCGATCTTCGAAAACTAGTAACCAAATTCAGGATCACTTTTTGAGCCACCGATTTATAGTTTAATAGGCGTACAAGGAAGTCATGTGTTGTCCACATCAGATATTTTTATATGAATTTTCAAGTATGCCCAAAAGTCAATTTTCTTCAACATTTATTACTGCATATCTCAAAAAGGACTGTATGAAAAATTATGTAACTGCTACAGTTTATAAATCTATATGATCGAAACATATGACACACTAAACTTTGTGTCATATGTTCACATCATATAGGGATACCAGGTACATAATTTTTCACGCAGTCCCTTTTGAGATATTCAGCTTTAATGCTTAGGTGAGGGAAAAATATGCATAGCACATCGTTATCATGATTTTTGTTATGTTTTGATATCTGCAAAATCACCAGAGTTAGGGACATTTTTTCAAGACTTACTTTCAGCTGTAATAGTCCAGTCAACTGGGGACCAGAAAGTGGTCTCGGAGGAAAGTTTTGGATATCTTCTGAAAATTTGCTCATCTATTAATCGATTTTTGGATTACTGATCACGAATTTCAACTTTGTTACTTAAATTTTTTTTCCGGAAATATAAAAACAAATGTTTAATTTTTTCTCATATAGAATGAATTTTTTTAACCACTTTCCTCACTGATTAGGTGATGATCTGTTGTGAGCGAAAAAATGTTGAGCACATGACTATCATAATTATAGTTTGGATTTTGTTTTGATATCTAAAAAATTACCAGAGCTAGGGACATCTTAGCAGTTTAGTGTCTCTATTAGTCTTCATTAGTCGTTTTTCCCCGAAAAAAATAGACTATTGCAGTGGGTCGAAGGTCGGCGGTGAGCGGCGGGACTGCGATTTCTATCCGTTTCATAACCCCTAGAGCATGATTGTGGAAAATGAGCTGAAATTCGGTATGTAGGGCTTTCTTCAAGGCAGAACGATACCATTAAAGAATGGGTAAATTCCAGTCAAAATTTCGGCATGTTTACCTGAAATTTCGGCGTTTTTTAAGTTTTGTGCATCGCTACAGCTCCACCATATTAGTTTATAGGGCTGAAAATTTGTATGTGAATTGAGTTGGTGTCGGGGAAGTATCCTTTGGGGATCTCGACTTGGCCCCCCCACTCTCCTGGGTTTTCCGATTTTTTAAAACATTTGCGCACCTTTAAAGCCCCTCCAAGTTGAGTTAGGGAGCTCAAAACCTGTTGCATTCGAAAAGAAATTAAATTACCTATAAAACAAAAGAAGTTTCATCGAAATCGAACGGCTATTAGCAAAGATATGGCTATTTCAACTGTTTCAATGCCTTATTAGTCATTTTTTCCCAGAAAAAAATGTGTCATTTTCGGTAAATTGCCATTTCATATGTAAATTTCGGTATGTTAGGGGACTGTCTTTTGTGGGAAAATACGACTTTAGTGACGGATTTTTTTTATTATGCACTACTGTAAGTACATCAATAAAAAAAAATTCACTGTTTTTGTTTATCAATAAATAAACAAAATGTACCTCAATTATTTTTTTAAATAGAACATTCAAGTACTTATTAATAAAAGAGCATAGAAATTAGCAAATTGAGTCCAGTACATTTAATTGCAAACAAGAATTTTTTATTACTTCAATAGTATTTATCCTTTCTATACTATTAAGATAAAAATGAAATAAAATAAGTTGGACTTAATCTTTGGTCATGACAAATTATTTAGATTTTTTTTTAAATTGTATTCTTTAATTGAACAATTTAAATTAAATTAACTTATCACTAATTTTTCATTCTAAAAGATGTCTCAAAGTTAAGAAAATCTCGCTTGGATTGGTGCTCTTAGCAAATAGTGTCTAGTATATGACCCAGATCTTTTGCCCATAAATATATATGAAGCACTTGAAATAATAAAATCCTTCAAATCCAATTCAGATTTTTGCTTAAATGACCAAATAAATATCTCCAATAGTCCAATCTTAAATTTATTCCCATCTATAACAGAAAAACCAATTACTTAGAGGTATTACTGGAAAAACCCTGGCCCTTAAACCGTTTACCTATAAACATCCTACCTACCTTTAGTTCATTGTTAGTTCAATGCGAGAAGAAACCAGTACAAACTTTTCTGTTTGATATAATCCATTTAAACCTTGGTGAGTACCAACATGTATTTGATTTCTTGTCTTAATTAAATTCGTAATCCATAAATGTTTTATAATACTGATTTTTATTAATCTAATTTAATGTGTATAATAATGCCAAACTATATTTTGAATTTTTTGTGTGTTTTTAGAACTGAGGATGAATGTATAACATTCAAAACTAGTTTTCAATAAAACAAATTTATAGAAGTGGCAAATAATTTATCAATGCCTTATTAGATTCATCTTTATTAGTTTATAATTTTCTTATATGTTTCTGTGTCTATGTTGTAGCCCTGATAAAAACCTATAAACATTGGATCAAATGTTGGAAATTAATAAACAAACTCACAAGTTGTGTGTTTTATTTATCTTGACTGATTCCCGGTTAATCGTACCCTGAAAATAATGTTGAATTTTCGGATGATAAAATTTGGGTCCAACTGTTTCATATCACTTCAAGCAATTTCTCCAAAAAACTTAGTTTACATTTTACATAAAATTTTTAATTACATTAATTATCTTTAAATATTTTCTTCAGGGGTTCGATGTCTAGTCTCCAGTCAGCTAACAGTTCATTTTCTGCTCTCAGCACATCACAGACTGCTTCCAACAGATGATATCGGGACTTTGGCTCTTCTCAACTAGAAGAAGAGCCTTAATTTATTTTTCTGTTCTTGTCATGCTTCACTAGCTAAATGTTTATAAAATACTTAAGGATTGAATCTTTTTTGCTGATTTTTATCGGCGATTGGAAGCATTCCGATCATCCTAAATAGTGAAATCATAGCAATCAGGTTGGTACTAATTTGTAATTATTGGAGGCAATTGTAATCTTATTCATTTGACAACACAATCAAACTATTATTGTTATTTCTTTTTGTTTTATATAACGAATCATAATCACAAGTTCTATTGATCTTATGTTACTTAAACTGTCAGTAAATTCTGAAGTAATTCTGTTTATTTTAATCTGTAAGAATTACGAAAATATTGAAAGATATTATAGTAATAAAATGCTCAAGAAGTCAACTCTTCATTAGATTAAACATTCATGGTTGTGGAAAATGAAATTGATAAATGTTGTTAATTGTTGGATTATTGTAAAGTCTAAACTATTTTAGACCGTTAAATTATTAAAAAATAAAAAAAACATCAGTTTCAATTGAAGTCTATTCCATTGTGATATTTAGTTCAGATGTTATCAGAATCTACGTATGAAGTATGCTCTTGAAATCTTTGAGGCCTCTTCAAATTTTTCAAGTTCTTGATTGGGAGGTTAAGCTCCATAAAAGCTCATTTTGTAACTGAGCATAATTGTGCTTTGCAGATAGGGAGAATATAAATAGATGAGTTTGTGACACACACTCCAATCATTTATGGTCAACTGATCAATTTCGTTTTATGGACTTATTGTTTATGTCTATAATGATAATGAATTTGGATATTTTCATAAAGGCTGTTAAAATTTATCAACGAAAGTTTTACCAATTAGCCCATCGTAGCTAATGGAAATTTAATGTGGAAGTTATGTAAAAAAGTGCATTAGTATTTTATCACAAAAAAAAAAAAAAAAAAAGAGGGAAAGAGAGAAAAACAGTACAAAAATAAAAATGTTATCCATTTAAAGTTCAACTATTATATTTTTATGACTGTTGAAATAGTTTAATATCAGAATATATTTACCCAATTTAACATTACTTTAAGTATAAATGAAGCTTTTATATTTTATGAATCTTGCTATATCTTTTAGATTAAACTCTATAAAAATATAATTAAGTAAATTGTGTGTAATATTATTTAAAAAAAAAAATTCAGAGCAGACAATTATATCTTAGATTTTCTTAAAGCACTTAAAAGTAGATAGCTGTCAATTACTAGCTGACCTAAATTAAAAAGTTCTTAAATGATTTAAGACAAGTCGAAATACTGTGAAACAACTACCAAGAACCATCACTGAATATTATAAATTTTTCATCACTTAAAAATAACTTATACAGAACTGTTGGTATATCCATCGCTTTAGGTCTTATATGACATAAATTTTTACTACTTTTCAAAAAAGCCGAGTAATTGTTTTCTGTCACTGCTATCAACAATTTTCTTTGGTTATATTGAATAGGCATTTAAAAATGGTGAAGTAAAAATCGGGTCAGGTTAAAACTTCTTTGATTAGCCACTTTACTATCTTGGAAACAAAAAATTTGTTTCAAAATAAATATTTTTATTAAGATTGATAGAAAATAAAGTAATATTGTAGCCTAAGCGACAAGACATATATCATATGCACAAATTACTTCCAGAAGGAAAATACCAAGTATCTAATTGAGTATAAATACAGTAGGACGTTGATATTACAACCCACATTAATTCTAGATCATTGGAATTTCAATTATGATATTGATTAATAGAATTATAGTAAAAACATCAAGTTTATCTATCTACTTCAGTGCAGCGCAATCGTTTTTTCTTAAGGAAAATTTTGTTTCCTTTTTATTTAAATTTATTTAAGTATAGTATAAGAATTAGCACATTTGTATTCCATTCACAGAAAGTAAGAAAATGATTCATGGATTCCTATAATAATCAGCAAGTATTAGCAGTGTTTATTAAAACATTTTATTTTATATAGTTTTCATTTTATTATCATTTTTCAATTAATTAATAAAGTTCTTGAGTAACAATTTTATACAATTCCAATCTATAATTATTGTTTCTGCATTGTTTAGAATTTGTTTTATAGTTATTTGATGTGCTTAAATTCTTCACTAGTTCAATAATTTTAAATGTTATAATGTTGCTTTTTTAGAGAGTTCTGATTGTCTAGATTGGTATTATCAACATCCTACTGTATCAGGATCCATGAGCATTGTATGATGCCATGAACGATTGTAAAATTAAAATGGAATATCCCAATAGATAGCAATAAAATGTAGATAGTTGATTGCTCAAGCTGGATTGACATACTCTTCCCAGTTTATGAATATTAGTTATTGAAGACAATTTTATCAGTTACCTGTAACTTCTATGTACTCTAGGATAGGTATACAAAATTTCAAATGATCTTTTGATGATTAAAATAATTTCATTACTATAGCAGCTTCATACAAAAAAAAAAAAAAAAATCTGTAGATTCATTGTGTGATATGTTTTTATGTAGATATATGTTAATATAGTTTAATGAAATTGTATCTCACCTGCTTGATTTAAAAATATGCAATTTTTTTAAATAAACAAAATTTAGATGTACTGTATTCATGATTTTTGTTTTTTAAACAAGTGAAATCTTTACCAAGCAATAGTAAAATAAGCTTGTTTAACTGTTATCTTAATTATTTTTATACATATAATGATATTTTAAATTCAAATTAATTAAAATTATAAAATTTATTGTTGGTATATTTATTGACAAGTTTTTGATAGTAGTGTTTTAATTTATATTGTTAACATTAAATCAGGCCAGAGATATATTTTTGTTTCTCTAAGAGAATTTTAATATAGGAAAGTATATGTGTGTTATTTAATGGGGATTTTAGTTTTTAAGTAGCGTGACATCTAGTTGAGAAGAGCCATGTGCCATTTATAATAGATCTGATTGTGGCATTGTTATGTAGTATGTATTTATAGTGTAGGACAAAACTAGTTTTAATGTTGTAAGGATAAATTATCAGTAAAATCTTTTATCACTCCTGTTGTGTTGTAAATTAATTAGACTGATATAATTTTATGTGTGAAATTGTAATTTATTGTGGTAATAGTTTACTTTATTTTTTAAAAAAATACTTTTCAAAAATGTCATTTTTAAATGATTTCATTGTCTCAGATGTAATAATACATTATTTATTGGGTATGTATTATATACAGAAATTAAAATGTATTTTTCTTTCAATATATTTTTAATTAAGTAAAACTTGAGTTTTTTATCTTCAGTTGTAAAAATAATTGAGGGAACTACTTTCAAAAGGGCATATCTCCAATTTGGAAAACTTTTCAGTAAGGTGAAAAAATTAATAAGAGCAGTAGTTAAATAATTATCCTAATTTCAGCCTTGCAGAAGAAAGGGATTTGTTAGTTCTACTTTGATATGAAACAATAAGAAGCTTCAGTTCATCCAAAGAAAATTAAAAATGTTCAAAAGCACTTTATTTATTTTATGGATATGTGCCCTTTTGAATGTAAGCTCCTCAATCGTTCTTTGGTACTAGTTCGTTACAGAATCCATGACAACCTAATCTGCATGTTACCTTCACATTATTTTTTTGTCTGTATCTTTTCTTGTATGGTTGCTAGGGAGGAGAATTAATGTCAAACTTAAGAACAGTTTTATACCAGATATAAACAAAGTAAAATATTTAAAACCTAAGTGAAAACATAGGTTTAAACAAATTTATACTTTGAAATATTATCAAATAAGTTATATTTTTTTAGAAATAAGATTGCAATTTTAACAAATGAAACCAAATTATTAATTGAAGTTTTTTTTTCTTTACTTTTTCCTGAAGAATTCAAATTAAAATAATAATAAATAATTGTAAAGTCCAATTTGACACTGGTAGTTAAGACTATTGTCTCAGATGGGACATTTGTACCTATTTTTTTTTTTTTTAGTTACTCTAAAATGTATATGTCTTTGATGTTTAAAAAAATAGTTCAAACAGAAATTAATATATTCACAAATATTTTTTTAATTTCTGGTTTAAGCAAGTCGTCATTTTGCCTATTCATCCATTGTTTCTCGGTCTTCCAGTATTCCTCAAGGTAGTTTCCAAGGTCTCATTTTTTTACAGTTTATACAGTTGGCATCCCACCCCATCTTAACACTGTCCTCATTGCATATGCTGATGACACATGAATGATGTCTGTGAAGATCCATCAGTTGCATACTATGAAATTGTACTAAACTCTGTAATTATACATCACATCCATAGAAGAAAGGTATCAAAACTGGAAGATTAAAATAAGTTCCGAAAAATTCCATCAAATCACATTTACTATTGTTGTAAAATCCATTACATCCTTTCATACAGTATTCTATGCCCCACATATTCTTTTTGAACAGACCAGGACTTCATCTGAAAGAGAGCCTTTTAAGAATCCTTTTACATCATTGAAACAACAAGAAACTGCTTGTTGATTCCGATTACTCAAATATTTACTTGGCTAACATTCCAACCTTCCAATTAATTGCAAAACGCACATATACATTATCATTATCTGATCTATTTGGACATGCAGAGTAGAGCTTTGGGGCTCTATGAAACCCTTAAATTCCTCCCATATCCAATCTTTACAATCCAAAGTCCTATGAAAAATCCTTACTGCTTCTTATTATGACACTAATAAAATTATCCATAAAGACTTTTATATTTCATATTTTGTTTTTATTTGGGGTTTTTAAAGGTCGTTACCAACTCCAATTAAGGCAGACAGGACAGGTTATCCTATAGGTTACCAACTTATTCTAGCCAGAGTGGGAAGGTTCACAGATTCATTCCATGGGTCCGCAACGAAATAAATTTCTCGCTTGACCTGAACCAAATTCGAACCACCGCCATTTGGCCACCACGGCTTCTGTATTCCATACTTTGCAGATATGGCCCAAAATAGATATGCCTCCTTTCATTAAAAATTCCATACCCATGCAAATCCATTGATTTGCAATCTCTCATCCCAATCTATTCTTGATCATGTAATAATTGTATATTTACACATTTACTTGTATCTTTATAAATTTCAATAAATAAATAAACAAGTTATTGGTGACAATTTCAGAGCGGTTTCTGGCTTAAGTAAATAGTTCCATTATCATAAAAAAACCTAATAATAACATGCAGGACTTTAAAAGGATGCTACTCTGTGTTTCATTGATAATTATGTGACAGTGTGATGAATAATGCCAGACAAGTCATTAATACAATAATCAGCTAAAATATGTCCTTCTGTAATATGATTAAATTTGGTACCATTAATAGGATTTTCAAAGGCACCTTCATCTTCCAGGTCACAATTTTCTAATTGTAAACAAGATATTTTGTTCAGCGATAAGAATTACGTATTCATTACCATCAGTTTCATCCGAAATGATCTCTGTCAAGTCGTCTCCAACTTCCTCTACTATTTGAACGCTTGTATTAATTTCCTTCAAAATTGTTTGACGACAAAAAAATTGAGTAAAAATCCAAATCATTATCGTCTTTCCATGCTTTACCTTCCACGTCATTCAAGGGTTCTAGCCCACTTTTCTGACATTTTTTTCTTATGCTCACAAGAGACTCAGTTATTTTCAAATGTCTTCCTTCTCATCATGTGACATAATTAAATTATTTTTTAGTCTCTTCACAAAATTGAAAAAAAAAATACAAAACACCAAAAGAACACATCGACAATGGGTGATAAAGAAACGGTTAATGAAATATTTTGAATAGATTGAGTGATCTGGACGGATCAGTTTTATCAATTTTGAAGAATGCTTCAACGCGGTTTAAAACAAGAAATAATAAATTATTAACATTTAGAGAAAAAAAAGCACAGGAGAGATTAGAAAAATAGGGCTGCTTTTGGAAATAAAATAACGATTAATGTCCCATTTTAATATGATTTGAGGCACAGTTTGGAATGAAATAAACTTATAATCAGGGAACATTCTGAAACAAAATAAAATACTGTTCAAGGCCTCCTTTGGAAATAAACGTAACTTCAAGCCACTTTTTTTAATATTTAGGCTTCTTTTGGAGGAAAAAAAATAATTGCATCATCGGATTCCTGGAGTGTTTTGCATAGGAATCAATAACTATCTCAATTTCGAAAAAAATCTATTAGGGTTCATTTTGGAAATAAGGGGCCCAAATGAACTGAAATGATAGGTTTGTGAGTGAACAATAAATCAAGTAATGGAAGTCCTGTTCAATAATAAATATAGAAATTCCTCAAGACTTAAAAATAAAAAATTCCAGAAACTGGTATCCTGTAAATGACACATGTGTAATTTCTACCAATTTGAGTTGAGAGTGGTTAAACATTTTGTTTAAACATCTAATGATATTTACATTACTAAAACCTGGCATAAATAATTAGATTGATTTTTTTATACCATTTATTTTTTATATTTTTATCATTTAGAATTTTAGCACTAGTTATAGTTTTTAAGATTTTTTTCAAAATTATGTAAATGCCCTCTAAATTTGGTAAATAGTTTAATCTAAGTATTGTTTAAAATACAAAATAAAGTATTAAGTATTACCCTTTCTCCTACCATTTCAATTATTTTTGTGTTGTCTTAGCATAGTTTATGAAACCATATTGTAGTTTATGAATTAGTATTAACATACAATGAATTAAACATACAAAAAAAAATATGAATGTACAAACACTAAACCAAATAAAAATAAATATGTAACTTGGAAAAAATAAAATCATAAAAGGTGATTGTCTGTAGCACAAATACGTATGCACATCAATATATATCAAAAAGGTAAAAAAAGTAAGACAATTTGGGATGATAAAACAATACTGAAGTAAAAAATAAATAACAAATAAAAAAAAATATTTTATTGATTTATACTTTATAAACAAGGATTTTATGTATCAAATGATTCAAAATATTTACATATAATTAATTATTAACACGAGAAAAACGTTTTTGTGTCAAAATAAAATACCTACTAGGGTTAAATAACTTAAAACCGGCATATGCAATTTACATTTGTAGATAGTCTGATAGATCAAGTTTATCTACAAATGCAAATCAAAAATGTTATCTAACAAAAATTTTTGGCTTGAAAACTATTTGTCCAAACTATTCTTAATAGTTGTATTAAACAAACTTAAGACCACATATAAAAATGTATTAAGGTCAATTCATTTTGAAAAATTGTTCATTTTAACTATCACCAACAACTCATAGGAAACATGCATACAATGCTAATACAAGTATAGAATGGATAAATTAATCACTATCAGATTCATCACTGGAAGCTGTTGGGGTACTAAGAATTTCTTCTGACAGTTCCTCATCTTCATCTTCGCTTTCATCTTTCTTTCCTTTCTTTTTTGTGCCCTTTTTGTCAGAGTCACTTCCACTGTCTGGTTTCTTCCTCTTGTTACTTTCTTTCCCTTTGGCTTTCTTGCTTTTACCTTTAGCACTCTCCGCACTATCACTTCCACTGTCTTCGCTTTCTTCTTTCTTCTTTGCAACACTTTTCTTTTCCACTTCTTTCTTGGGAGGCACTTTCTTTTTATCTGATTCACTTTCATCACCACTTTCACTTTCATTGCTCTCTTTTTCTTTCTTTGGACTGGATTTTTTAGGTGAATCACTACCACTCCCTTCAGAAGCTTTTTTATTGCCTGACGGTTTCTGAAACAAGATATAAATGCATTGCTGTAAATTGGTAAAATTGAATTAATCGAGGCACATATGCTACAAAGTCACTAATACAAAATAAAAGTTCAAGTATAAAAAACGTTAATGAAATTTCCATAACTGTAATCAACCTTAATACTCAAGATTAATTTATATTATAATTTATTAGTTGTGAAAGCAAGTTCCCATGAGCATTACTTTTTATTATCAAATACACTTCTTAATTATATAACCATCTGCCTTATTCTATAAAACAATCATACTTTTTATATCCTATTTCTATCCCCATGTCCTTAAATTCATATAATTTTATTTCGGTTAATTTAAAGAATATAATTATACATTATACAATTGGGGATGGAGGGGAGAGAGAATGCTTTAAAAAGCACCTTGTGGTTTTTGATAATAAAGCAATGTTCACAGAAGTTGTTTTCACAAAACATAAATTGTCATCAACCTTTAGCTAAAAGTTCAATATATCAAACCATCAGCTTTAAAATGAAATACTTAAGCATTAATAAAATAAAATATTTTTGTTATTGATAAAAGTTAAAATTTAAAAATCAAAAACAATTTTTATTTTAGGACATATAGTATTTTCTCCAATAAGAATAACAGAAATATGTAATTGAAACTAAAGTTGTTAAGCATTGTTTAAAAACAAAAACAAATCAGTCCATTATGGAGTAAGTAAATTAGAAAATAACTTTTAAAAAAGTCAAATAATTATTTTATGTTATATATTATAAGTTATGCATATAACACTCACTGATTTTCCATCGGAATCAGAACTTGAGTCACTTTCAATGAATTCTTTAGAAATATATGCTCCTCCACTACCCCTTTTTTCTGGTGACTTTTCAACGGCCTTTTTACTAGTACTAGTCTTGGTTTTCTTTTCCTTTCCTTCAGCATTTTCCTTTGCAGCCGCTGCCTTTCCACTGGCTTTGTACTCTAACATTGCTTCTAGATATTCTTCTTTCATTTTTGCAGCTCGTTTATCCCATTCCTTTAAGAAAGAAGTTAAATTAGCTTGTTATAAACAAATATATGTGGCACCAAATTAGGTAAGAAAGAACAAAATAAAAAAGCTAGAAACAATTGTTTCTAAATTACAAGAATAAAACTGAAAATTCTGAGGTGAAGAAAATATTTTTGTGGTATAATTAAGAATGTACATTTCATAATTTCACAGTTTTACTTAATTTAATAGAGAGCAATGATAAGAACAAAAAAGTAATGAAGATCACACATTGAATTACTCTTTAAGCTCATCAAAATAAAAATCTTGAATTGACTTAAATATTTCTTAAAATATGTGTACAATAGTGGAATCTCCATACCAAAGAGGAAGGGGTTAAATGAGAGATCTCAGAAAACACTTGAAACAAATTTTTTTTTAATGGATTAATTAAGAAGAAATGTTTTCTCAATTTGGTGTAAACCATGCCATAGACTTTAAGTATCATAGGCCAGTGCAATTAGCTCGAATCAAGGGCTTACGATCCTATCGTAATTATTCCAGTAGTTGCAATTTTTTAATATGCTCTATGGGGTGGTCCCCTGATGTTGAATTCGAGTTTACGAACTTGGAGGGTCTGAGCGCACGCCGCCATATTGAAAAAACAAGCCAGAATTACCTGGCATATCTCCTCCTTTGCAATATAAATTTTGGTTAAATTATCTTGGATAAATTTTGTAGAGCATACAATTTTCTACAAATTTATATTATCTTCTAGCTCGATACAATACCAAAATAAAACTAGTAAAATGTAAAATTTTTTGAGTGTACCCTGTTTCTAGTTCAGTTTTCAATTTAATATGAAGCCAAATAATCAGTAAGTGTCCAAAATTACCAAATAGGGTATAAGCGTTAAGGATAAGAATGAAAATTGGAAAAAAATTATTACTCAAAATATAAAGCTTTATTAAAATAGAAAATCATATTTTTTCAAAAAATTCAGGAGATATATCATCCTGATCCTCCCTCCTGCGTACACCAATGGTACATAGGAATGGTAAAAAATTGAAGCATTGAAATTTTTGAAAAATAAGCATTTATTGACAGCTATTAAGGCATTAATATAACAACAAAATTAAATAACTTTTATTGATTCTTAATATTATGTTTAACTGATTCAAATTTTAGAAAATACAATAATCAATTTGGGGTGATCCTAACACCTTAATTAAATTTTCAGATTCTTACTTGGTCTCGGAACATCTTCAATATAGTCTTCATCTGTCTCATCAGCCAATTCTGTGACAACTGGGTCTCCAAATTCTTCATCTTCATCATCGAAGGCTACTATAGCATTTTCGTACAAGTCACCATTGCAGTGAGCATTTCAAGCCCAACTTTCTGCTTGAGAACTTTCCAGTGCAATCTTTTTTGCATTGGCAGGATATAATGTTCAGTGAGGCCTGAGGTGTAGATTTCTTCAACATTGGTACTGGAGTGAGTAACACAACAGCATCCTCATTCCATCTCCATTCCGTTGAATCTTTATCGAAACAAAGCGAAGTCCGAACTTGCAAGTATACTCTTGAAGCGTGATGTTGGACTGCATCTTTGGTAGATGGCAGCCTGGGTAAATTTAATTAAGGGGTTAGGATCTCCCAAATTGATTATTATATTTTCAAAAATGTAAATGAGTTTAATATAATATTAAGAATAATTAAAACTGAATTTTGTTTTTATATTCATGACTTGATTGTTGTTAATAAATGTTAGTTTTTCAATTTTTTTTACTATTCCTCACTTATTTTTATGTCTATGTTATGACAGTACAAACAATTGTATATAATTGTATATAGACAAAATAAGAACATATAAATGCTATTTGAAATTTTATACAGCTTTTTCTCAAAATCATACTAGAAACAGGGTATTCACAAAAAAGCAAACCTGGTGCATATTACTGGTTTTTTGCGAACTTTTACGCATTTTCAAGACTTTACATCTAGGTGTTGTATTGAGATAGAAGATAACTAACTATAAATACAAGCTTTAGGAAATTTTATGCTCTACAAAATTTATCCAAGCTACTTGAATTGAAAATTTCATTGGAAAGGATATATATCGTAGATAAATAATTTTTCCGTGATTCTGGCTGCTTTTTTCAAGATGGTGTGTGCTCAGGTACATCAAGGTCGAAAACTCGAATTTTACATCAGAGGACCAGTACATATTAAAAAATTGGTACTACTAGAATAATTACGATTGCAGATCACTAATTGCACTGGCCTATCACTACAACCACCAGAAATATCTGGAAATCTTATATTTATTCATTAGAAGAGATATTCAAATGATAATTTGTAGTTGAACTATTAAATGGGAAACCAAGATTTATGAAATGGATAGTTGGATTTCAGGATAATGAAGATTTCACTTTTAATATATATGTTTAGTAATATAAAAAAAAAAGTATAAGCATAATAAGAAATTGTGATAAAGTTCAGGAAAAACATGTTTACATGAATTTTTAGACATAAAAGATAATAAAAAGCTTATAAAGGTTCCTTAAAAAAGTAATAATTCAACAAAAGCACCAAACTAATACAAATAATTATTCTGCTTACCGATTTGTCCCCAAGGTTCTTCCAAAGCTCACCACCTTTTTTGGCAATATCAGTGAATGAAATTCCAGGATTATCAGTTTTAATTTTTTCTCTGTTTTCATTAAACCATAACATATAAGCTGAAGGAGCTCTCTTGGGTTTATTTTCATCTTTCTCTTTCTTCTGTCTCCTTTTTCTTGGTTTTTCTGACTGTTAAAAATAAGAAAATATATGAAGTACTATGCTAGTTATAAAAATTAAATAATAAAAACAGTGTAAATAAGTTACAATTGTCGTAGTTTTCTTCTTTTTCTCTTTCTTCTTCTTCTCTTTCTTTTCTTTTTTCTCATCACCACCACCTCCGCCTCCCCCACTGGCATCTGAATCTTCATCTGAATCAGTGGGCGAAGGATTGGAATCGTACCTGAAAACAAGAGTAACACATTTTTATAAAAATTGTAGCAATTTTATTTCTTTATACAGATATTTTTTCTCAGAAATTAAAATTTAATTTCCTACGATCAGTTAAAAGTTAAATTTCATCCATATTGGCCTAACTCAAGTTTAAGGTTTAACATTAAAATGAAAATTAAGCAGTAATATCACTTCTTAAACTTTTTGTCTTTCGAATTAACTTATTTATTTACTTATTTAACAATATTTCCTCCTCAAAGAAAATTGATTTCTTACAAATTGTCGACCAATTGATTAATTATTAATCTCGAGGGTTTATCATAAAAAATAATTAAACATACTGACCATAGCAAAACAACAAAATTTCAGGCTTAAAAGAGAACTTTTTTAGAATTATTTAAAACAAAATCCATCATGTCAGTATTTTTTTTAACGTAGCAAATTAATTATCAATTATTCAGAATTCTCAATTAAATATCTATTACAAAATGTTATCACATATGTTGTGAAAAGGCCAGAATTAAATTAGGAGTACATTGTGTACTCCTAATTTAATTCTGGCCTTGTGTAATTTAGAGAGCAGAAATCATTTATGTACATATGAGCTTTAATGACAAACAACAATTGGGTTTTCTATTTTCAAATAGTTTTTTATTGTAGATGTTGCATTTTTCCATTTCATTTTTAAACTTTTAGTAGATAGCTCACAGAAATAAAAGTATATTATAGCACTATAAGCTTCAAAATTGAGACCACTATGCCTCATAATTTAGGTTATTTTTACACAATCAAATAAAAAAAACGAACTATTTTTTCCACTATTAAATAAACTATTAACTATTAAATCCACTATCAGTTTAGAAATAACTAATGTATTTATCAGAGATAAATAAAATATACATACTCTTCAGCAACATCACTCGCTTCCCCACCAGGGACGAAATCATCATCAGTGGACTCATCTTCAGATGTACCACCCTCTCCTTCATCTCTTTCTTCAGCTTCCCTCTTGACACGAGCCAGATATGCATCAGGTTCTTTCTCCTCATCAGAATTACCAAAATCGTCAACAGAATAACCAGGTTTATCCTGAAAATAATCAAATAAGATAAGTGTGAGATGGGATTCAAAGACTAAACATTAACAAAACAAAAATATAAGCTCACTGATTTCTTGTTCTTCACATGGAGTTTCTTAGCATTTATAAAATCGTATAACTTTCCATATTCTTCTTTTTCAATTGAACTAAATGTATGAACCACTCCATTTTTCAATTCAATTTCAAAATCAAATGACCTAAAAAAAAAATATCAATATAAAAAGTAAGGTATAAATAAAATTTCAAAACCAGTTAAACAGATAGGAAAATGCTAAAAGGTATGCGTCAACAATCCTCTCCTCCTTAAAGTTCAGCAAGTCTCCAAAGGACTCCATAATCCCCTTATTAAGTATAGAAAATAAAAGTGAAGTTGTATATTGTGTTGATATAAGATAAAACTATTAGAATTATTTCATAACATAGGGAAGAAGTAACATTAGACACACTTGGTTATATAAATTGTTTGGCCCCAGTACATCTTGAGAGCAAATCAAGCTTTATATTTTAAAAAAATTTCAAGTTTAAATTCTAATGTATCAAAAAATAAAATTGAAGGACAAGTGAGAAAAAACAGATTTCAATTTTTTTTTTTTTTAACGAATCAGAATTGAAAGCTACATTCTTCTATGGTTTTAAAATGTGGAAAAACCACGAGAGTGAAGAAACATTAGCCATTGAAGTTTTACTCATAAAGAAAAACTATAAACATTTTTTTTCCCCATATTCTAATGCCCAGGAGGAATGCACCTTTTCATTCTGATCCATAAAAAAAAAACTGATTTTTCCTCCTTATCCTTCAATTAAAAATCAATATAGAGAACTTTATCAGAAATCTCAATAAATATTTTTTAAAAGGATAACATAGAGTTTTTATAAGAAAAATTTTTAGTATATCGAATCTTTACAAAGAATAAAACTTTTCACATTATACAATTTTAGAACATTTACAAGTACTTAAAAAAACGAGCTATACAAATGTCAAGCTATATACAATACCTAGTACTTCCACCACTTCGAGCAAAGTTAACACTTGCTATTTCTTCAAATCTGATATGAATCGGAGGCTTATGTATGTATATAAAGCCTCTTTCCAATGGGTATAAATAACCTGCTGCTGCTTTATAAGAACATCCAACAGCTGGTGTACCAGAATGTCTGAAAACAAGTAAATGAATAAAAATATTAAAACAATTCAATGAATTAATAAATTATTGTAAGAAATATGAAAGAAAACCTACCCCACAAATGCTCCAGGTACAGTAATTTTTCTATTTACTAAAACTTTCATGATTCGACTAATAACATCATATGTTGGCCCGGAAAGTTCTTTGGTTAATTTATCTTCATACTTTTCTTTAAGCTCCTCCCTATAGTAATTAGAAATATAATCCAGGTATATGAAAGAAACCGATATAAAACAATGATAACAATATTAATATGAATAATGTTAATGGTAAAAAATTATTACATTTACAGATTATAATTAGTAGCAGGCAGCCTGTAGTTGGTTGGATAAAATTCACCATAAAAGGAATTTTTCAGGATGGTGAAGATACCTAGTTGTCTGTCATCCTTTAAAATAAAAAAAATGATCCATACTTTTCAGAGGTTGGTAGACAAAATCCTTGTTTTTCTCTCTAATTGGTGACATCTTGACTGTTTTGAAGAATGAATAGAAGCACTGGATTAATTTATAAGATGAATAAACCCACCCAATTAGCACAACTTGAACATCAATCTGGAGAAATAAATTTTCTTTCAGCCTTTAATAAATTCTCTGAAGCTAACAATGAACCAAAGTTAATCTACATTTTATGAGAAACATTAAATTCTACAAGGATTTTTTAAAAGATGTATGTATACCTGCAGCATAATACACATTGACCGTCACAACCAAAAGACACTAATGCTGATAAATTCTTCTAGCATTAACCCACTCAGGGCATAAAATGTACAAGGCATAAAATACTATAATTGCAATATTATGAGAGATACCAAGAAATGACAAGTTATTCTTTTCAAAGTTCCTTAACACAGCACAGAATAGGAACTCCACAAACAACTAAAAGTCCATAGGAAACTAAAGTGACATTCCAAACCAAGTATCAAAGATCACTCATTCAATACACTGAAACCAAACTTCTAGAATTGTCATTTTACCAGAGCCCTGAAACCATTACCTCAATGAAAATTAGGTGCGTGAATTTCTTTCAGCCAGCTTACTATTTTTCTTGAGTACAAAACAAGACAGTTGATTTAATTGTTCTGAAAGGAGATCTGGAAACATAGGTAAAGCTCAACAATCCAATTTTTCATTCCAGAGCTTCTGTAAGACCATTAGTCTACTTAGTCTAGTTACTCTACAGGAGAAGAAAATGCCCTAATCAATTCCAAATCTTCGTTAAAATTACAACTTAATATATATAATCTTATATAGCGATAAACATGTTAGTAAATTCTTTAATAAATATCATTAAATAGTAAACCTTGACAAAATAAATTTAGAATGAAACTGAAAATAACTGGGGTACAATACGAATTAAATCTACATAAAAAATGTGGCATGTTATACATACTCAGAAAAAGGAAGTTCAAGTGAAGTGTCTTCATCTTGAGCAAAAAGAAATACCAAATAATGATATCTTGTTTGACCTTGTTTTATAGGTGGATCCAGGCTAACCTACAAATAAATACATAATTTCATATAATATAAAAGAATTATTGTATTTATAACAGATATTACATTATTAGAAAAAAAAAAATGATTCATAGAACAGGGCCTGAAAAGAAATCAGATATACGAAGATTTGAACATTTTCTTCAACAAAAGGGAGGCATGAACACTATTTTATTAATTAGAATTGACGGAATCTTAGGGAAAGGACTCTCAGATAGAGATGAGCTCAGGGGTACATAAGTATAGGCGAATCAAAGGACATCAATGTATTTGAATTACTTGATACACAGATCAGGAAGTGCTATAAATACAAGGATTTTGGACCACAATGCGTTAGAAGAAAAGGATCAAGGTAATTCTTAGAAAAAGAAAATTTTGTGTTTGCTCTGCCTCGATGTAGAGTAGAAAAGATAGAACAACCAAGTCACATCTTCATTGAAGCCCTAAGTATAGGATGGTACAACGTACTCTTTCACAACTCCAAAAAGGAAAAAAAAATATTAAAAGAACTATAACAGTGGTGAGGAGTTGTAGAAGTTTGTTGGGTCAAATTTTGCCCACAGAACTTAGCTATGAGAATAGATCGGGCAGTCTCCCCACACACTCCTCTAATACCGTTTATGCTCAACATTTTATATTAGAAAGAGTTAAGAGTCAATATTAAAATAAAAAAATATTAATGAGTAAGTTTATATTAAAAATTAATCCAAAAGCTACTGAAAAAAGCTTACCACAAAATAATTCTGTCTGCCATCTTTATGTGGTAACACAAAAAGCCTCAGAACAGTAGACATCGGAATTTTGTAATCAAATGTTTTACCATGAAGTTGAAAAAATGACTGAAATATTTTGATATCATAACGACCTCTGCAAAAGAATAATATTAATCATCACATTAATAAAGATAAAAAGTAAGTATAAAACAAATTGTCAAGTCAACAATATTTATCTTCATAGATCATATAAAGTAGTAGGTATGTTAACATGCAACAGTTTGATTGTCGTGTCTAGTGGATACTGCATGGGCTGTTCTGCAAGTCGTTCTTTTATATGCCTGCTCAAGATCAAATGATTATTCGTAAATGGTTCCAGTAGAAGTTAAGCTGCTTCTACCAATCCCTCTTATTTAAATTCCAATTTTATACCTTTTTTTTCTATACATCTTAGGCATGGTTTATAAATTAGGAGATTACAGAAATATTTTTACTAAGTAAAGAATTTAAAGAAAATTCACTTTAACTCAGAACAATAACAAAAAGTTAAAAGTCTCAGCAAAATGAAAATTATTACAGTCAGTCATAGTCAAGTAATTAATCTAATTCTTAATAAAACCACAAAATCTTAACAAACATTATGTTACAAAAAATTTAATCCATAACTAATAACTACAAACCAAAAACAATAATTTCAAATTACCTGGGTGTAAGGCAATAAATTTCCCTAAATATAGCAATAGCATCCCCAGATACAGATATGACACTGGCTTTTTGCATAACTTGACTATGGAATGAATCAACTGGGTCATCGCCTGCTAATTCAGACGGTGGGATATGGAACCTTATTTCCATTAAGCTTACTGGAGCTTCATCATTCTGAATAAAAATAAGAAAAGAGTGATTAAATAAACTTGATTAAAAACAGTTAAAAGAAAATTAAATAAAAGAAATATTACTTACTTGATGAAACTCGACAGTAACTTCATTTTTACCAGTTGTGCACTGACTCACATTACTAAGAGGTATTTCAAAGGCTGTTAAGCTATTGACATCAAAACTTAAAATTGATCCAGCAAATTTAGCAGTTCCCCAATTCCATCCTTTGACACTGAGCTCTTTTTCAGAAAGATCATGAGAATATTTTGACTTGAAAAACTTTGCAACTTTTTCAACTTCCTGTATTAAAACAAAAAAAGTTTATATTGATGTGGATGTAGTTGATCGTAGATATATTTAAGGGGAAGTTGAGGAGGAGGTATGGTTAATGAAGAAGAACACACTAATAAGTGAACCTTATTTTTTTATTCTGCACCTATGATTTCCTTCCTGATGGTCCGTCTTCACGTTATTAACCGCCCTGATGAAAGCCTACACGGGCCGAAGCGTTGATACACAATAAAAAAAATAAGTTTCACTTATTAGTGTGTTCTTTTTCTTTGACCGCATTCCATCTCCTCCCCGACCAACTTCTAATAAAAAATTTGTATTAAAATGAATAATCAATAAGCAAGAAAAAGTATACTGCACAGATATAAATATAAGCTGGAAGAAAGACAGTAATTCATTGATTATAGACCCAAACATAGTTATTCACTAACAATTGAGCCAAATTTTCGAGAAGAGCAATATTGCCTGGCTTTTGTATTTATAAATAACCAAGCCAAAAAAATTAGCTGTTTTAAAATCTATTGAGTATACCTAATGTTAAACCAACTTTATTAGGCAGGAATCCAAAATTTATAATGATATCTGAATATTAGTTGAAATAGCTTATATTTCTCAAATTCAGATTACTTGGCATACTTTAACACAAGAAACTTAAAAATCTTAATGAAAAGGAATATGGAAGTAGAATTTTTATGGGTTAAAGCACACAACAGCATTTACAAAATTAATAATGTGATAGTTTGGTCAAAATGACATTTCAATAATGCTTGATGTTGCCATTGAACATTGAAAATTTTAGCAGAGCTGGCTTAACCTCTTTCAATACAGCCAGCTTGAACTTACCCAGCATACTGCGCAATAAACGAAAAACTTCGGCTGTGACTGATACTGCCTTTTAACATAAAGTACTATATTTTATTATCAAATGCAAGTTAAAAATATTTTAAAAAATCCCTTTTTTCATTAAACATACCTAAACTTTGAAGGAATATAACATCAAAATGGTGAGAGGTATCCCAAAACTATCACCTGCTCCTGATTTTTGAATCCTTTCCAGAGTTACCGAGATGGTAAGAAAGGCTTTTCTGAATGGCTGAGAGCTCAGAGGCAGTCTAAATACAGAAGGGGCAGAGCGCGATATTGCGCTCTCAGTTATTGAGAATGGATGAGGAGAGTGCAATATCACGCATTCAGTCACTGAGAAGAGACTCGATGAGTGCAATATTGCGCTCTCAATATGAAATGGGTTAATACACCATTCAAACAGTCATTGTCAAGTCAAACCAAAGTTTCACTGTGACATTTTACAAATTGATATTACACTAAGAAGAGGTAAAGTCTCAAGTACACAAAATAAATTGAAAAAAAATTCTGACGGAATAGAAATTTTACACATCAAAACATAAACATTTACTGATGTTTCATATGACTGCAAATCATTTGACTCTAAAAAATACTGATTGATAAAGAACATTAATTGTTCTTCATGGAAACAACAAATGGTCTGCTATAATAGCTATAAACAAGACCAATTCAAATTATAGAGCAATTAAAAAATATCATTCAAAATAATGATTTTCATAAACATAGTAACAAAATGAAGGGCTTTCAATCTAAGAATAATTTCTATATAACTAGTGTGAACACAATATAAATTCGCTATTTTATAATTAAAATATCCCTAACTGTTTGCAATTAAAATATGCTGTTCTTAACAAAAGAAATAATTTTAATTAAAATAATATTTGAAATGCTTTTTCAAATATCAGACTAATCAGATTGAAGAATAACATAATTTATTTTCAACTTATATTTTAATTAATTTTTTATACAATTAAATATCTCAATAAATAAATATAAAATTTACGTATTTCTAACAGAAACAATTGTGGAAAAAAAACTAATAACAAAACTGAATTAAACTAAAATATTAATTAATTGATCAGTTCATTATAATAAATTTAAAAAAAAGTCTAACCTTTAAATAAATTAAAGTAATGCCTTAAATAATTGTTAATAATCATAAATAATATTTTTATTTTCATTAGTCACTTGTCAACATTTTCAAGATCATTGTCATCTTTTACAAAGCTTATAATATTGTGGTTGTCTCGATATGCTTTCCATATTTCCGAATCTTCATACTACTAGTCATTTTAATTAATTTTTTTTAATAGTTTTCATACATTTTATTATATCATGTATAATGTGTTTTATTATTTCTTGTAATTCATAATCATTCCTTCACTCTTTTCACATTACTTCAATTTACAATATATATGAGCATCTTTTTACTTCATTGTACAAGGAAAGGAAGTATTGTAATCGCGAAAATTTTCGGTTTTCAGATTTCAACGGAAATATTTATTTTGACCATCACTGAATCCATTTTGACTATTTTTGTCCTGGGGTCTGTACGTACGCACGTTCGTATCTCGCATAACACAAAAACGGTTAGCCCTAAAAAAATTTGTATTTAGAATTGTTGTAAAATCTAGTAGTGAACCTCCCTTTTTGGTCACTGCTTGATCACCGGAAGTGATACTTTACTTGAAGGTCGTAATTGATTTCTATCAAAAAATATATTAAAATACTATGCAATACTTCTCAAATTTAGTATTTATAACTTATATATTGATTTAAATAATATAATAAATTTTGGTTAACATTGGCAGACCAGAAGTGGTACTTTACTTGAAAGTCATATTAGACTTTCATCAAAAATTATATAAAAATATAATGTAAAACATCTCAAATTTGGTAAATAGGACTTTTATATCAATATGAATGTAGTCTTAGAGATGAACAAGTCTGCAGCAGGAGAATAAGATATAAGCTAAGAGGGTTCTTTCACTTAAAATATCGAAACCGTCGATTTCCAATGCTTTGAACTAGTGACATGACCAGTTCTAATGTTGTCACGGAACACGAAGAAATCTCTTAGGAAATTGTTACTTACTGAAAGAAAACGTACTATAATAATGGAATGAGACCTCCAGAAACAAGAGCTTGTGTGTGTGTGTGTGTTTCAATAGATGGATGTCGCGATTGTTTATAGTGCAATCTTCGGAAACTACGAGAATAACCAAATTCAGGATCACTTTTTGAGCTACCGATTTATAGTTTAATAGGTATACAAGGAAGTCATGTGTTGTCCATATCAGATATTTTTCAATTTGTAATCAATGCTAACACCATATATCCATATAAAGAAGGGATATATATATATATATATATATATATATATATATATATATATATATATATATATAATATCATCTTTAAATGATGTTTTCTCAGTTATCTAAACAACAATGATTAGTAAGATCCACCTAGGAAGTATACTGTTAAATGACATCCACAATGAATAATTATGAAAGGATTTTCAACATTAAATTATTTTAGCATTTTAGAGTAAAATAAAATTGAAATTAGCTTCTAAACTGTTTTCAATTTTAATGCATGGTTACTTCATAACAAGAATTAATTAACTGTTACAGCCTAATTAGATATAGCATTCTTTAATTATAACTAACAGTAAGTATTGTACAAGTATATCACAAACATTGTAAATTACATTTTTAAACAGAGTGATTAATATTATTTCAATTGTCGTAAAAGTGCAAGTTGACTGATTATAATTTTTTTTAATAAAACTAGATTTTCAATCTAATATTATTAAAACAGGCAAAGAATACTACAGGCTAATAGGAGTGAAGTAAGCAAAAAGATGAACGATTATAGAGCACATCCTTATAATGGAAATACTTACAGACTCTTTAAACCCAGTGTATCTGTGAAGAGAACCATTTTTTAGAAATAGTCGAAGACCCCAAGTTCCAACTAACTTCTGCCAGTTGCACAGCTCTAAGTCAGCAGCAACAAGTTGATCAACTTTGCCTGTTCGATTATTTTTAAAGCTGATATTTTGATCAGATAATTTAAGCCGTCCAGGACACTAAAATATTTTTAAAAAATGTTATTCAAGCATAGCATACATCCTATAAGAAAAGTTGTAATTAAGAAAAAAAAATTACCAAAGCCCCCTTTATTTCGGCTGTTATGTCACTAAATTCCAAAACATCCATCATATAACAATTAGAAAAACAACACTAAACACAATTGAAAAACTATATTACAGGATCCCATTAATTTTAACACAGCAATTTGCCGCGCTGTAAACAAAGACTGGGAAGCAGTATATTACCTTCCCCTTCATTTCATCTATTTAAGCAATACATTTTTATGGAAATGTATTACACTAAAAATTAATAAAATGTCGGAATAATATGTTGATCTGATTCATATTTTATATTTTTAATAATGAATAATTATCTTTCAATGATTGGTTTTGATATCATTTCTTTTTTTTTGAATGTCGATATTTATATAAAATATTTCAAAAAGTAATTGGTTTGTTGTGTGATTTACAATTAAAAAATATATCATATTGATTAAATATAAAACATTTTCATTTTTTAAACAAATAATCCAAGATCATATTATGCCTTATGAACTGAAAACCAATTTCCGTCAAATAAGGAAGGAAAATTTAAATTTCGTCCCTTTCAAAAGTTATTACAAAAACATTATATCTATCCATGTTTATCAATATTAATTGTTAAAACTATCAATGTAGAGAAGTTATATTAAATGATTGATTGTGTTTATAAACACGGGTGCCAAGCAACCAAACCGCTTAAGACCCAACAGAAAAGTATTATGGATAATATATTATTAAAGAAAATTTCCTAGCGAACTCTCTAGGATAACAATTCGCGATGTAAAGTTAATGTAAAATGCCATTAGCTGACGCTAAGGAGAGGAAGCAAAACGAAGAAAATAATTTGTTAGATTTCAGACTGAAAGGAACACAGGTGACACTGTTTCTGTTTAATGAAATATTTTAATAGTTTATTTCAGTTCCATTCAACATTTTTGTTTGAAGATTACATTGCAGAGAAGACCCAGTCCAGTTTGTTCTCGATCACCCTCAAGACTGGAACCAAAGTTTAGATCAATGTCAGCGACTCCTACTTTCCCATACAAGGTAATTATTATTAAATTATGTTCATAGTAATATTGTCTTAACTGGATATTGTAACTGTTTTATTTCCAAAGTAAATCAAATAGATACATAAAGATAGGCATAGTTCTTAGGCCATATTTTTATTTAATACAAATTACTCCTTTTTTTCCTTTTTTTTTAACTTATAAAGGAGAAACATAGAAAGACTCCACCCTGGACCAGACCCCAGTCAGCTGATCATGTCACTAGAGGAAGAAGGAAAATTGCTGCTAAGTTTGAAAGAAGTGGTGACAGAAGACATTCTAAAAGTATGTCAGAATGTATTTATATGCCAATAAAAATAATAGTTTCAAACTATTTTTGAAATAAAAATAAACAGGCCCCTACTTCTCCTTGATTTAAATAATCACACTTTAAGCTATTCTTATCCCCCTCACAATGCTTTCATTTAAGATTTTTTCACTTTCATGAAAATAAAAATCATTATACAGACTGTAATGATATTTCTTATCATACAATATATATTTTGATATACAATTCAGGCAGAGAACTACATCAAATACAGGATTACTCTTTTAATTTTTAGAATACAAATAAATCAAGTTAACTATGAATTATATATATAAAACAACATAAATTTTGTTATATTTGGTTTGCTGAAACAATTTTATGATTTAAGTGTTTGCTGCAAAAGAGAGGTAGCCGTAGTAGATACATACGGATGTCAGGCTAGGCTCAATATAAAGACTATCTCTTCAATGAAGGTATTGCAGTGTAGGAAAAAACACTGATTCATAATAGTTTGATAGTTTTCTTTTCTCTTTCGTAGATGGTTTTGTTATTTATTTGTAGTTATTTTACTGAATTTAAAAATTTTAGTTTTATTCTTTTGGCCTTGGAGAATACAAAGAAAGACATTGATTAGGATAATGAGAAATTATTATCATGTATCTCAAAGTAAATTGTTAAGAGTTTTTGTTTTCATTTTAGTTCTAATTAATATGGTATAAGAGGTAATCTTTATATTTGGATGCCTACTCTGGCATCGGTATATAACCAAAGGAATGATGCTTACCTACATCAAAAACTTTCTCTTGAAATGTGTAGTGATTTTGTTTTTAAAATATTTTTATATGACATATATTTATATAAAGTTATTTTTATTCTTCCATTCACTTCTTTCTTAACTCTGTCTCTAACTGAAATAAGTTCTACAAGGTTGTTACAAAAGTCCTTGTACATTAGTATAACTTTATTTCAGATTACATATTTTAAACATTATTGAACACTAGTCTTCAAAGTAAATTCCATTGTTTTCAATTACTTTCACCCATCTTTCAGCCAGTAAATGGATTTGATACCGGTATCACTCCTTTGGTTTTGAGGCAAAGAACTCTTCACATCAAATTTTTCATCGTCTTAATAATCAAAGATCCGACCTTTTAATAAAGGAGCCATTTATCTAAACAAACCATAATCTGATGGTACAATATCTGGGCTATAAGCAGGATGAGCCAAAACATTTACTCCTTGCAGTTCCAATAATTTTTCCTTGGTTTGCAGGGGCATTGTTGTGTTGCAAAATGGCTTGGTTCCTGTTGACCAAAGCTGCATAAACTCTGTCTAACTGTTCACAGTAAAGATTTGAGTCCCTACTACAGCTGATAAATCAGGCCGAACAATAGTTGCATGTGGGCCCTGGTTCACACATTCAAGAAGAACGTTATCATGCTCAAAATGAAAAACGCCTCCGATATAATTCCACCAAACACAAAGCATCACTTTTTTCCCAAACTGATCTTGACGAACCTCTAGTTGTGCAGCTTCACCTGGCCATTCCAACTGCTTATAATTGCTATGATTTTTTTTTTTAATATCCTCTTTTCATCATTTGTGATCATTTTTTCCAGAACCTGTCATCTTTCGGATTTTGAAGCAAAATTTTGCACTTATCAACTCGCTGCTGCGCTTGGGCCTCTGTCAAGTCATATGGGTTAGACCTTGGTCTTAAATTCCGTACACCCAGGATTTTAAGATTATGAGCTACTGTGACTTTAGAAGCCCCTACTCAGGCCGTTAAATCACGAGTAGTTGCATGTGGGTCCTGGCTCACATATTCAAGAAGGTCATCATCAACGATCGATGGGTGACCTGTTCTGGGTTTATCTGCAAGGTTCATATTTCCATTGTTGAAACACCTGGACCAAAGAGCAGCAGTATTTCTCCTTCTATCTCCTTTAGTGCAGCAGGAATCTCCTTCTATTGCACAAATTTCTTCGGTGGCTGCCTTTGCGCTTAAACCTTGTTTCCACTAATGTCTCAAAAGACCACAATTCACAATTTTCTTCTGACATTACACTTACGTTTTAAAAATGTAAATGACCCCATAAAGCCAACTTAAGTCACAAGGAATTAAAAGATTAGTCAAAATAAACATTAGTAAAGGAACAAAAACATTCTTATAGGATTAATTATGAGAGTTGGAATTAAGGGTTATGTTCATGCACAAGGAATTTTGTAACACCCTAGTATAAGATAAATTGTCTCCACAACCTAGTGATGTTCAGTATTAGCAAGAAATATTTCTTTATCCGCACCATTTTTTATTAAGTACCATTTTTTAAGGCTGATTTTTGTCTGTTGGTCTCTTGACCAGCTTCATTTCCTGCTAAAACTAGTTTGTGGCTTATTTCTTTTATTGTTAAAAATAATTTTAAATGATAAATAAATTTTTAGAAATTCTAAAATCTAGCCATATTAATGTTTATTCCAAAAAATTTTCCTATTGACTCTTGAATTTCAACTAAATCACTATAAAGTAGAACTATACAGTTCTATATTATACTTTTTGAAAGGATGGTTTATTTTCAATATTTGTCAAAATCATTTTGTTTTATTGATATTTCTTTATAGCAAATATTAAAGTAATTAAAATGAGTATTTTTTATAATTTGTTTCATTTTTTTTTTAAACCTTAAATATGTTACAGGAAAAGGGACTGGCTCTATGAACAATCTTTTAGATAATTCTTCTATTGAGGATGGTATAGATTCTGAAACATCTATAACACCAAGTCCTGTCCCAAGTTTAAATGAAGTTCTTCGTTCTAATGGGAAATTAGAACCAGGACTTGCTGCCAAACCACCAATACCCCCAGGGCTTGGACCTAAACGTGATCACAAATCTATGGATGATATAATAAATATAAAATTCCAGAGATGGTTTCCAGAATCAATCCAAGAAGCATATAAAGACAAAGTACTTGAAATGAATACAGGCAAGATGAAGTTAAATAGTTTGATAACTCCCAAATTAAAACTGAGTAAGTCTTCTGAAAACTTAAATGACTTTCGTGATTCTTCTCGAACTCCAGAAACTCAGGTCACACTTTCTTTTCCATTACATTTTGATGCTTATGAAAGCCCGAGATTTGATTCAAATAAGAGGTTGCCTAAAACACATACAATGGAAACAATTGAAGAAAGTGAAGATGTCCCACAAGTTAAATTAAATGGAAATACTTCAAATTACTCCAAGAAAAACAGTGCAAGTAGTAATGACAGGGAATTCATGAATTCAAAAGTTGGTCAGTCATTGAACCAATTTTATGATGGGTCTGATTCATGTAATCAGAAAAAAAGAGTTACTATTCATGAAAATCTAGATAGTGAAGCAGAAAGAAAGAATGGGTTTGTCGAAAGTTCTAATTCATCTTTTGTCAATGAAAATCAACTTTCTGATGCTCAAAAGACTGTTGAGACGGGAAATCAAGCAGAGCAAAATTATCCTGATTCAGGTACTCAAGAAAGAGAGAACTTCCGACTACCAATGAATGGAGATGTGCAGAGAACTGGTCTCAACAATGAGGATATCTTAAACTGGATGGGAAACAGCACTGAAGTTGCAGTAAGTTTCTCAATTTGATGCACTTTATTCTAATTGTTTTGCTTCCATAACTTTTTATTCGTGTATGCACAAAAGTTTGTGATATTTCTTATTAATGCTCATAAATTTATCCTTTACCACTTTCCAAACATTTGGTTGGTTTTTTTCATCAGTATTAAGAGTTCAATTAGTTAGTAAATCATGGAATTTTATTTGGAAATTAATACTTGACATACCTAAAACAGTTAATCAGCAATAAATATGGATTGCTGGCTAGTATCATGATATATTTTTGATTTTTTTGCTAGGTGATCACCCATCCAAATGTTTATCAATCTGGGCTGTGATTAACTTCAGTATTTATAGCTACTGCACAATCCCACACATCTATTTCTCCCTGTACTCTCTGCACTTTGTTGTACTAATAATAAATGGTGCCAGTAACAATATTCATCTGAACATTATTGTAGGAAGGAGCAGACGATAAAGTTCTCGGATCAACAACATATAATGATATTATTTCAATGTTGAAAGTTCTAGAAAAAGAAGAAGTGGAGTCATGTAATTAACTATTTTTTCATGTTTTTACATTTCATGAGATAGTAATTCAGTAAATTTATGTGAACTTAATTCTGAATTGTTTTTCAGTAAAGCTAGAAGCACTTTCAGTAAACAGAAGTAACAATAATTCTGTTTGCAGTAATGTGACTCCTGTTGGGGCTAGGTAATATGCTTCTGTTCTGTCAAATGTAATTTGAATTAGATATACAATTTTAAAAATGGCTGTTAAATGATTATTTATTTCAGCTGTAGAGATATTTTGACATTTCTTGATGATATGGACAGAAGTGATTCAAGAAATGGAATGCATTCACCAGAAACAAAACCAGTGATAAAACACAGGTAACAAAAAAAATTGAATCAGTGTTTGTTGTTTCGATGGAAGATGTCAGCTCCTATCTTGGGAGCACTTTCCTGTTCCATACAAAATATAACTATTATTGCTTTGATCTTTGGCGTATATTATATTACATTATATGTTATTGCGCATAAGTAGAAATATTCTTTTGGACTACTTATTTATATCTTCATATTTTCTGTACCTAGCCGTAAGTTCTATCACGGGAAAACTTTGAAAAATTAAACATAGAATGGATTTTAACAGTGAAATTTATTTATACAACATGTTTTACATATAAATGAAAAACAAATTATTCAAAATTGCCACCTCTGGCCCATACACAGGTTTGAGTCTGCAGGGCCAGTCATCTATAGCAGTATGCAGTCTTTTTTATGGAAAATTATCAACTGCTGTCAGCGGGGCATTAAGCATTAATAAACAAAATTAAATTCATAGTTACATAATTCATTTCAGGTTCGAATGAGAGCTCTATCTGAGTTCAGTGATGGTCTGGAGGGAGGAGAAGGAATGCACTTTGATGGTACCACAAAACTTAATTTTTGTAAACATGGCATCAAAACTCGAGCCAGGAACTACGAGGAAGATATTCTGAAGCGCTTAGTGAAGCTCCTGAATAGCACTTTCTTTGCTGGAAAACTGAATGTTTTCCAGCAAGATTCAGCTCCTACACATCCAGCTCGATAAGTGGGCATTGGAGGAGAATGTCCCTGAGATCATTAAGGCTTCAAGCTGGTCCTCGGGAAATCCAAATTTCCGACTTTGATCCATCTCAAGCTAATAGCTGGATGGATAGATATTAGTTAGTTTGGAGAACCTAAAAAATACTCTGGTGAAAGCAGCTGACAATTTTTCACAAGTACTGCGTACTGCTATGGAGACTATGCAATAGGCGTGCAGTATAGAAGCCTGTGTGACAGAAGCTAGAGGTGACCATTTTGAATAATTTAATTTTCAATTATTAATTTATATGCAATATAAATAACTATTATTGTCAAAATTCAATCTATGTTTAATTTTTCCAACTTGTTCCTTGTAACAGAACATATAGCACGATATGGAATATACATAGAAAATAATTTTTGAACCTAGTTTCTTAGATATTAAATTTATATTATTTAATCAAGTATTAATATTTTTTTTTTTAAACTTTTAGATTAAGTATTAATCTAGTCACCTCCTGACATATACCCAATGAATTTTAAAAAAAAAAACATTTTATTAAATAATTTTTAGTTGTTTTACATTTTCAGTGAAGCTCCCAAGCCACTGCCTGCGGGCAGAATGGGACAGTTATTGTCCTTAGACTCTGCTGAACTTGCCCAACGAGTGATGGCTCTTTCTTTGGAACTTGAAGAAAAAACAGTTATGTGTGATAGAGGACAAGAAAGGCTAAAGGAAACTCAAGAAAAATTGAATAAACATAAGAATGATTCTGATTCCATTATCAAAAGACATCAGAAATTCATTGATCAGGTATAATCTGCTGAGGGTAAATTACTTTGATTCTTCAAAGTTAATATTGTGATATTTTAGCAATAAATTTTGGTTTTAAAATATTGAAATTTTCTTATTGGATTTTTAGCTGTTGCAAGAGAAGCGATTGTTAGGAGAACAGTGTGCAAGTGTGGTGAAGGAAATGGAAGATAAACATAATAAAACAGTTGCTTCAATGGAATCAAGACATGAAGTGGAATTGAAAAAGTTGCAGGAAAAAATGCTGGTAGCTGAAAAGTTGAGGAGAGAAAAGTGGGAGAACGAAAGAATTAAAAAAATTAAGGTAAGCCAATTAGAATGCTTTGGGAAATTTTAATAATGGAATCAATCAGTTTTAGTTGGAATAATGCATAGATTTTTCATTCAGTTTCAATTTCAACAACGCTACCTAGTCCTTGCATATCATGACTATTTGGGTGTGTTCCTTTTATAAATTATTTCTTTATTTCATTATTATCACTACCTATTTCATTCGTCATATATTTTTTTTAAACAAATAATTCATTTGTATTACAAAACTATTCAAAAACAATATATATTGTTTTGTTTTTTACTTGAGATGATATATAAAATAAAAATAAAGGTTTGCTTCTAGTATTATTTTCATTAGAAAATTAATATATTTAGCATTACTTTCTCTTTGTAATTAATCAAATTTATTAATTAATAAGATATTAAAAGACACAAAACCTCTAATTTGTACATTATTGTGAGAAAAAAAAATTGTATTATCTATTCTACAAATCAGAATGCCACCTTCTGGTCAAGAAATTTTAATATATTGTTTATATTTTTACTTAAAATGATATTTCAGCCATATATAAGTAGGCTATTTTTAGATATAAAAAATAAAAGTTTGCTTATAGTGTTATTTTCATCAGAAAACTAATATATTTAGTATTACTTTCTCATTTTAATTATCAAATTTATTAACTAATGAGATAAACAAAACCTATAACTTTTCTATTCTGCAAGTCTTGTCAAGAAATTTTAAATTTTATAAATTACAGATGGACATAGGCCCTAAACATTGTTGGAAATATTTTTTTCAGAAAAAAGTAATAAATAATAAATAAAACATATGTTATTCCTGAATAATGAATAATCCATTTATTCATTATTCTATTAGTCAGTGAATAAATTTATTAATCATTTTTTTCCATCAGTAATCAAATTCAAATAATTATTCAAATAAAAAAATTTATTTGAATAAAAAAATGTACTTGAATAAGAAAAAATATTCGAATAGAAAATAATAATTTTAATATTAAAAAAACAAAAGCATGCAATGTTTTTTCTCTCTAAAACTTATGGAATTCAAATCACCAGGAAATCTAATTCCCTTGGATTTCTTTTCAACATTCCATGCGACTTAACTATTATAGAAGTCAAAATATCCCCGTCTTGTACACGGGTTCAATAGGATGCAAAGAAAATTTGATTATTGATTCTTTAATTGCTGCTCAAGTTGCAAAAAGAGCTCGCAATGTTGCTATGTTGTGGATAGACTACCGCAAAGCATTTGATCCCGTTCCATATAGTTGGCTCTTCGAAGTTTTGAAGATTTCCTAAGTAGACCAGGCAATAATAGATTTATTGAGATGTCTTATGAAGAGATGGGAAGTATCATTCTGTACACCAGGTCTGAGCGGATTGAATTACAATGAATATATACTTATTAAAAAGAGGGATATTCCAAGGTGACTCCCTTAGTCCTGTGCGGTTCTGTTTAGCAATTAATCCTCTCAGCAAACTATTGGGAGTGCCCCAATAGTTAGGGGTGAATTCTGAAACTATGCTCTCACATTCGTTCTACATGGACGATCTGAAACTTCGATATTCCCGAATATTCGATAATCTTCTAAATTATGTCACTAATCATGACGCTGACATCCTCTTGACTATGGCATCATTAGATGAAAATTACACAGCTTTAAATTTACTAAGTTCTGTAACTCTAACATTAAAATGGTTGAAAAGTGGCTTTCCAGAAACAGAAGGATTCCTTTTGGCTATCCAAGAACAATTAATAGCCTCAAAGGCATACAGGAAGCATTTGTGTGGAGATGGCATCAGTGACTTATTCAAAAAGGCAGTGGAATGTATACAGCATGTAACTTTGAGTTGTCAAATTCTGGATGGCAAGTAATGCCTGCAAAGGCGCAACAATGCTGCAAAAATTATTCATCAGGCCATAGCATTAAAGATGAATCTTTTAAGCACCCAATCCCCTTATTTTAAATACCATCCATCACAAATTATTTTGGGGCATAAAACCAAGATTTATTGGGATCACCCTGTCATAACCGACCATACGGTTTTAAATAATCGGCCAGACGTCTTGGTGATTGATAAAAATAGAAAATTGGTGCAGATCATAGAGATAGGTGAGCTGTCTAATGACAATTTGCAGAAGATAGTTGCTGAAAAGAAAAGAAAATATCAAGAATTGGCTGAAGAATTGAAGCAACTTTATGGATTGAGCTGTGGGATTTCCCCCATTATAGTTTCGTGCAATGGCTTGATCCCGGAGAGCACACTAGACTATATCCAGAGACTAGAGCTTCCCATGAAAATACTTGTAGAGGTTCAGCAAGCAGTACTTTTGGAGAACAGTTAAAACTGTTAGAAAATTGTTTAAAATTTTTTAAACATAACATAACCAGAGACTAACTCTTGACTCGCTGAGTAGGCTCCCAACAA